>JAPZDV010000004.1:23209532-23222527 GCA_029814665.1 Acanthurus lineatus
GTGTGTGTGTGTGTGTGTGTGTGTGTGTGTGTGTGTGTGTGTGTGTGTGTGTGTGTGTGTGTGTGTGTGTGTGCCAGCGTCAGGAAAAGATGGAGGTGCAGTCTGATTTGTTAACACACCTGAACTGGTGTGTGTGTGTTTACAGACTCTGCTGTGTGTGTGTGTTGATTTTAAAGTGAAGCTTTAAACCTGATGACGAGGTTTGAGGATATTTTAATTGTTCTGCTAAATTCTGACGGAAGATGAATGTGGACAGTAGATAAAGATGTTACACAGATGTGCCAAACTTCATAATGATCCATCTGTAAAAGAAGTTTAAGTTTAAAATAAGGTTGTGAAAAAGCTCGTTGACTGACAGCTGATATCACCAGCGTGACTAAATATTAAAAGTTTTCTTAGACATTTAGATAAAATTCATCACTTTTATGCTTCACATTAAAATATAAATCAGTTTAAGGGATAAAAGCAACAGTTTGCCTGCAGATTTCTACACCAGAGGCGGCTGAGGTTGTAAAACCACGATGTAAAACACAACAGGAAACATGTTTGGTGGGTTGTAAGCAGATGTAGTTTGTGATGTGATGTGATGTTTCTGTCAGACAAACCTCATCATCTGTTTACTCTCTGCTTTAAAAGAAAACAGCCTCTCGCTGCACTTTGCTTCCTGTCGTGCTGCACAGCTCAGTGTGGCTGTTTTTGGAAACCGTGGAGCAGAAAGGTTGGATGCCACCGGATGAGCTGAGCTGTCGGCTCGTGGGCCGGTCCTCCTCCACGCTGCAAGAAAAGTCCGGTTCCATCAGGGATCTTCAAACCATCTTCACAGAGCAAAGTTCATTTCAGGTTAATGACACAATCTAATGTGCTCGAACAAGATGGTCAGCAAATTCTACCTCCTTTTACTTTTGTCTTTACAATCACTAAAGCTTTATTCACCTGAAACAGGTGAAAGAATTAGTCAGTACTGATTAAATGTTTCACTAAAAATCAAGTTTTCTGAATCTTCGTTTCAAAAGTTTAGATGATTCTTGAAAGCAGGCAGCAAAAATGACAACTTAAAATACAAGAATAAGGATGTTGTTGGATTGAAAGTTCACTTATTCACTGATTTTTACCTGAAGATCCTTCAATAAAAACATGATGCATTAAAGAGTTTTTGGATTTTCTCCCAGTTAAAAACCAGATTCACTTTCCACATGTAAACTGGGAGTAAACAGGGTCGAGCAGCAGCAGGTGCAGCGACTTTGCTGTCAGATGTTTTTTGCAGTGTGGGATGAGGCGAGGCAGAGCCGGCCCGGCGCGGTCGGCGGCGTCGTCCTCGCTCTATGATTAAACTGACAGCTGGGATGTCGCAGAGCACCAAAGCACTGCTATCGAAACTGTGAACTGGCTGCAATAATTAACGGCTTCGGCTGCACGAGGAACAATGTGCCAGAGCAGCTGAGAGCTTTTCAGACCCACAGTCTGCAGCCTGGGACTCTGAGAAGCAAACTGTGAGGAGATGCTGTCGCTGGCCGTCTCAACTTTGTTTTCTGCAGTTTGAAACGACGCTAATTGTGCAGTGACGCCACCTAGAGTTTAGATTTCCTCATCATGTCTGTCAGAACAACCAGTGAACATGTCTGCTCTGTAATCAGCTGGTGTTCAGCATGTTAGCATCAACACAGGCTCAAACCAGGAATAAATAAAGTCAGTTGCTAGACCTGCAGCTTTAGAGGATCAAAGACTCATGCACTGTTCAACCACTTAATCCACCAATCATTCATGCAAAGTAAAAATTTGTTTATTAATTTTCTCTCTCCTTCCCTTCTTTTGTTTCCACTCGTGCTTCATGCAAAACATCCTCACTGATCACTTCACAGACTCAGTCTGAGGCCCAGTAACTTTATCAGATCTTATGAAGTCCCCTATGGAACTAATATGCTTTATCAAATTTATAAACGTCCCCTTTTATGAGAAGCTCACAGGTTTTTATCATTAAAATACAAACATATCAACATCATGGATCCCCAGCTTTCCCTCACATACTCACAACACATATATCTATATTGGTTACACACAACAAGAACGCTAACCCACACACACACATACACACACACACACACACACAATCTGGATCACACACGGCCACACCCAAAACATCCAACAGACGAAAATACAGAACAAACAGATATCATGCCCCCAAAACATAGTAGCATTGAATCATTGCTTCAAGTTTGCATGTTTAAGAGTTTGTCCCAACTGGTTCGTATTCAGTTTTACTACAATATGACTCCTCAAAGCTCACAACCAGTCTCCTCTCTGGGAACTTCTAGCTGTGCTTGAAGACGTCAAGTTTCACAATTTTAGTTTTCTCTAACTTCACTTTAAGTGGCATCATGAACTCCAGAGTATGCCATCATGTGATCTGCAAACTGATTCTCAACTGTGAGTTTGTCCTGTTCGGTTGAAAATGGATCAAAAGTAGAAAGTGCGGTTAGTTCGGATCCCAGTTGTTGGCTGTTCAGGTCTGCTGCTTCGACTGAATGAATCTGGGACAAACACTGCCAGCCGAGTCGTTTGGTACACCTTTACCTGGAAAATAAAGAACATGTGGTTGATCATAAAACTTATGAATGCCCATTGTAATTAATTTAATCTTTACTACACTGGTTTATTTCACCTAGTATTTGGTGAACGTTCCACAACTCCACCGCCCTGGTGAGACCAAGCTGACATGACTGTACAGTCAGGTTGGAAAGCACAGTATCTGACAAGGTTGCTGTCAATGTCTGATTCCTCTTGATCCACCAACTGCAGAAGGGCCGTCTTCAGGGGACAGTTGACACGATTATTGACCTCAGGCCAGATTCCTTCAACTGTATGATTCTGAAATCAGAAACACAGATTTGTCATTTTATTCTGGTGGTTGATTTGGGAGACGTGGTCATGCATAATTGTCACTGTAACTTAATATACTCAGCAATCATAACCAGAGTTAAAAAAAAAACCCAACAAACTGTTCTTGGGTGAGGTTGTAGTTACATTCGATGGCTTCACCTGCTACAGGCAAATCTGTCCGAGGTCCTGAAACCAGCTGAACAACCGTCACAGGAGACTGTGCCAACAATGTTGCTAATTTTTATTTTACATAAAACCTAAACAAAGGGGCACAGAAATACACCTGTGATAGCTGAGCTTCTTCAAGACCCCTCACGACGCAGGGGCCTTCATTACATGCAAAACCAGCTGAGGCTGATGGGATATCTGTCTTTAGTTTAATCAGATTTATTTGCAGAGCATCTTTCATGCAGTTCAGTGCAGTTCCCAAATAACTTAGAAGCCAATAATAAGAAAGAAGAAGTGAAGCTTTTATTAAATATATTAAAAACTATAATCAAAACAGAGTCAAAAAGACAAAACAAGAATTAAAATGGTGACAATAAAAGAAATAAAAGAGATTTAAAGGCAGGAATGATACTAACACTTAAAAAAGTTTGTATTCGAAGTTTGAATCAGAAGTTTTATAATGAGCCTGCTGGGGGCGATAGATGAAACACATTCAGAGGGATTCATCCTCTGGGGACCATAAATGGTTGTACAGAGTCAAGTAAATATTCATCCAGTACCTTTCTGAACTATTTTTATAACAATTTTAAATATTTCAGTCATAAAGTGACAGAAAGTGACTGAATTCTTATTTTAATTCATGAAGAAATGAAGTTGAGACACAAACAGCTGATGATGTTTAAATGTATGAAGCGTGTCTGTTTGTTCCTGTCGATCCTGCAGGAAATGAAAAACCCTCGTTGTCATTGTCAGTGTTTTGTCTCAGCTCTGATCCACACACACACTCACTGCGGACACGAGGTGTGTGTGTGTGTGTGTGTTGTTATGCAGCACACACTGAGTGTGTCACACCTGTAAACTGTGTGTGTGTGTGTGTTTGCAGCCGGCTGTCACTCTAAAATGTTAATCACCGTTTCATTTCCCAGTTTAACAGAAAAACACAGGCAGGAGGATGAAACCCTGCGTTTTGTTCTCAGGCGGACAAACTGTCCTCAGGTCAGTTTGATCGCCGGCAGGTGTGTCGACTGAAGTCACTTCACAGGCTTCCTGAGCAGCCGACTGTGTCCTGATTCAGCTTTAATCATCAGCTTAATGAATTAAACTGGGATCAGTCCGCCTCGCCGCCTCATCGCCCGCCTTCATTTCCTGTATGGAGAGAAAAAAAACAGCAGGTTAAAAGTGTTTGTTTGGCCAAAAAAAGCAGCTGAATTCAGAGGAGGAGAGTTAAAACAGATGAGACGATGAAGTTTATCTGCTGAACCCGTGAAAGAAAGTGAATGTTTGCTCGTATCTCTGAAGGATGTTTTTTAGTTTCTGTGTGTGTGTGAAATATAAAGACAAAAAAAGACTGTGAGCTAACTTGTGCTGTGACTCCATCACTGGCAAACTATATATCTGTTATTAATGGACGTAAAGACATTTTTAATGTAAAATACATTTAAAAAGAACTGATCAGGAACGAGCTCAGTAACCCAACTAAGAGTTTTTCAGGATGTTTAAAATGGGATTTTTTAACAGGGTTTTCAGTTTGCTGCCTCAAATAAGGACTTTGGTAAAAACAAGCTGATGAAACTTCAGGTTTTGTTCTGAAATTACAACAGTAAATAAACCAAGATGCTCTCAGCAAGTTTAAGAACCTGATGGCTAATAAGTGGCTAAATGAGACTACAGAGATCGTCTGGATGTTAAATGTCTTCATTGTTCGTCTTTACTGCCTCATTAAGTTTAAGCTGAGGTTTTGTTCTGCAATAATCCAGAAAACGATAGAAAAATCCCTCTGGCTCTCTGCAGACAGATCGAGAGTGATGCCACAAAGACACATTTTCCTGCAGCAATCTTCAATTTGCCTTCGTTTTGATTTTAAATCAAAATTCTGAATAAGTTTCAGTCAGACAGATTGATTTTGTTCAAATAGTTGAGCTCAACACTAAGGTTTAGTAGGATTTAAAGTTTAAAAAACAAATTTCCGACCGGAAAAAAACAGTAGTGTACCAGTTTGTTTCATAAAAAATTTAAAATTTTACAAAATATATATATAATTGAACTTTTTCCTTTTGACAACTAAAGAAAAATGCTGCAGGCTAGAGGAGATGTTTCCTCTCTGAAGCTCTTTGATGCTGTGAATTAAATTTAAATCAACAGTCGATCTTTTTTTTCACAATTTCCTGGGATTTAAATTAAAAGCAAGTCAAAGTTTCTCTTTATTTTGGGACGTGAACTTTAGCTGTGAGTGAGCGGTGGAGGCAGCGGAGGAGCAGCTGGGTCAGTCGGCTGTCTAGACGCTCGGCTCTGGTCCTCAGACAGAAATAGACGGTGACCTGGAATATTTCCGTCCAGATAACAGGCTGCAGCATCGGGGATCTGGAACACACTCATCTTTTCAGTCAGCAGTTCACTTCATTACATTTGTGCTGAGCAAAATGTCACAGAGACGAGCTCATTTCCCAGTTTATGCTCTTTAGAGAAGTATTTAAATATGGGACACGCTGTGTGAAGTATAATCCATCTTTAAGTAAAGATTTGATCATCTGTGACCTTAACTTCTTTGTTTGAACTGACTGTTTTTATTCAGAAGCATCACTGCTGTTTTACCTGTTCCTGTTCGACATGATAATCACATCTTCTGCTGTTTGCTGTTTGAAAACGATGTCTTTTTCAAATTAAAACACCTTCAGCTGTTCAGGAAACAACATCACTCACACATCAGTCTCCTGGAAGACTTTTATTGTGAAAAATAAACAAATGACAACTTACAGAGACATTTAAAGCTGAAAAGTAGAAGAGATCAAAATAAATAAAACATCTTCGGTTCAGTCCGAGAAATCACAGTAAATTTAGTGAAACATCGGTGAGGAGTTGATTAAATGTTACAAGAAAAAGATGAACATTATCACTTTATTATGTTGTTGATCCAACTTCTAAACCAATCACTTTATCAATCAGGGGAGAGCCAGGCATTTCCCATCATGCTCTGATGTTTTGCAGTCGGTGGAGCCTTGAACAAGTCTGCAGTCACAGCTGCTTGATGGAACCAGAGGAGGAAAAACGTCTCTCCTGAAATCATCTGGAACGTCTGGAACATCTGTCCTCCTCGCCAGGTTCATCCCGAGTCCTCAAACTCCAACTCAAAGTCGTTTATCCTGATTGATGTTTTAGCAGAACTGATCCTGTAATTCTGTTTCACACCCCAGTTACTTTTCAGGGCCTGATGGGAACAGAACAACCCCACCTCCCCACCCCAAACACCACCTACTTACCCAAAATAAACTGCTCAACCTCCACCACCTCCTCAGCACCTCCTGTGTGTGTGTGTGTGTGTGTGTGTGTGTGTGTGTGTGTGTGTCACTGAGCATGTCAGAGCTTAAACATGACAATTCACTTAAAATGACTTTAATTTTGGTTTAATTTGTTTCAGACTTCGTCTCCTCGTGTTCACAGAGAGAATGAAACGTCTCTTGTCGTCATCGATCAGAGTGAACAGGAGAAATGCTCGCCTCCTGCAGCTGATTGGACGACTGCCGCAGAGACTGCGGCTCCTAAAAACTCATCTCTAGCTCCTCATTCGGTCTTCTTTCATTAACATTTTATTATTTGTGTCTGTGTTTCTGTCTGAAGTTCTCTCTCTGTCTGTTTAAACCACAAAGTGCCACAAAAAAACAAAAAATCATTCAAATGTTGGCTGAGACGAGTTTCACTGTTGCTCTTATTCAAGGTTTGCCCACTCATGAGGAAAAAAACTGCATTTCTGAGGGAAGAAGAGGTGATTTTCACTCCCAGGTCCTCAAACAGCACTGACCTGAGACTGAAACTCAGTTTACTGCATACAGTTCAGACTGAGCTGCTTCCAAAAGTGCCAGTTTTTGACTCACAACACCGTTAAATGTTGGGATCCATCTGAGGTTTGATCCCTGCGAGGAGCAACAGTAACCCCCCATCTGCAAGCAGGCGATAACTCACTCTTCACTCAGCCAGAGGGGGAATACTGAAATGTTATTTTCACTTATTATTCAGTAGGAAGATACATTATCAATTTTTCATATCCAAAAAAACCCTTTTCAATCCAGGACTCCCACAGTCCGGCCTGTGGACTGGACTGCATGTATCTGTGTAGAAAAACAGACGAGAGCAGAGCAGCTCAGTTCATAGAAACACCGGATTTTCTGCTGCAGACAAACATTTAAATATCATTCAGACTGTGAACATCAGTGAGATCAGTAAAGTACCTTTAAAGATGAAACCTGCTGCTGAATAACAGCTAAAGAAACAGCATCATGTTTGCATAGGGAGCGCTATGTGACTGAATCAGAGTAACACACAGCAGAGTGTTTTCAGACTGCAGCTCTGGTTTGTTACAGAAGAAAAGAGGAGTTTTTATTGACTGAAAGGGTCTTAAGTTGTGTTGGAGTCTTTTGCAGCTTCATGTTTGTGTCATGTCTTTGTGTTTGTGCTCCATTTCTTCACATGTTGCTCAAGCAGTCAGTTTTTAGTGTTTTTTTATTTATCATGGAAAATTATCTTTGGTTTAATTAGTTAAACTTCCTGAAATGGTCTAAAGTGGCTCTCCAAGGTTTAGTTTTACTTCTTACTGATTGAACCAAAAGCTGCTTTTGGATTACAGCTGCTGAGCCTTTGTTTTCCTTCAGATGTTCGTCCTGTGTGAAGAAAGAGCTGCTCTGTCAGACTGAAGCTGCTGGCTGCAGACTCGGGTGAAGATGGAGAATATTCTGGCTGACCTGAGCGAGGCGACTGCAGGGTTGATTGAGGATGATGTGTTTACTGACACCAGCCATGGGTCAGTAACCAGCGTGAGGAGAGACAACACCTGGACGCCTCCCTGCCCCCACTGGCTCTTCCTCCATTAAAAAACAGAAGGAGGTAAAACTGTTTAAGGAGGAAACAGCTGAGCAGAAAAATTACCAGATCAGTTTCAGCTGATTATATTGTTGTTGAATTATCTTGCTTTGCTCCATTATTTTGTTTGTTTTTTGCTGTTTAAAACACTATATTTTGTGACTAAAAACAAAATTGTTGCAAAAATTGAAGGACAAACTGAAGATAAAATAAGATTAAAACAAGGCAAATTGGTTTGTACAGCACAAATTACAACAGTTTTGAGTAATAGGATTCTAATTTTTGTTGAAAGTATATTGTTTATTCAGTGATATCTGCATAATGAGCTGTTTTAACAACACATTAAGCCATTTTTTCTATTTCCTTGTATGTAATTACACTGTGTTTCACCCTTCAAGGAGGGAAATGTTCGTGAAGCCAGCAGTTGTTTTTAGGAACATCGTGTTCACCCTCGCTAACACCTGGAAGCTGTTAATGTACAACTGCTGTACAGTTTGTTCTGCAGACACTGAGCAGCATCACTGCAGCAGGTGAAGGACTGCGTGGCCTTGATGTGTCTTCAGGTTCGAGACAAACTTTTGCAAACTGAATACAGGATGTAAACACCAAACCAACACCAAACCAGTTAATTTCACCACAACGTCTTAGCAGATTACCAGCTGCTCAGTGAAGGTCTCATTAGTTTATGTGTATTTTTACCAGCACTTCAGTTAAAATGAGGTTTTGTCATTTGTTGATGCAGCTTAAAGTTCATCTGGAGTCATAATTTTAATGCAGACAAATGTGAGAAAGGTCAGCGACAGCCTGAAAGTCCTGACACACAGAATGAACAAACGAGTGTGACTGAATAAAGGTTTGTGAGGAGAAAAGAAGGACATGCAGCTCAATTAGCTTGGTTAGCTCGTTTAGCTCAGTTAGCTCAGTTAGCTCAGTTAGCTGCACACAGCAGATTATCGACCAAAGCAGAGTAATAACACTTTCCACTTCAGATTATTCAACCTAAGTTTCTGTTGTGAAGCAAAGTGTCGCCTCCTGCTGGGAAACAAAATCAATCAGATGGATCCTGCAGAAAAATTCATCTCACATCAGAGGCATCATGGGAAACAGGTCAGACAAATGCATTTTCTGTCCAAGTTTTGTCTTTTTCCAGATAGATTTCTTTTTTGACCCTTTTTCATGTTTATTTTTTTCTTCTTCCCCTTTTCATCTTCAGTCTGCAAACATTGTCATGTTGCTAGAAAGCTTGTCAAGTTGTTGTCTTTGTCTGTGGAGGAACCAACACTGAGGCCCAAATACATTTAAATACAGTTCAGTTTGAATATGCTAATTTTTAAATCATGTGAAATTCAAAATGTTACATCATCTTCTATCTTTATTTTATCTTTTATCTGTTTATGACAGAAATCCACAGATTTTCTGAGCTTCTCTTATGGCTCCACTTTTGTTTTACAAGTTCTCTGCACACACACACAAACACACAAACACACACGCACACACACAGTAATCCAGTGAGTCACTGACAGGAGGTCAAATAAGATGGCTTTGACCTTTCACTCCAGAATTACATTGTGCAGTAAAGCAGCATGTTGGCAGAACGTGACGTCCTCCTGCAGCTCTCAGTCTGCCTGAACACTGAACCGTTTCTGCTGTTTGTGACTGTGATTCACAGCAGCGTTCTCCAACCTTTTTTATGCCACCGACCAGTTTCATGTAAGACAGTATTTTCACATACCAGCCTTTAAGGTGTGGGGGATGAATACGTTAAAATAAAATGATACAACCGGCGTAAAAACAAATATAAGTGCATAAAAATAAAATTCACCATTACGTTGAGTTAGTGGGATCCCTGAGCTTGTTTCTCCACAATGAGCCGGTCCTAGTTTACTCATTTTTGCTAGCTGAAAGGCTTAACTGAGGTAACATACCAGTGACTTTGGCGAGTGTCTTGACCTGTCTTAACCTGTGTCAAGAGGTATAGACGGATGTAATTGAGAGATAATCCAGTTATTTTTCAAAATAAAACATCTTTCAGACTCTGATCATCAATACTTTTTTTTTTCCAGAACCAAATGACAAACGGACCGGTACCGGTCCACAGCCCGGTGGTTGGGGACCGATGATTTACAAGATACAAGGAAATGTTCTCTGAGAACTTTGAACATGAAGCATTGAAATTTAAATCAAACTGGAGCTAAATGACTGAAGTAAAACCCCCCTGAGTGGATGACCAGATTATCTGTCTGTCTTATTTTGCAGTGTAGTTCCAAATTTGTTACATTAGTTTCGGTCTGAAATAAGTGTTCACGTCTCACTGGATGGATAAAATGTCCAATAAGACATGTGGGAAGCTTCATCAGTGACGTTCTCAGTGTTTGAGTTGGGATCAGATGAAACTGAAGGAATGAATAAACCCTTCCAGTCGCCCTCTGATGTAGAGGACGGGGCACCGAGAGGCCAATGTCACGCTTGGTATGCAGGCCAGAGGCTGTGAAGGCATCACGAACACGACGGCGGGCTTCATCACTCGACTCATCACCCAACAACGAGCCCCTCAGCTCCTCCTGCGAGGCATTGATCACGTAATCGATGGAGCATTATCCTCTCGCTGACCCGAGATCATCGGGGAGGCGCGCATTCATCGACTGGCACAATAACAGCTCATTACCAGACCATGTGACCATGTGACATTCACCACCGGGCGACCACCAAAGACCCCGGGGAAGACCGGCGGCTGGGACGCTGATTGATACACACTGTCGGTGTGAGCGGCCACGCGGAGGAAGAAGAACTGAGGAAGACGAGGAGGAGATGGAGAGGGAGAGTCTGAGTTCTCCAGCCACCCGAGGCTCCGTTTCAAATGTCACATCTTTAATTAGAGACACCAAAACAAAGCGGCAAGGAGTACGAGGAGGAGGAGGAGGAAGAGGAAGGGTCTGATCTAATCAGGACAGCCGCCTCCGATGACCTGCTGGCTGCACGCCACTCCTCAGCGTTTTGTTCGCCATCGGGCTCCTCGTCAGGTTTTCAAACTGGGTGTTCCCACCTCCCTGACGAGTAGTGAAATGTCACAGGCAATTACTGTTCTGTCGAGGTCTCCCCCTCCATCTTCATCAGTGAACACAATCAGTCTGTCGACCGGGGAAAAGAAGAAGACCGACATGGAAACAACCAAGGAAGGTCAGTTTGATGATGAAAACATCAGTCGCTCTCTCTGTGTGGAAACCACATCCTGAGCTCAGCTCTGAGCTGAACACACACTTTAAAGGTACAATATGCCGGATTTAAAAAATAATCTATAGACTCATAAAAAATTCAACTCCATCCATTATCTTTGATGACCCACTATAAGTGTGTGGTGTGTTTTTCTGCAGAGATTCTGCATTTCGCTGTATTTCTCTTTGTCTTGTTGTTTTGCTGTGTTCGGGACATTTTTGGGTGGAGACCTTTGGATGGTTGAACCCCCTCCAGCCAACAGCAGCACACTGGACATAAATAATCATGACCAGACACGTAGCAGAAGATAGGAAAATGGTGAACACGGCGCAGAAGTGTGAATATAGTGAGGTGAAATGCAGAGCAGGCCAAATTCTTTTTAAGAGTGAATCTGGTTTGCCAGTTTTCTGTTGGAAAGGTCAGTGCTGGAGATTAGCCGCATTAGCCTGCTAGCATATCAGCACTTCTATTGCAACAAAATGTAGCTCACGTCGCGCACTACATGGGGTAAACAATGCACAAACCCAGATGTACTTTCAAACAATGCTAATGATTTTATGTTAAAACAAAATAACCCCAGATATCTGCAGTGCTGACGAGCTTTGAATCATTTTCTGTCAAACACACGAGCCACTCTGGTTAAAACAAGCTACAACATATGGGGCTGAAAGTTGATTGTCTTAGATTAAATTACTCCATAGGTTCCGTAGGATGCTGCAGGTGTGTGTATGTGTGAGGGGCAGGAGGCGTGTCTTAGGCCGGGGAGAAGGGGCAAATTTTAAATTGTGTGTTTACAATCTGCGACTGGAAAATGCTTCATATTCTGCCTGTAAATACTTTTGTACATATAATTTTTTTAAATATTGAAGTCAGAATTCTTCTCTTGAAAATATAATTGTATTTTTATCTTAAGCTTGTGTAATAAACCAACACATCCCTGAGTTTACGCATGTATATACTGTATTCTGTTTAGTGTTTAACATGTTTTCTGTATGTTTGTGTGTCACTGGGTTCAGGTGGGTAAAACACGTCACACACACACAACAATCCATCATCATTCATTTCATTTAACCACCACAGTCACACTCGTAGCGGTTGGTTGAGCTGCTCTCCATCTAAGATGCTGCCGTGACCTTGTTGTTAAAGCTGGTGAATTAAAGTTTTGAGAAGAACAAGATGCATGTGATGAGCCATTTATCCACTGATGCAGCTGATGAACGGTCTCTGCAGCTGAACTGTTGGTAAGAAGCAGTGAAGCATGCTAACACTGCAGACATGGCGGTCTGGTTTAACATCGGGGCAGGAACATCACCTGTAGCTCATCCCTGAAATCTAAAAAGTCTCTACAAACGCTGAGTCCTGTTGGTGTTGGTCTGCCCGGTGACAGTTTGTGTTTGCTGCATCCGTCACCTGCTGGGCTTCTTTGCTTCTTACTTCTGGTTTTCAGTCGGCAACACTAAACACGGACTTTACAGAAGTTTTGTAAAATTACTCCAGAGTTTCAATCCTGTTGGTGGAGCATGTTGGTGGATGTTAATCAGAGGTTTATTGGTTCAGTTCCTCCATCTTGTCCTCCATCTTGTCCTCATGTCCTTCAAGGTCAAATCCCTGAAATACCTTCCGATGACATTTCAGAAACACACAGGTTGTGAAATCATTGTGAAATGTGATCAATGAGATTTGTGCACGTTGGCACGAACTGTCCGTTATTTTCATGGGTTTTTACAGCTCTGTTTCCACGAACAGGAATCCTGTAGATCACATTTTGTGATGATGTGACAAACACAAGAATTTCATGATGTTCAGCATTAGGCCTGCACGATTCAGGAAAAAATATGAATCTCGATTTTTTAGCTTTGAATTGAAATCACGATTTTCTGCCACGA
>JAPZDV010000004.1:23230703-23241246 GCA_029814665.1 Acanthurus lineatus
AAAAAATATGAATCTCGATTTTTTAGCTTTGAATTGAAATCACGATTTTCTGCCACGATTTTTTTTATTTGTTCACTGAGTTTTCCTTTAGATTAACGGTATTTTGGCAACGCCGCAGTCCCTCTGCAGAAACTTTCAACTCACCTATTTGATTCTGCGTGCTGTGGATCGCGTGACCAAAAGGTGCTTTGTCATTAGATAAGGAAGAAGCCTTGGAGCGCTTGTTTACAACTCTGACACACAAAAAATCGACGTAATTTAGAAATGAAATCGCATGTAGGGGTAAATCGACATTGAGGTTCTAAAATGATTAATCATGCAGGTCTAGTCAGCATACAGATGGTCATACAGTGAGCAGTAAATCTGCCCCCCGTGAAAAGTCATAAAAAACAGTTTTTTTGCATTTTTATTATCTGCAGAGGTTCAGTGTCATGAAGTCTGCTGGAGGACAAAACTTCCTCCTTTGATCAGACCCTCAGCATTCGTAACGAGGCGGCGGTGACGGCGGTGGCGTGGTCGGCTGGCTCCCATGGATATAAGTGCTCTAAATCAGAATGAAAAGTCTAACACTGCAGGGGGGCTGTAAAATCTGCCTCTCGCCCCCCCTCAGATGGCTGCATTGAATCATGATGAATGATTTGCAAAAGTTCAAACACGAACACGTCGAGGAGTTTGGAGAGGAAGTTTATTCGAGCTCTAATAGTGACAAAACAGACAGTTTAGTGGAGACCAAGTCTTCACATTTTCTGCGTGAAATGAATCTAAACGGAGCAACAGAAGAGTTGTTGTAAACATACAGGTTCTGGTAAATAACAGGCTTGTTCGCCGAGCCGTCAGCGAGTTAATTGTAATCAAGCAGAGACTTTTTTCCTCTGAACAGACGCCCTTTTCAAAGGGATTCAGCCGAGTGCAACCTGTAATTTGCAGCGACGGAGTCTGAATCCAAAACACAAAACTGATGCTTTTAAGGCCCAAAGTGTCACTTTGCGTTTGGACTGATTGTTTGTTAATGTGCACGTTCACTCAGGCAGGAAACTCGGCGTAATGACTGTGGAGACGCAGGCTCAGACGCCGAGCCGCCTTCAGTCTCTGCTCGCCACCTTCCTGTTCATCCCGCGCTCCATCACCTGCCCCTCCATCACCTGCTGTCATTCATTCCCAGGCTTGGTTAAAGGGTCAGTTCAAACTTTTTTAAGTGTGCACATTGAATCTAAAAAGATTTCTTTCTAAAACTCCTCAAAGGAAGGAGAAGGAGGACTGAATTTGCTGTCCTTGTTCACTACAAAAAACTGATTTATTTGGCTTTTCTGAAGCTAAAATGAAGCTTCAGCAGTCAGAGTTCAATAAATACAGTTAGTATCTTTAAAAAGCCGCAGTCTTTATAGCAGGAAAGAGGTTAAACAATAATGAAACTTTGTGTTTCATGATGCTAGCATCTTATCTGACTCTGCAGATTTCAAAATAAACTTTCCTGCACTAAAAATCCAATGCAGTACTACAAAAATGCAGTTTCAAGACAAAGTCAGCCACAGTCAGTCCATGTCTGCAGTGTTTTGGAGCAAAAATGTTGATAGTTTTGGTATTTTGTCTCTGTTATCAATCATAATTGTGATACGTAGTAATGTAAAAAACCTGCTGCATGTCAGCACAAAGTCAGCTGGGCCACAAAGTTTGAGACAGCAGGGAGGTTTTTTCTTTTTCTTTTGGCTTGTGAGACATTTTTATTATGTTTTAACGAATTAAGGAAAACCTGCATTTTCACTACAAAGCTCCCATTTGACATTCATACATAAGGTTGATACCTGGTTGAGAAAATTAAACTCTTACAGTCTCAAAGAAAACTCCCAAAATATTTCCCTAAAAATAGGAATATGATCTGAAACAAATCTCTTCCATGTCCGTGCACAGAAACAATCGGAGGAGAGCCCGGTGCTTCACTAATGACGGCAGGATTTGGAGGCTTTTAGCAGAATTGCAGCAGCTGGAGGTCGTGAAGAGCAGGAAGAGCTTCAGTTTGCTCCAGTGGTCTTCAACACCCACAAATCAGGTCAGAACCAAACAGACGGAGTGTCGACACGTTTCTGGAGGCTTTAAATGTCCTCAAAGCTGCGTTTATCTGTGACCGACTCGGTCCCAAAAATAACCGGAGTTTCTGCAAACTGTTCCAGCAAAGTTTCACAGACTCAGCAGAAACAGCCGAGAGCCGACAGGAAACTTCAAACAATATGTTTTAGCATCTTTTCTGATGAAACAGCACTGCAGGAACCAAAGAGAGCATGAAACCGTCGTCACTCAGAGACATCAGAGATTTTAAGGTTAAATCTTCGACCGTTGTGCACGCACGCTTTCGATCGGCCGCTTTAATGATGAAAACCAGGTTCACCAAGTCACCGACGTGATGGTTTCTGATCTGTTGTTGTGTTTTCAGTCCAGATGAGCCGCTTCATCGTGATCCTTTGTTGGTTTTCATTGGCTGAGCGGAGAAATAACTCAACTCCGCCTCCTCTGGTTGCCTGGCAACCCCACGGCGGCGACAAGCAACCAGCATGTGATGTAATTTGTCCTTTATTTTTTTCTCATCCGTGTTTTTCTGGTGTGTTTATCCCACTTTCACCACACTGACTCAGTCTGCCGGCGTTTGTGGAGTCGGTCGGTGTCATGAAGGAGCTGGAGGACTGAACGGAGGCGACGCGGAGGCCGACTGGATTCATCCGTTTGTTCCAGGAGCCGAACAGGTCGAGTGTCCGTCCCTCCTCGCATCAGAGAAGCTGTTTGTCAGACTCCTCGGCCTCGGACCCTGCAGCTCCTCCGCATCTTTTGTTCGCTGACATTTCCTGGAGAGCAGATTTATTGGCCCACATAATGAAAACGGCTGGAGTCACGTGCCGCCGCTCTGCCTCCTGCAGCCCCATAAACGCCGTCCGAAATGTGACGGATGAGACACGAGAACGTGACACTGACGCTGAAAAACAAAACATCTGAGCCGTAAATCTCTGAAACATCTCTGAAACACACACACACACACACACTGAGCGCCTGAGCGAATCACACACTGCAGATTTACTGCAGGAAACAGATATAAGTTGTCAGCCGCAGCGTTAATCTCACCTTGTAGCGAACATGCGTGTCTTTAATCCATCTTTAAACAGAAGAACAGAAGCTGGAACCAAATTCACCCAAAGATCAAGATTTTCACTTTCCTCTTTAATGTGATCGAATATGATTTCCAATGAAGGAGTTAAGATGCATTTTATCTCCTGACCTGATAACTTTTGTTCTTCTGTTGTCGTTTCTGTGCTGAACATGAAATTACAGAAACCTGCAGGAACAAAGCAAACAGTTTAAATACATAAAAGTCTTTTAGCTCTTAAATACAGAAAACAAAATGCAAAGTTGCCTTGATATTTTCACGTATGCTTGAATTTTTATGTTTTTATCTGCTGAAAATCAAAATCAATGTATTCTACTTTAACTACAATCAGCAGACAAATGATTAAAATGCCCTTTTTTTGTTCTAGTGTTAAAATATAAATGTATATTAGTGCTGAAATCACAGCTTGTTTCTGCAGCAGGTTTGTGTAGTTAAGCTTTTTTAATCTGAACTCTCATTAACTAAATTACTGAATAAAAAACTTTCCTTCTGTTTGGGTTTTTTGACTCTTTTGTTTTTGTGTTTTTTGTTCTGTGACATTTATTTTAGCTGTGAAAAACCCTCAGGTTCTCTTCCTTTTCAGGGTTTCATGACAGGATTCATTCCACG
Organism: Acanthurus lineatus; assembly: GCA_029814665.1. Taxonomy (NCBI): domain Eukaryota; kingdom Metazoa; phylum Chordata; class Actinopteri; order Acanthuriformes; family Acanthuridae; genus Acanthurus; species Acanthurus lineatus. Next base: position 23,234,464 of record JAPZDV010000004.1, read on the forward strand.
TCCGTTCGGTTTGAAGACGGGAATGAAAAATAATCTGTGTTTGTTTTTGTTTTTTACTCAAATCTTTATTTTTTTGAGGAAAAAAAACAGAATTAGACACTTTGAGTCGTCACTGTCGCTGCTTCTTCGGTTCCCGTCTGCAGAAATGCAGCTGTTGGTGATTCATGGAGGATTCATGGAGGATTGATGGAGGATTGATGGAGGATTGATGGAGGTCTGCTGCCTGGCTTTGTTTTTCATGCTCACACTCAGCTCTCGGTTATTTGCTGCAGGAGTGTTTCTTCTCACTTCACAGCCGTGCGGCCTGTCGCCTTCATCTGCCTGACAATCAGCCTCCTGCTCGCTCGCTCGCTGCCACGCCGTCTGACTCCAGCATCAACAAACTGTGCGTGGAACCGACCGGCGGCGTGCAAACGGCGTGATGACAGCAGGGAGACGGAGCAGCTGCAGGAAAACACGAGAACATCGGGTTCATTTCGAGGCTTTTATATCACAAACAGTGAAGACGCGGCGTTTAAAGTTTCACACGCTGTGTCGTCGTGTTTCAGTGACGGATTGATCATGTGACCTCACAGCTGAAGGTCCGTCCATCCGTCAGCAGGAAGCACAACAGTAAATGAACCTAAACGATATTGATTTTTACTTAAACACCCTCTTATTATCTTTGTGCAGCTCGATCAGTCGATTGGAAACCGATCAATCAGAGTTTTCTGCTGCAGACACGTCATGAATATCAGACCATCAGTCAGCAGCGATGATGCTTCGTTAATCTGCTCTCTGCTAAAAAACATTCGTACCTCACATGTCCAAAAAAACACACAAACCCACAGCAGCGTGTTTCATGAAGAGTCACGAGTTTGAAAAATCATGATTCACATTTTTATTTTTGTTTGATTTACGCAGAAAAAAAAATGGCATGCCTGTATTTCTTAAGCCAGGCTAACAGTTTCCCTCTGCTTCCAGTCTTTATGCTAAGCTAATTGCTAATTACCTCCTGGATCTACCTTCATACTTTACACACACACACACACACACACCAAGAAAGCAAATAAGTGTAACTGCAAACATTTCAAAAATATCTCAGAGGTTTGGTGCATTGATTTGAAGTCAAAAACTGGGTGTTAAAGGTTTGAAAGTTTTACATTTGATTTGTGTTTAGAGCAAAAAATAATGAGTAAATTTATTATTAACAGAAAAGTTTAGTCTAAAATGAACTACTCTTTCAGGTTTTTTAAGCAAAGATGCCAGATATTTTCTGCCTCTCATGTCACAAAAATAAGTGTTTTGCTTCTGTTTTCCTGTTTTATATAAATATTAATATCTTTGAGTTTCAAACTGTCAGTCAAACAAAAGTAATGTGAAGATTTACTGAAGTTTAAACGTATAAATGAGTCACTGATGAATCCACAAAAGGTGATTAAGTGATGAACTAAGTTTAAACAATGTGATTTATCATAACTGTTGTATAGACATGATTTCAGAAACCCTCTCCAGATGTGAGCAGATGTTTCACAGGCGAGCAGCAGCAGCAGGTTTCAGGACTGAACCTTCAGGTTTGGCTTCGGTGTGAAACTGAGAGTTTGTGATTCGACTGCAGAGGTTCGAACTCCGTCACCTGGCTGAGGTGAAGCGTCTGAATATAAAGACAAACCTTCTGTTTCTGTTCCCGCGAGCTTCCATCGCCACACTGCTGGACGACCGGACTCGTGACCCATCAGTCTCACCAGCAGAGAAAACAGGAAACTGGGTCGACTCTGAAAAAGATCGTCTGTGTGTTCGAGGCTGTTTGGTGTAAAGAGACATTTTCGAGTTGAAGAATCACTTTGCTTCTTTTCCATTTTCTCAGTTTTTCCTGCAACGTGTCCTGCTGCCTGACTGGATGTGAGAGCTCGGAGGAGACGCTTACACATCCTCAGCATGTTTTAATGGAAAAACTCACCGCCCACACAGCGGGGGGCCCGGGGCCTCGTCACCGCTGAGTCAGCCCATTCTCTCCTCTTATTTTGGCAGAAAAAGATGATAAATTAATTTCTGCTTTGTCTCGCTTTCTAAACTTGGATTTGGACTGAGGCATTCAGGATTTTTTTTTTTTTTGAAGATCGTTTAATCCAATTCTTGGTGGAAAATAAACACGAGAACTTAAATCGAGAGGAAACTGAGCGACATTTGAGCCTGAAAGTAACAGATTCATTCAGTATGAAAACTGAAGATTTGAAGAAGTTTATCACCTCCATCTGTAATCATTCCTGCCTTTGTGTTTCACTCATGCTTTTATTATTCCCTATTCATTTCATCTGTACCCTCTGAAGAAGCCTGTTACAGTGTGAAGCAGTGATTTTTTATGTTTTACTATGCAAAACTAATGAGAGACAGAACGAGATGAAGAGAGAAAACATGACTCATGTCAAAGTGAGAAGGAAAAGCACTTTTGCATCTGTTTCACTGAAACTCTGAACTGTTTGTTTCGTCTCTCAGGTTGAATGAATGCATGAATGAAGAGTAAACTGATGTAAACATCAATCATTTGGATTCATATTTTGCACCAGTGAACAGTTATTTTATAAGATGTGACAGAGTGAATCAGCAGCAGAGGGTAAAACACGTTGAAGGAGAGAAAAGAAGCTGATGTGACTTCATTTCATCAGGACAAAGAGATTCTTCCTGCTCTTTTGCTTCCGTTTGTGCTCATGAAAAGCTAAAAAACCCACAAAGCAATCGCACACAGTAATCCCCCGACGCCCTCATCTCTCCATCCCAGCACTTCCCATCTGCAGGGTCAAAGGTCACAGGTCCTCCACGCAGCTCTGCAGAGTCTTCTGTTTTTTCCTCCTCCTCCTCGTCCCTGAGCCGCTCTTTAATTTTCATCTTAAAAACGACGGTCTCCCGTCAGACGGCTGCTAAGTAATTTAAAAGCTAATGAGAGAAAATTAAAATGACACAGAGTTTCGCTGGCGAGACATCTCTCTTTGATCGAGTGGCCCAATTAAAAGTAAGACAGATAAAGAGACGCGAGGGGAGCTCGCTCTTTGTTCGCTGCTGTCAGGTGAATTAAGGTTTAAACTGCAGGCCAGAACGTCGGGCCGCCGTTCCAATCGGATCCGGAGAGGAAAGAGACTGAAACGCTCGAGTTAAATACAGCTGCTGACAGCTGTTCAGTCTATCATCTCTGTTAGATTTAAGGTCCAGGAATCTGATCGATCAAACAAATCAATATTGAAGCAGAACTGATCGATTTGACACTGATAGATGAGTGATGAACACGTGGATATTTTTAATGTCTCTGTAGCAAAATGAGGTGTGTGTTCTGGCTCTTCAGAGTCTCCCGACAGTGACGGAGACGTGTGGCTGAGTGTGTGTGTTTCATGATGATGCATCTGATGGAGGACAGGTGGACTCGACCATCAGGAGCTCCATCACCTCCACAGATCCTCCAGAAACCAGATCCTGTCTGCTGATGTTAAGTCCATCTGATCCTTGTTTGCTGTTTGATTTCGTTGGTTCAGATTCTGAATCAAACACAGAAAAAAAACCCAAAACACTCTGATTGGCTCAGTTTTTCTTTCTGAGAGCACAAGATCAGATCTCCTTCACCAGGTGGAGAACTCGTAGACGTGGACGATACATCAGAGGACTGAGACAAAACTGAAAACTTAATGTCCGCTTGTGTTTGTCGGTGCATCACACACACAACAGGAAGAGGACAGCTGGATGAGTGTGTGTTCGCGGCTCGTACCAGTTTAAAAAAACAATGAGTGTGACTTTAATCTCACTGAACCGGCGACATATTCTACATTTTAAGGTCATGCTTGCAAACAGGGAGCTGAGTTAAGAAGCTTAACTATGGCCCAAGTATCATTCTCTGCAGTTTTATTAAGCAAACGGATCATCAGCTTATAGAGAAGAGACTTTAGCAAATCTAGTGGAAAATAGTGCAGAGAGGGAGGGGTGGGGGGGGCGGTGTGTATATATAGGATTAAAGTCTGTGTGCCTGCAGAAATGTTGGCCCTGCAAGTTAAACTATTAGCAGTTATCAGGCCGTTCTGAGCTGCGGATGTTTGGGAAGTTTTGGCAGAGTGATGCTAAACTGTTGGAGAGATAAAGAACTGAATGTTTATCAAGCCCGAGAGGAAGTCTGCGTCGAATCAAACCCCCCCCCCCGCACACAGGAGCGGCTCTGCACATGCATCCAAACACAGATAACATGCCTTTGAATTCATGCATCTCACGTGGAACCGAAGTTCAGTTTCACCCAGAAACTTCCAGCTTTCATCGACGTGAAGTTTGCAGAACAAACTCTGCTGAGTGCAAATAAAGCACAGCTCATCTGCTTCCTTTAAATCAGATGTTACAGGAGAATCAGATGAGAGCTTCACACTTTCGTCCTGCAGACATTTACAGTTTCTGCTCGACTTTTGTTAAAGAAAACAGTTTTCAGACAGTTTTCTGTCCGTTATTCATCTAAATAACAGTTTGTTTTCTGGCGTGTGATGAGATTAAAGGTCCTTCCACTCGCGCCTGTTCCTCTCTCCCATGAATATTGGAGTACAAACATAACAAAAGGAAACATAATATGTGATGCAGCGAGCTACTTTCCTTCATCGGAGAGCTGATTATAGCAGCTATTGATCCGCTAACGCTGGACAAAAGAGTTTAGTGATGAATAATTGAGTCCAATGCTCTCGTGTGTCTTGCTGTTTATTGATGTTGTAGCAGATCACTGGCTGATCTGCAGGCAGGACAGAGCTGTAACCTTGGCTCCTTATCTCTGCGAACACACACACACACACACACTTTCTGTTGATGCTCACATTTGATTTTGTTCAACATTTTCTCTGTGAAAGCTGCACACGGTGGGTTCGCCTCCTGCTTTTAACTGGATTTCTGTCGTTTCTCCTACAGAAGGTCATTTCTCTTGGTTCAGCCCAGCTGAGAAACACAGAACTCGCACGTTCTCCTGGAACCCTGAAGGCACCATATTTACATCCAGGTCAGTTATGAACATTTATTATTTCTGCTGAAGACATTATGTTTTTCATTTGGTTTGTGTGTGAAAGAAGAAGAGGCCAAAGAAGAAGAAGAAAGCATTAAATTTAGCATTTGACCTGAAACTGACCTCTGTGAGTTAAAGAGGAGCCAAAGTGCCACAAACTGCAGTTCCTCGACTGGCCACTTGAGGCTGGGGCCGAAAGTGAGTCATTGTAGAGTCCAGCATGAAAACAACTGATTTTACAGTAGAAATTCAATCTTTACAGCCTGGAAAAAAACATGTTTTTGTCTCTGTAGTTACTATCCTTCCCATGACGACATGAACATAATAAAAAAGTGACAACATTGTGATAAATTATGATAAAATGTTCAGCATTTTTGCTGCTTTTTGTTCCAAGTGCATCAGATTTCATGCTTTCACTCTTCATGTCTTCATTGCAACATAAACATGATATACAAAGACACAGTGACATGCATGATGTTACCGTCATGCAAACATGAACAGAGATTAAAATCATGCTTGTCTCCTCCGGTTTGTGAGGTGAAACGTCCTCAGTGATCTGTTCGGTCTTTTCTTCGAGCAGAAACCCTGAGCTCAGTCAGACGCACAGACGTTCGGTCTGTAACCCAGAAACGCCACATTTTTTTAAACATGAAACCAGACAAACAGCAGGGAGTCCGTCCACGTTTCCTCCGAGACATAAAACCAGTTTCCTCACTGTGGAAACACTGGTGACAGGAGGCAGAAAAGTCTTTACTTTGCATTGAATTATGTCACTTATATTGCTGTAAAGTTGTGCTTCATCACTCCTTTATCGACATCACGCGGCTCCATTAAGCAAAGTGTGAAAATGGGATTTTTCATTTTCATTCTTTATTTAAAAAGAGTTCACGTTGACATTGAGTGAGTTCTCATTAAAGCTACATGAAATGCATGCTATCACTCTGCTCCTCACCCCTTCACACACACACCCTCCCTCACACACACACACACACACACACACACACACACACACACACACACACCAAGCGCTCACACAATGGGAGGTTAAATGAAGCTCCACAGAGCTGTTGATCTTCCTCAGAGAATATCTGATGACCCCTGGTTTGTATTCGGGCGGCACAAGGACGAAGCTAAAAACAGCCTCACAAACGCCAAATGTGGAGCGCTAACCGCTGAAGGGGGGGCAGGGAGATGGGGATGGAGGGGGTAAGAGCAGAAGATAAACCCTCAAAGGAAAAAGGAGGATGGATCAAATGAGAAGGTCTCTAATAGATGTTTGGGTCCAAAGTCTCCCTCCCACACAGTTTTTCTAAGGACGTTATTTGTCAGAGTCCGACAGCCGAACTGATAAAAACACAAAGAAACACTGAAACTTTGCGACTGAACACCTGACAGGTGAACTGAGGACCTGTGGGTGCAGCCAAGAGACTGTTTGTAAGGTGTAGAGCTGAATGAGAAATGCTCCTTCAGCTTCTCTTTGAGTTTTCAGCCTCTTTCTGTTCAAGGTCACCGCTCGGCATCAAAGCTACGAAGAAGGAACTGAAGCATTTATGTTAAACACACTTCATATGTTTGGATGTGAAGAGGGGGGGGTACTGCTGTCAGACACCAGGGGGCGATGGAGAGGTTTTAGTCTCACATGTGAGAAGCTGTCATGCAGTCGGCGCAGAAGTCGACCTCTGAGACGCCGACGGCTGTGTGGTCGCTTTCAGTCACATGACAACTGCTGGCTGCAAGAGACTCGTCACACACAGTCATTACGAAACACACACATTTTTCTGAGCGTCACAAAC
>JAPZDV010000004.1:23254564-23267870 GCA_029814665.1 Acanthurus lineatus
ACAGAAACACTGCAAAGAAAAGGAAGTCCTGACTTCCTAAAACCTGCTGTGAAAATCACTGAGATGGACTAAGCGACTGTAACTTAGTGCAAAGCTCATTAAGGAAGCCAAAGAGGCAGTTTGAATCAGGCTAAATGGCCACAAGTATGTGGACAGACCTGACCCCCCCACTCTATGTATTTAAAGTTGAAAAACTACAGTATTAAAATTCAGAAGTATCCAAGTTCCTCTAACACGGTCAGCTGTTTTTATGTTTTCATTCAGGGACGGTCACATGGGTTCGAAATAAGGAAGTAACGTCATGGTTTCTGATGCGACACATCACTGTGATAATCACATCCTTATTGTCAGACGGAGCTCTGGTGTTCCTGCTCCGACTCCCCCAGAGGTCACACCAAACAGGAAACGCATCATTGAACCTGACAGTGGGGGGGCTGAGGACTGGGGGAACAAACACTCTGCAGCTTTGGGTCGATCAGGCGTCTTTCCTTCGTCTCTTTCTCACTTCCTGTTATTCCTCTTTTAGCCCCTAATGTTGAAAAGTTGTATTGATTTACACTGAAGGAAAAAGAGGAGCAGGATAGCAACAGGAAATGAAATATGCCTCCACTTAGAGTCACTTTTTTTAAATTTTGGTGAAGCAGCTGTGTGATTAACACTGATATCCTGATAACTGCCCCTCTTCATCTTTCAAACTTAGTCATTTTCAGTCATTTAAATGAAAAATATTGTGATTTTTTTTCAGGTGATACCCGGTAATCGATTTTAAATGTAATATATGAGTTTCCACATGTGAAATGTATATTAACAGACTACAACTTGTGGATTTTAATCACATTTGGGTGTAAAAATGTGAGACATTCACATTTTTATAAGTTACTTTTTAAAGGTGGAATGAAAATAAACTTATATATTAGTTTAATGTTTAATTGAAGGTTATGTCAGGATGTAAACTTTACCCCCAAACCCCCCCACACAGACAGCTATAATTAGCCTCCTCGCGGCCGCTTCATGGTCCCCGCGCGCTGGGCAGCAGCGGGGGAGTTTTTGGAGCCGCTCCTCTGCAGCACACACACACACACACACACACACACACTCACACACACTTCCGTGTTGTCTGTCACCGTAAAGCAGGAAGCAGTGTAGTAATGTGTAGGCGTTAATCTGCCCTTCTGCTGTTTACCTGCAGGTATGTCCGCCGCTTTCAGCCCCCAAAATGTGTCTCTAAAGTGTCCGTGTGTGTGTGTCCGTAAACGCGCCGCCGCCGCCGTGTTTGGTCGTTACCGAGCCGTTAGCTTTGAACGGCTAATTCCTCCGGTTAATCAGTGTGTTTACAGGATTGTTCGTTAACGTCCCAACGGGCAGCTTTAGCCCGTTAATGAGGCTTGTTTTTATGTCACAGTTGTGACTGAAAAGAGGCTGTTAAACGTGTTAAATGTGGTGAAACTGAGCGGGTTTTTGGTGTTTCAGGCTCGTCATTCCGATGCCAGGTGAAGAGAAACGGCAGGAGAAGCTACATGGAGGCTAACTAACCGGGGACCGACCGGAGTCAGCCTGCGGAGGAACTGCGGTACATTAGCACCAGGATGCCAGCCGGTAAGACCTGTGTGTGTGTGTGTCTGTGTGTCTGGGTGTGTGTGTTTGTGTATGAGAGTGTGTGTGTATTGACGACATACACGTGATTGTGTAAGTGTTGCGTTCAGTGTCACAGTTTTTTGCTAATTATGACGGACTCAGGAGGATTGAAGTTTAAAAAAAAAGTGGCAGTTATGCGTTCACTGTCACTTGTTTTTTGTTTGGCAATTAGAGGTTTTTTTATATCACTGTCACCTGTCAACTTTAAAGAGTTATCTTTAAAGTTTTCTCTTGATTAGTTTGATTAATAACGCGTTTTTAAAAATAACTAAATATTCAACTCTGTGTTTACAGAGTCAGTTCAAAACACAAACACATTCAGTTTTCATATCATTAAGACTAAACAATGTTTAAATTTGTGACACCAGAATCAATATATTCTTTATTTAAAACATTCTATTCATATTTTAAATACAACCTAATTTTTTATATCATTTGACCCATCAGTAAGTCATCAGATCACATCAGTCATAGTCACCTTTGACCCCTTCACATGGTGGTTGTCTGTAACATTTCTGATTAAACACCAACTGTGATGCTTATAAAAGAAACAAGTGATTAGTTTAATAATCAATCAGTTGCCTCATATGAGTGATAACTGCTTTAAAGTTATTTAATTGAAACACCAAACACTCTGTTTTAAGTCCAAAGGGAAGAATCTTCTGCTTTTCTCCGTCTCATGTCACTCTGCAGGCTCAAGGATAAAGTTATGTGACATCTTTCGCTATTTTCTGAGATTTTATAGACGAAACAGTTAATTAATCAATGAAAACCACAAGAACTGACAGTGGTCATCTAGTTTGTAAAGGCCTCAAACCCTCAACAGGTCATCCAGATGGAGCTTACCGTTGTGCTGCATTCAGGGGATGTTTGTGATTTTGAACGTGGTGTCTTAAAACATCGTAGCGCACCAAAATGCCTCAGGAACATTTCCAGCTGCTGTTTCTGATCAGATCCGTCGTTCATGAGTAATACGAGGTCAGAGGTCGGTCGGTGCTTCGCTGTCTGTTGTTGCACAGGTGAGATTTACTCACACGCCTCATCTGGGACCGTAAAACACGTGGGCGGGGGCTGTAAACATGAACCGTGAGCGATAGCACGGCTAAGAGGCTAACAAGCTAACAGCAGAGGGTTTTAACCGATCGAGCCTCCAGTCAAAAACTTTATTGTCACAGCCAACCAGCCCCCCCCGTTTCTGCTACAAAACAGGTACAAATAAATAAAATTACATTTATCTTCACCAAGGGGTCAGTTTTAAGAGCAGTTTGAGACTAAAAGCCAACATTTCTTATCCACTAAAATGAAAGGAAGTAAACTCAGGTGTAAACAGCACATCTGTATACAGCTGCATGTGTTGCTCGCAGTTTCCATGGACACTGACAGGAAGTGTGAAGACGGACAGAAGGGAACTGTGATGTGATGTGATGTGAATCCGTCAGCGGCTGCAGATGTAGGAGGAGAAAGCTCAGTGCTGCGTTTGCAGTCTTCTGTCGACTGCAGGGTTCAGAGGTCGTTTGTTAAACATTAATGTCTCTTGTGTCTTTTAAACACTTTTAAACATTTAACTCAGACATCAAGACAAGAAAAACACAGTAAACTCCACTGACCTTTAACACGGCTGTTTAAACTCGTGATGCGTTCATGGAGCAGATTTAGTTTAAAACCATCAGGTGAACGCGTTAAGTTGCGTTTTGAACGCTGTGGAGCAGCTGTTGACATTCTGCATTGCAGCTTCACTGACCTTTTGTTTAATCCTGAACACTGACACACAGTCAGCAACACAAAACAGCCTGTAAGAGTCTGACTGCAAACTGAACTCAGGCTTAACGTAGATAAAGACGGACCTGCCTGCTGCCAAACATGCTGGAGATTCTTGGAGAATTTAACAAACGGGTCATCTGAAGCATCTTGTTTATCATTTAAATCTGACATTTTGAAACCTGTGACTCTCGTTCCTGCTGCTTCTTCCTGTTTCTGCTTCCACCTTCACCTGCACAGATTTGAGAAAGAAGACTTCATATTTTTATCTGCTGAGGAGAATTTATTTCTATTAGCAGCTGTTGACTTTGTGCTTGTCTTGCATGCTTGTGGCGTAACTCCTGACCTTTGTATAATCCTCAGCACACACACACACACACACACACAGACCCACACACAGATTAGCAACCTGACATGACAGCACAGAAAATAAAAGAGTTTCTCAGAAAGAAGATTTGTGAACTGAACGATGCTGCTAAGACAAAACAAGACGGGATGATTTTAGGTTTTGCTGCAGGAAGTCGAGTCAATGAGTCAATTAAATGAGAAAATAATTCTAATAAAGGAAAATAAAAAGACAGATTCACTTTTTACACTTTAATGCTCAGTTGATATGGACTTGATCGTGGAGTTGTGATCCAGCGTGTGTTCAGTCGGTGCAGCCGGCTGTAGAAACCAGCTTTAAAAGCCTTGCATGTCCTTTTGTTTTTGTATGTGAACACCCACCACATGGTGCTGAGCTCCATTTGACAGGAGTTTTTATTGTCTGTCTCATGTAGGTGGAGTGAGTCAAACAACTCTGCTTTTTAATTTTCATCTTTTACCGTAATTACATTTTATTTTTTTTCCCCACATTGTCTTGTTCCTCTGCAACCTTTCCAGCTGTGGATGTGTCAGCTGTATTTTCAGATCCTGCCTTTAATGCATCATAACATAAAAAGCAGCGTGATGATTTGAGCATTTTTGTGAATCCTGCGTCTCCCTGAGTCGCCTCCATCCTTCTCCTCCGTCCTTGCAGTGCTTCTGTCCTGATTTTGACCTTTTTAAATTTGAACAAACGCCCAGTGGAGCAGAGCATAAATAAGTAAGAAACAAGTACTCAGAGTGTGTGTGTGTGTGAGTGTGTGTTTCTGTCTGTGTGTGTGTGTGCTGTCATGTTTCTATTTCGGGAAAGTTGGACTTTGGGCGCCCTCTGCTTCCTCTCCTCCAGCAGCTGCTCTGGCAGGTGACCAGCTGCTGTTTACTGGAGAACGATTCTCCCCTAAAAACCCAGTTGGCTGCCGAGACTCACAAAGTAGGATGAGATATCGGCAGCGGCGGCGTCCGTGGCCCAAAAAAGTCCGTCTCCAGAGGGGCTTGTAATGTTCTGGAGCGGCGGCTGGCGGCTGGCGGCTGGCGGCTGGCGGCTGGCGGCTGGCGGCGGTGTTTCAGACCGCTGATGTGTCTGCATGCAGCAGCAGCAGCAGCGTCTGGAGCTTCAAGGACTCTGCAGCCCCGCGGGCCTCGTGTCTGTAATTACTCCCAGTGGTAAACTGCTTATAATTAGCGATAATGTGACACCATCAACATGGACCCCTGATGGGCCGATGCAGCAGTGTGTACATACTGTGTGTGTGTGTGTGTGAATATGTGATGTGTACAAATAGGCTGCATACGGCAAAATCTGACAGATTGTCGTCCCGTTTCTGGTCCTCAGTGGAGTTTTTGTTCGGGTTGGAAAGTCTGTAAAAACATCAGTTTCTCTTTTAAATGTCAGTTCGTCAGGACGGAGATTTTCATGTTTAAACAGCCGCCTTTGCAGATGAAAATCAGTCTGAATAACTGGAGCAAAAATGTTTAAAGATTAAGTTATATTTAGTCACGTTCAAGTGATAAATTGAAACTTGCTGTTACCTTAAATTAAGCTTTGGATTTCTCTGAGTTTCAACATTTTTTTGAAACAGTTTGGATAATGTCCCCAGAAGTACTTAATTCAGTGAAATCTGTATCAATGGTAAAGTCTTTTTTTATATTTTAACAAAGAGAAGTTATATATTATACTTTCAAAACAAAGATAGAATTGTTGAATTTGATTTAATTTAGTGACCTTTGACTCCTTTGACGCCTTTCTGTCAGTGCAGGAGGTTTTTAAACATTTTAAAAACACTTAAAAAACTAAAACTTTCAGTCAAATCATGTAGGAGATTTTGTCCAGTTGTCACAGATATGCAGATATTTTTTTTAAAATGGCTTTAAAGACCTGGTATCCATGTTTTTGCTGAAACATTGACTCTAAAAATAAAAATAATTTCTGATCTTGGAAGGTTGAAGGTTTAACGTGCTGCTGTTTTAACTCACCGATGCTGATTATGATACGTGAGTAAGGGGACTGGACTTCTGTGACAGGTTTAATGATCAATAAGGTGTTTCAGCTTTTAGTGCATCTGTGTGTTTTAGTGCATCAGACAAAAGCTGACAATCCCGTGTTGATTTGAAGAGCTGTGTCATGGCATTGAAATCTGTTATAAATCAATGCTGTTTTCCTGCATGTGGGTGCATGCTAGTGTGTGTGTGTGTAAAAGTGTGTGTGTGTGTGTGTGTGTGTGTGTGTGTGTGTGTGTGTACATGCTGTTCCATGTCACAGCTCTCACTCCTGGGCTCGTTGTGGCCTGGATCCTCTCATCATCCTCACCTCAATTTAGCCGTTATGTGGGACAAACCTCTGCAGCAGCTTCAGACTGCATGAAGTCAGACAAGCATGTGGTTTGATTCGCAGAGATTCATGAAGGGCTGGAAGAATATTCACCATTACACACACACACAAAAGGATTCTGCATCTCCAGTTTGTTGTAGATGTGTGTGAATGGATCTGGACCACAAGGGGAGGTTTCTGTGTGTTCAGATCTTTACGAGCTGAGTCCTGTGAGACCCCGGTCGCCCTGCATGCATGTTTGTCCCGGTGGATCAGGAGTGTTTGAGATGCAGAATGAATCAAAGTCAATCAAACCCTGCGGAGCTGCGTTGTTTTGATGCTCCGCCGGCTGCTTGTGTGTGTGCAGTGGGCTCCTGTGCTCTTATAGGACGGTTCCTCCCTCAGTGGTTGGCTGTGATTTGTATGCATAGTGAAAGACGGTTTGTTCTGCAAAGGAGGATTTGGCCTAAATATAACTTCAAAGGAGACGCGCCTCCATCTGTTTCCACCAGCGGTCGCATCTTTTGCAGAAAGAGAAGCTTTTATCTTTGTCTGCTTGTTGTGCGACGCTCGGCTTACTGCTTTTCTACACTTTTTTTTTGAAGGATTTTCCTCTGGCTCGTTTTGTAGTCGGTGTTTGCTTGTGTCTCTATCAACATCAGACAGGTGTCGGCGCAGAGATGTCGAACAGCAGGACCGCAGCAAAGCCACACCAGCATGTAAAAATAACAACACCTACAGATACCAAACATTTCTTTACGTTAGAATTCAAAGAAAACGTCTCAGTGTGCAGGTTCACGACAGACTGTTTGTATGCAAATGATGAACCGGATGGAGTGAATCACGAAGGTGGAGAACTTGGATGCTGAAACAAAATGTTTGGCTTACTGACAAACTAAATGAAAAGACTTTTTTCCTGATGTCACTCGTTTGTTTTCTGTGAGTTTTTGTTGTGCAAACAGCATTAACGACGGCTAAAAAACAAGCGTTTGCATGTTAAAAATACTGAAACATTTTCTTTTAGAACATCTATTTTAAAAAAATATGGATGTTTTAAGATAAACTCTTACTTGTGCTGTTGTGTAAAATGTAAATTAAACAGAATTCAGTCATTTGCAAACAAACTGTGTTTACCAACAACAAAGTGTTCCTGAGCCCGTGTGCTGACTTCCTGTTTACAGTCATGTGTTCACAAAAAGGTGAATCCCTCTCCATCCTTGCTTGTGAACGGCTGAACCCTCTGAGGAGGCCTCTTACATACCTGATCCAACAACTATCCCCTTTTTCTGAGCAGATTTTAGGATCGATGTCTTGCAGAAAACACAGTAAAACACTGAACCCAGTGAAAATCACTCAGGTGAAAACACAATGTGGCCAAAACATTTCGTCTGATCAGGTCAAAAGGTGAAAGTATTTATCTGTTATGTGAAAACGGGACGCACAGCTTCATTTATTCAATGCCTTTCTCTCAACTCAAAACTATTTAAACTTCTTTCTTAATTTCTGTCCTTTCCCACAGAGTGTATCTTCTGTCATTGTGTGTTTCTGCAGCACTGAGGCAGCACATTCCCCTGCACACCGAGTCCTTTTATGGACAGAATAACACGACACTCCACCTCTGAATATGGAAATATCGGCCAACAGCCTCTCCTGGGAAGAAATCTCACTGCTGCACTCAGATGAAATAGTTGTCGAGAATTAAAAAAAAAAAAAAGGAGATACTATCAGACAGATATAATTAAAAAAATAATCCTCTTGAAGACTGAGAGTGAATGTTTGACCTTGGAGGCATCAGCTGATGAAGCAGTCTCATCATTAAGGTCCATTCAGTGGCTGTTCTGCTGGTATCAGCAGCTCCACACACTCTTCTTGTTGAGACTGAAAGCTCTTTCCTCTTCCTCTGTTATAATAAAATACATGCACATATCTCAGGAGCAGTCAGTGTTTATATTATCTTATATTAGACACCCGGTTTGAGCCTGAAGGTCAGTCTGACCTGCTAACCTTTCACTCCAGGAAACGACACGCAGAAAAGTTCAAATCTCCATCAGCTGTTTGTTAGACTTTGGAGTCTTTTTGCTGCCTGTTTCCAGTCCAGACTCTCCTCATTTTCTTTTATCCTTATAAAAGTTACAGCCCCCACAATGCCTTTCTTCTTGGTATTATGTCTTGGATGTCCATGTTTGGACTGAATGTCAGGTCTTCCTCCTCTTGCATCATGTGTTTGTTTTGTGAGCGACGCAGCAGCGGGTCAGACGCTCGCTGCTCGATCCCTCCGGCTCTGCAGTCCATCCCTTTTTTAGATTTGACATGCTGTTTTTAAATCCTCAGAAAAAACATCTGAACACACTGACCCGAGGGTTTCTCACTGGCAGGAGGGAGACCCTGGGCTTCTGTGAAGATGCTTTTTATTCATGTTTTGTTGTTTTTTTATTCTATAGCTGGGAAAATATCAGATTTGTGGAACAATTGAGGAGCTTTTTGCAGGGACAAAACTGTTCTGACTGCATTGATCAGTCAGTTAATCAGCTTCCTGATGGTTAAAAAGAAAACAATTGATTGTTCGAGTCTGTTTTCAAGCAAAATGCCCCAAAAAGCCTCTTTGTGCTAAAATGTTGCATGTTTTTCTTGTTTTTTCTTTTATTTTAAATTGAAAATCTTTCAGTTTTTGACTCAGTAGTTTTAATTATTAGACATTTGATAGACTAACTTATAAATAATCAGCAGCTGAATCTATAAAACAGTAAAATAATAGTGTGTAAAAAAGGTTTCAGTCAGTGTTTAACAGTCAGTTTGTTCATGAACTCTGTACTTTTGGCATCTTTCATGTATTTTCAACAACAGATTTACGTGTTTTCAAATTAAAATCAGACCTGTTTTTCTTTGTTCAAGACGAGAACGTACGTTTGGAGATAAGAGGTTTAATAGTTTCCATCGGGTTTAATTTAACAGCTCGTCCCTTCAGTTAAAGTGGAAGTGTGAGTTTATTTTGTCAGTAATTGATTTGTAGATTAAAAGCCAGATCTTTTTAGATGAAATTCAATGTACTTTGTGTTTTATTGTTTGAAGCTGCTCTCAGATTGAAAGGCACTGACATTATATTTTAGCCAGAGGTCTCCAGCCTTTTTCATTTGTGACCCATTAGAATAAATTAATATGTGGAGATGTGATTTTATAAGAGCACAAAGAGAAAACAGCGTTAATAAAATAAAACAGATTTTAAGAAAGTTGGTGGTTATAAGACAGATCATCAGTCCTCGACCATCTTTGGTTTTGCAAAAACAATGAATGAAAATCTCAGATTTCACACAAAACATGGCAGAGAGTCAGAAAAGGAGGATTTCAGTGAATGTTTTTGTCAATTTGTCCTGAAAACCGAGCTTCAGTGTGATTTTAGTTTGTTAACTGTGTTTTCAGCTCTGAAAGACTCTAAAATTAGACTCTGAGCCGTCTGACTAGCATGTGGCGTGATGATATCTGCTGCAGCCATCTGTGACCATCACACACACATGCACACACACACATGCACACACACATGCATTAGTTTTCTATACTAGCTAGGACTCCAGTGAGTGAGTGTGTGTGTTTGGAAGGGGGGGGCTTTAGCTCAGGAGTTTGTGCAGGTCTTTTACTTTTCGGGGGTCTTTGTTTCGACCCTCAGCTCCTTTGGTCTGCACGTCCTCGTGTCCTTTGGCGAGAAACTGAACCCCAAACACTCCAGATGGCTTTTCCATCGACGTGTGTGTGTGTGTGTGTGTGTGTGTGTGTGTGTGATTGTGTGTGTTGGCGCTGTGTATGGAAGCCGCTGCCATCAGTGTGTGTGTGATATTGTGATGTTGACATGTAGTGTGGATCACTTGGAGTGTCAGTAGACTGGAAGAACTCTGCATAAATGCAGCCGTTTCACACAGATTTTATTATCTGGCCCCCAGTCAGACAGTCGTTCATGAAGTGAGGATCAAATAAAATGTTGTTACTCTGCAAACTGGATGTAAACAGCTGATCATGTCTTCACTTTTCAATCCGCTGTCACCTTGTTGACAGTTGAAAATGTTATTTTCCGACGCTCTGCTCACTTCGATAGCTGTCATTAATGTCCAGAATCACTTTGCACAAAATGCTGTTCCTTTATTACACTTAAGCCCTCCTTTAAATACTTGCCATTTAAATGAGTTTTTCCTATAAAACCACTGAGATTAAACTTCTGTTCTGTCCTCTCTTTCTCAAAATGTCTCTGTAAGATGTTTCCTCACTTTTCCAGATATTTTAAAAACATCAGTTTAAAATTTCCAGAAGTTTTTGGTCTGAAACTCTGATTATAGACGGAAGCAAAAGTTCAGACATTCATATTAAAAGCAACACACAAAACTTTCTCTGTTACACAACCACAGAGCACCCTCCCCACACACACACACACACACAGCCACACACACACATGGACTCAGCCGCACACACAGCTTTGCACATTTTGAAATGATAAATTCCTCCGGCAGCATCAGTTCCTCTCAGTAAATCTGCATAATTACACTCCAATCAGGATGATTAAAACACCTTCAACCCAACACACACACACACTCACACACACACAGACACATTTACACATTCATTCATCTGACGTCTGCAGTGTGTGTGTGTGTGTGTGTGTGTGTGTGTGTGTGCTGAGTGTTTAACGTGTTCCCCCTCGTCTCTCTGGAGGAATCTGCTCTGAGGGGTTCTGAGTGTTTTCAGCTGTGTGGACTCGACTCTGCAGCGCTGCAGCTTCACCTGCAGCCTTCAGCAGATCCGCCGCTGCTGCTGCTGCTGCTGCTGCTGCTGCCGGCGAGGACGAACACAAACACTGCAAGGTCAAAGATGAGAGTCAGTGTGTGAGGGGGGGGGAGAGAGGGAGAGAGAGAGAGGGTGGAAACACAGAGAGAGAGACGGAGGCTTCAAGTCCACCTGCCAGGCCGTCCTCCGCTTCGCCTCCACCAAGATGGATTCAGAGAACAACGAGTCGGGTAGGGGGCTGTTTTTTAATTTGTGACTTGCCTGCATTTGTGTGTGTGTGCGCACAGCCTCGCAGCACCCCCTCGTGTGTGTGTGTGTGTGTGTGTGAAAGTGTGTGTGTGTGTGTGTGTGTGACAGTGACGCTAACGCAGTCCAGGTCTGTGTATCGGCGATCGAGCCTGCACGGTGGCGGCCATTGATCTGATCTCTGCCTGAACCGTTGAGCCCACTCGTCCCCACGGTCCAATCAGCTGCCTGGATCCGCTTGACTGACGCACCTCGAGGCCAATCAGGGGCGATGGCATTGATTTGGTGTTGTCATAGTGAGCGAGGGATGGGCCACGGTGTGATGATTTGCTGCTCTTGTTATTGTTTTTATGAATTAAAGCTGTTTCAGCTCAGCAGCTGCAGAGTCTCTTCAGTCTCAAAGGCTTAGAACTCCTCAGAATTCATTTTTCTCTGTTAAATGTAGTTTTAAAAACATGTTTATTTGTTTTTCTGAATATTTAATAGGAACTTAAGATGTCAGCCTGGCTGTGCGGTTGTTAAATGTTTTGAAATGTGTTAAATTTGGTTTGTTTGTTAACCTTTGGATCAGTTTGAACAGTTTTAAATCTGAGGTGTGTTTACAGGCTCCTTCACTTCCTGTTTTATTGCTGTGGGGGCTCCGGTTTGTGGGTTTAATACCCAAATGGATCCAAATAAACTGTATATCAGCTCTGAGCACCGTGTGTGACATATTAATAACAGATCGTGTTACGGATTGTTTCTCTTTTGTTTGAAAATAAATTTATGTCGATTCATACGATTTGTATTCAGTTTAGAATCACCTTTAAAACATTTTATAGGTTTAAATTCGTTTGCATGTCTCAAAACACTGTATTTTTCTGCAGAATCTGTTAAAAATAGCCTGAAGTATCAGCTAATGATGAACATTATCTGCATGTTAAACAGCTCAGGCAGCAGCGTCCTTGGTCCCGTTCGTGTGACCTTCCTTTTGTTTAAAAACTAACCGCCTGACAAATAGAGTGCAGAATATGAAAATATTTTGTGTTTTCTTGGTTTGATTCCAACAAAATATTTCCTCCGACCTGATTTATATTCTGCAGGTTTTGCTCCTTCTGTGAAAATGTTGAATGGATCCACTGACACAAAGATATTTTACACATTTTTAACAAAAACGTTCCTCCACCAGTAACCAAAGAACCTCCTTCTGCTTTATTTGCAGACTGTCAGTGAACAGACAGGTGAATGTGAGCCTGAAGGACTGTTTGTGTGGCTGTTTGGCTGTTTTGGCTGTTTGGCTGTTTGGCTGTTTGGCTGTTTGGCTGTTTTGGTGGTTTGCAGTCGTCCTTGAGCCTCCGGCTGGCAGATGTTTGATTGGCAGCAGGGCTGAAGCACCAGAGGTCATCTGTTGTCTTTCATGCTCAGTTAATTCCCTCAAACACACCCGGCTACCTCACTGCTATCCACACACTCACACTCATATGTACCCCCATACTTGTGAGGACCCTCATTTAAATGCATAAAAAAGCATAAACCTTAACCTAACAGTAAATTCTAACCCTGGTTTCAAAGGGAGACCTTTTCCATCAAAGGTCTTCTGAAGATGTGAGAAGTTGGTTTATGGTCCAAAAAATGACCTCGCTGTGCTTCAAATTCAAATGAGTCCTCACAAAGATAGAAGTACAAGAGCCAAAGGAGGAACAAACACACTTGGATTCAGATACACACAGAAAAACACACACATTTCCACAGTCAGAGTAGCTGAGTGTAAAATACACACTGATGGACGAACACACACAGACTCACACGATACACACTGACATGACACAACAGCTGACAGCAACCATCAGCTGACTGAGCAGGAGGACGTCACACACACACACTCACACACACACACAGAAACACACACTCTGCTGGCAAAGATACTTGAATAGAGACACTGAGGTCAGAATATCAGCTCAGACTAACAGTGAAGGATTTTATTGGATGTGTTTAAAAAACAGAAGAGTTTATATAAAATCAGATTTTTTCCTTTTTTATCCTTAATTATCACTTTAGCAGTGTGTGATTAGCTGGTTTGTATAAAAGCGTGTGATTCATCGCTTTGATTACCAAAGAAGATGATGCTGATGGATATGTGGAGCGATCAGGTCTGCTCCTTTGCTCCGCCCCTTGCTCCATGTCCTCGCTGGGATTGGCTAATCAATAAAAGCTGAATGGTAGAAATCTGTTTTTTAGATGCATCACATG
>JAPZDV010000004.1:23273879-23294478 GCA_029814665.1 Acanthurus lineatus
ATTCTCATGTACAGCACTTTGGGTCCACTGTGGCTGTTTTAAAGTGCTTTATAAATAAAGTTGGTATGGTATGGTATGGTACATTAATGTGTTGAATGAGATCTTCACATACACTTTTACACCAACGGAACAGTCACTGGTAGCAAACTTGAGGAATCGGGTATCAAACTCCTATGCCTCTGACAAACAGATGACCTGCTCTAACTCCTGTGCTACAGCCTTCTCTCTGTGCTGTTTCAATGCACAGCCATTATTGGTCTGAATCCCCCACAGAGGCATAGAGGCAAAGCAACAGTTAAAGCAGAGCTCAATCTGGACCAGTATGACGACGGTACCTTGAAATTCTTGCATATCTTAAAGGCATGGCTGTGTCTGATTCTCTCTTGCTCAGGAAGACTCCTGAGTGTCATTTGATTGTAGAGCACTGCCTTTGCTTCAGGGAGAGGCTGCATGAGGAAACAAAGACATAAATATAACTACAGTAGTATATAATTACTCCCTTCCTGCCTTATCTTACTGAAAAAAAATAGACAGAAATAAACAACACTGATAAAGCACTTGACATCACTAACTCTGAAGGCTTTGTACCGACATGTAGATAGTTGTCAGTTTAAATGAGGGCTTACATACCAGATTCTGGTCAATGATGCAGAACATGAACATATCATGCAGTAAAATGTGAGCTGGGTTTGTAGGGCTGAAGGTCACATGGGTGATGGGTGTGTCCCTGTTCAACCACAATGAGTGCAGTCCTTGTTTCTGAAGCTTCCGACTCCACTCGGTGTATTCTTTTTGCACCAAAGAGTACTCAAAGATCTGCACCATATGGACACAAGACAGAAAACACAATGTAACTAGAGTTTCAGAAAGTAAGCTAGCAGAGCAGGTGATCATCAGTTTACAGTCTAATAAAAGAAATCAAATGCAGCATTTACCTGCTGGTCAGCATGCACCATGACAAGGTTACCGGCTGTTGGGTGTATGGCTATTGCAGTGGGACATGAGCTGTACACTGGCACTGTACAATGAATCTGCAAAAATACAGAAAAAACAAGTGGTTTCTTTTTCTTGCTGCGGGCTCTGATACAGATTTTATTTAATTTCTAGGGCACATTTCAGGCTGGAGACCACAAATAACATATAGAAAGGGAACAGAAGTGAGTTCTAACGAACCTTTAGCTTTTCAAGGTTGTAGACATGAATCTCACAGTCTGTGTTTGCTGTAGCAAGCCATTTGCCATCTTCGCTGGCACACAACAGGTGCACTGGCTGTCTGGAGCCTGAACGTCACAAACAAAGATGGTTTATACAGTAAATAACAGAAATCTGCACATTAGGCCACAGGATTTATATTTACATTCATATATTTATATGTTCATTAATGAAAAAAATGAGACATTGAAATTAACCATCCATCATTTCGCAGTTACCTTGCTTCTTCATAATTAAAACATTATCTTAAGGCATTGATTGTTTTTTTTTAAAAGACTGGATATATCTATATCTATGTAGTAGTAGTATTAATATACAAAGCAGGAAGTGATTTAACAAAGGCAACTTTTTCTGAATAATCTCTCTAGCAGGACACTTGCCAAGATGTTATAGTGTCTTTGTATGATGACACATGGAGATAAGTTTTCCTTTGGTTAAACATCTTATAAAGCTAAAGAGGCATTCATACAGGAAACCTTTTACTAATGGTAATGTTTAGATACACATCTGACAGTGATAGAGAATCCAGGGGAGATGTAGTTCATTATTAACTAGTTTTCACTGAGAGTGCTGCACAGTACTGTGCATAAAACAGGTGCTAGTTATAACATTTGTAACACTGCATGATAATCAACAGCACCTGAGTTACATGCATTTTTGAGACCGCTTGCTTTGGATTGCACCTTGCAGTTCTGAAAAGTGACCCTGGTTTAAACAGCCATGTTTAAAAATTTTCACCCCGCTTTTGTTTAATGTATTTGTTCAAAATTTTACAATACTTTGGAAAAACCTCTGAACAGCTGGACTGATACTAGCAACTTACTACCACAGTTAGAGGCCAAGACAGCCAAGCAAAGTGAGGGAGGAAAAGATATAGAGTACTTTGTTTCTTTGTTCTTTGAATTTTGTAAAAAAAAAAAAAACAAAAAAAAACTGTATTGGCAGACACCCTAGTTTTCAGTAAATGAAACTTAACAGTATCCGCAAAAGGTAGCAATACTACCAACCAATTCTCCCAACTTTACCCTCATCCTGCAGATTATGTTACAGCAGAGAGAAAGATGCGATTAGTTTATTAGACCTCTGCATAGGTTAGGTTAGGTTAGGTGACTTTATTTGTACCTGTAGGTAGATTTGTTTTGCAGCATAACAGAAAGAGCGTCCATGCTAATTTACAACATTTAACAAAGAAACAGAAGAAGCACTGACAGAGGACACATGCAAAACAGACAGGCCAAAACACCAGGTATTCACAAGCTTACAAGAAAACAGGAACGCTGTTAGAAAAGTGAGGTAGACATAGCTAATGCGAATCAAGATGAAGCCATCTCTAAATAATTCATTTACATTTTGAAGCCAAGGCACAAAACACAGACAATAAGAATAGAGAATTTTTTCAAATTTTTTATAAGTATCCCAATAATATTGTTAATGTGGATTCTTTGTACCATGATAATCATGCATAAAAAATCTGATATTGTGACAGTCCTACAGCCTGCAATATTTGATTTGAAATTGTAAGTGCACTAGTCAAGACACCAATCCCATACCATGTGATTTATTTAACAGTGTCCTGGTACCTCTTAGTAACATCCTGTATATCTGTGCGTAACTTAACAGATTTTCTACTGCACAAGGAAACAATTACCATGAAAGGTATGCAACTAATGTTTAATTCAAGCATATCTATAACATGCTGTTGGGTCTGTGTCAACAATCCACATGAAGTTTGGGTCATCTTAGGCCTGTTGACAGCGATCCTAACAGACCCCACCATGGTTTTGTTTCTGCTTAGGAGTCATGAAAATGCAAATACGCATGGAAAATTGGTTATAATTCTGTAATTCAGGTACCAATGATGATCAAGTGACGTGACTTGGAATACCACTAATGAAAGGTAGAACATGCATCTGCCACATGCCACATGTAAGGGTTCTTGCAATACAGTAGTATTTCTGATTATGATTTTATTAGAAAAGAAATTCTAACGTTGTGTTAACAACATATACATGCTGGAGTCCACCCACTATTTATTGGAAAAATTCAGTAAGTGTTGTTGTTTTGCAACACTTTTGTACAGTTTTTACAAAAAAGGGACTGTCTCGGAAGTTCTGATCACACCATGTGTGTATATATGTATTGAATCTGTACTCAGTATTGGTCGATACACAAAGTTTAGGTATCAGTATCAGTAAAAAAAATGTGTTGGGAACATCTCCAAAGACATTGGTTCCATACTCACCAGACTTGGGTTTAAAAGTGTGAAGGTATTTGCACTCCAGCTCATGGAGGGCAAATACAATGACTGAAGAATAGCTGGAGGAAGCAAAGAGTTTAGAAGAATCTGAGGAGAAACAGAGCTGATGGACCGAGCTAATGTCCTTTGGTAGTTTGGACACCTGGAGAGGGGAGCAAAAAAATACAGAAAAGAGATGAGGACCATTAAATTTCATATTACCTACATAAACCTTTTTTTAGTCTTTTTATAGTGCAATACTGAAATCTTCCAAAATACATGACAAATGCTGACAAAACTTAGGTTTACATGTAGATAATGCTCTACAGAGGCTTAGAATGAGTGACGTGAGGGTTTTAATTTCTTTTTATAGAAGATGACCTTCAGATGGTTTACTAAAGTTAGAGAGCTCATATATGTGTATAATTATGTAGAGGGGCAGGGCTTTATACTTAAAGACTGTAGCTAAGAAGAGCATAAGGAGGCAACAGTGTAAGTGACAAAATGCTCACCTTGGTGATGCTGAAGTTTTTGTATTGTAATCTGTAAAGACGGACACTGGAGACAGTGGAGTATGCTAGCCACCCTCCACATGATGACAAAGCACAGCTGTGGATATGATCGCCTCCCTGTAAACGTAAGCTCACAGTCAGTTTTTATTCTTTGAACTTAAAGATTAAATAGACATAAAAAAATGTCTCTGGGGGAGAATTCAGCTCAAAGATAATCAGTACCTTCTGGAAAACTGACTGAATAATTATCACAGCTCATATAATAAGATGAGAGAAAGATAAATATCTTAATGAAACTATTGATGTGGTGGTGGTATACTATAGAAATCTTATAGCACAAAGTCAGCAGTTTAGGGACAGTTGAATTGTTTGTTTCATCTGCAACCCTACAAATCTTGGAACTACAGAACATGAGACCCAACAGGTTCCCCGATAAATGTCAGTGATATCATTGTGCAGGCACACTCCCTTGCTCTCTCCAAGAAGGCATTCCTATTTTAAAATAATACAAATTGACTACATAAATGAAAAATAAATATTGTATATTTGAGATTTGGTTACTGTTGCAACAACCGTTTCTGCCACTAGAAGGCAGCAGAATAATTTTAAAATGCAATATTAGCAATTTTATTGCACTGTAAAGTTGTTAAGACAAATATTATGCAAACAGCTGTCAACATGCATATCCAGCAGATACATAGCAATGTTTTGCTCTTCTTAAGGTGTGTTTGTGACAGTCTCACAAAGAGAAATCCAATATTAACTCTCAAAGCTATAGTTAGGTCTTCAAATTTTTGGCTCTTTGGCTAAGTACTCTTGCTAGTTTTTGTATTTTTAAAGCATTGTATGCCTATGTTAGTTAGATTAGAGTAGAGAGAAGACAGAAAATAGTAAAAGGAATGTGTAATAACATAACGCAAGTTAGTTGCCAGACAGGTTTTTGCAATGGGTTTTTTAAAGCTTCTTCCACTTACAGTGTGGTTTATGACAGTCAGATTGCATGCTGAAAGACCAAAATTTACATGCTTCCGAAGTATTATTTTAAGTATTAGTATTATGGAATAGCTACATACGCCAGTAAAATCGTGGGTAAACCCAACTGTTTGTTGTCATGGAATAATTTTCTTGTATTAGCCAGGGCTGGGCGATATGACCTCAAATCAATATCACAATAAATTGGGCAGTTTTACCTCGATAACGATAAATGTCTTTGACTGACGTTACTTCGTCTATGGCTGTGTCAGCCGTAGACAAAGTGAACATAGACGAAATGAAGAAGACGAAACGTAGACGAAATACGAAACGTAGACGAAAGGAAAAAGCGGCTGTGTCAGCCTCTTCTTCATTTGAACCATCAGCCATCATCGTCTGTTTCCCTTCTTGTTCAGACTGGATGGGTGGAATCACGTGACTACACAGGTTGTACCTCGTCTTAAAGGGGAATGAACATAGCCTACCAGCACACACAGTCAAAACAGACAAAAAAGACTTTTATTTTCTTTTTTATTAAAACACCAAATTTACCGACATGAGCAAAATGACGTCGGTTATCATAGAAAATTTCGGTAACGGTAAATTTTCGGTTTATCACCCAGGCCTAGCACAGGTTCATGCTTGCTGCCTTAAAATCATGCATTTTGTTTGTCTGTTCTCTAAACTGTTGTTGTCATTTTAGTTTTACCTCTTTTTCAGTATTTCTTTAGTGCTCTGTTGAGGTGTGTTTGCTGCCCCTGGTTGTGTAATATTTAATGAAACTCTAGAGGCTGCAGAGGGAAAACACACCACCTTTAGCCACATGTAAACACAGGTGTTGTTATAAAAGAGGATGTAAAATAACACTTTAATCCTTTAGATTAAGACCCTGTTGATTCAACTTCCTGATCCAGTGAAAATTATAGTTTTGGAAGAAGTCAGATGATTTCTTTTGCAAAACACATATTTTCTCTTAAACAGCAGCAGGAAAACTGGTGTTGTTCTGTAGTTTGTCTGCGACTTCAGATCAGTTAATCATTAAAAGTGTCCACTCACCTTATTATCATTCATTTATCACCACTTTGTATCTCTGTTGTGCAACTTTTCCTGTCACAACGCTTTAAAAGTGTGTTTTGTGGAGTGCAAACTGCATCAAACCGTGTAACAAAACCTGCATTTTAAGCCGTTTTTGCTTCAGACGGAGCTGCTGTTTGCTTGTTGTGGGTGCAGCTCTCATCGTCACATCGCTTTGCTCAGCAGACATGTTTTTTCAGCACAAGTAAACTCAAGTGGTGTTGCATAAACAGCTCCATATGCCTGTGAATGATGTGGATTCTGTCCTTCGGGGGGCATTTTGCTGCCTCATTGACACTTTGAGATTATCTGTCAGAAGAGGAGGCAGCAGAAAATCTCCCCACTTGAAAATTCTGTAACTGGAGTCATGATGATACCCAGTTTCCTGCAAACCAAAAGTCTTTTCAGCTGCTGAAGTTTCTCTCAACAGGCAGATAAAAGTCTGGGTCACCCAGCTCTCACTGTAGAGAAGCACATAATGCTTTTTAGTCTGCAGTCTAACAGTTCTGTGTAAATTAACTGTTCATTTAAAGTAAATTAGGCCTAAAATAGTCGTTCTCTTAATGTTTATTTTAGTGCAGAAATTCACTTTGTTGTGATGGTTTAATGCATTTCAGAGTTTTTTTTCCAAATATGTTATCACACATTAAAGATATTTCTGACATCCACAATGGAATTAAACTGAGAAGAAAAATAAAAATGGCCCAATTTTGTCATTTAGCAATTTGATCCGAGCAAAGAATAGGCTTTTAAATGGATTAAGATTGAATTCTTGCCATGCTTCCCGGACTCTACGACCTCTCAGATTTCCTGCTTTTACAGTAAAGTCTGTTCATCAGATCCGGCTGCTGCTTGTAAGAAACATTTCTACTGGTCATATTTCATTTTCAGGTTTCAGGATTCAAACTTAACCAAGTGGATCCATTCACACAAAGGAGCCAGAAACCTCTTTCACGCCGATTCTCCTTCTTTTTCTTTGACAGACGCATATCTGAGCACCGTGGGGAAAAGGAAAGGCAGAGTTTTTCATCCCTTTTTCTTTCTTTTTGTGGTTTTGATGATCAAAGTATGGAGCAGTGCCTCCGTCACTCAGCCTGAACCCCCATTGTGTGCTGACATGCAGTTGAAGGTTTGGCAGATAGACAATGGGAGTCGTCTTTTCATCCCTTCTTACTGTCATCGGTGAAGCAACGGGGTCATTCCCGTTGACTCAGGTTGTCCTCAACTGCTCAGATGACATATAGAAAAACACCGGTAACTGTTTGAAAATCCTGGTGAGGAAGTCGCAAAGAAAGGCTCTGCTTCATCACCAACAAGTGCACGAGCTGTTTTCACTCATTCATAGATTGAAGGAAGAGGCGATCAATCATTTCTCTCTCAGCCGGTCAATACTTGATGAATGTTGATAAAAAGGCTCATCAGTTTGGGAGAAGAGGGAGTTTAAAGAGGCAAACTTGGTGCAAAAATCTAAGATTAAGTGAGATTATGTAAGATTATGCAGTTAATTTAAGCTGTGCTGGTAGCATGACTGCAGCTGATTGGATCATCTCTGCTGTGATAAAATAGCCTGATTGATTTATGTTATATTTCGTTTAAACATTCGAGGTTTTCTGCCACCGAATGAGCTGTGATGAGGCTGAGAGGCAGACAGACAGACAGACAGACAGACAGACAGACAGACAGACAGACAGACAGACAGGCCACCATGCAGTGCAGTCCACAGCTCCACCCTCCTCCACACTGCGATGTTTTCCGGTGAATTATGGGCTGACGCAGTCCTGGAAACCTGCTCAGGGATTAAACGACAGCGATTTAATTAGCAGAGGTCGAGAATCAAACGGCTGATAATCAGTTATTTTGTCCGGGTTATCAGAGTCCCGTCACATTTAATAACTGGATCCGTGGAGCTCCGCATGCTCTTCCTGTTCTCTCGTGGCACTCCAATTATCTTTCCCTCAGAGCCGGGGAACTTTCTCATCACGTCGGTGTCGCCGGGTCTCCAAAACACTCTGACACTCTGTGATAACTCAAGAAGCCGCCTGAGGGATGCTGCACGGAGGCGTGCTAACAGAATATAGAATCAGGCTGCCATGGCTGTGTGGCGCCCCCTATAGGGATGCATTAACCCAACAGCCAGCATCAGTAAGGGAGAGGATTAAAATTTGGACAGATTTGCCCTTTAAGATGAAGGTTTGCTAACCAGTTAAAGAGGTTATGGTTAAAATAAACCAGTGTTGTTGCTGGTAGAAAATGGCTCAGTGTGGAAAAATGTGTCTCCTCTGAGTGTTTTGTATTTCTGTATCTTCTGCTTCATTATTTTCACAAGAGCTCAAGGATGAACTAGATCCTTTAAGAGGCTGATACAGACCTCAACCTGCTGGAGGTTCCTGAGCTCTCAGAGGATTCATGAAGATGAATCTCCAGCTAAATCCTCTCCCTCCATCTCCCTCTATCAATAAAAGGCTCAGACAGGTAATTGTGTCTCTGCTCTGTATCGTACCACCTCCATCCCCCCTGGACGCCAACCAGCTCCCGTTTTATTAACTCCCATTTTTCTGTTCTCCACCCCTGAGACGGAGGCTCATCAGGGGATGTTGAAGACCAATACACTTTTATTTCTCTTCCTGGGATTAAAAATTTGTGTGATGTTCGAGTCTCATTTTAGAAAAAAAGCATTTTTAGAGTTCCTGGATGACGGTCGTCTGTAGATTCAGGGGTTTTTTTAGGACATCAGATTGATGATTGATGTCCTGGTCTGCAGTCTCTTCAGAGCTTCATCGTTTGGAGGTGGAGTGGAGGATGGAGGCTGAGCGGAGGAGGGAGAACACACTGAATATTGGACTCATTTGTCAACTCGAAGCCCAACCGGCCTCCTTTCTCACCATCTACCTCTTCCCCTCCATCCATCCATTTATTCATCCATCCTTCCCTCCTTTTCTGAGTCCCTTTGGGTCTCAACCTGCATTCTTTCATCTCCTCCTTCTCCCTTTTCTCTTCTTTTTGTGTCATTTATTTTTGTCTCTTTCTTTATCCTTTTTTCTAACACTTTCATCCCTCCATCTTTGCCTCCTGTTCTTAATTTGATCCCATCTTCTCATCTCAGCATCAATATCCCTCTCTATTTGCTCTTTCTCTCCCTCCCTCATCCTTCCTTTCTTTCCTCTTGCTTTTATATTTCCTTCTTTCATGCCTCCTATCCATGTTCCCTCCCTTCTTCTCTCCTTCCTGTCTTTCTCCTTCCTCCTCTTCCTCTTCCTCCTCCCTCCTGTTGTTGATTTCTGCCTTGTGATGGCTGTAATTCGCTCAGAGATGGATGAGCCGCCGCTGCAATCATCTCCCTCCCTGCTGCTTGTGATGGATCTCCAGGCTCGTCCGTCCATCGGAGTCTTTCTTAAAACCACTCGGTGTTAGCCCCCCACCACCCCACCCCCACCCCCTCGGTGACAGACTGATAATACAGCCGGCTGGAGAGAAGAAAGCTTCTGTTTTAATATGTTTTTTAGGGCCCAGATGTCAGTGGATGGACTCTCAGGTTCACCATTATAAGCTCGACCTTACTGGTACCAAGCGGAGCCCCTGATGGTTGTAAATGCAGCCTGAACTCTGAGGGACTCAGCTAGTTTCTCGTGCCGGCTGAGTCGTCGTAGAAGAAATCCTGCAGATTTTTTGGAAATGCCTCACTTGTTTTATTTTTTTTCTGTGTCCTTAAGAGACTCTGTGGGTTCAGAACTGAGGGTCATGTTAGATTTTCTTTAAGTGAAGCTGTGATGTTCAATGTGTCACGTTGTGATGATGACGGATTTGAGGCCTTTGTCCTTCTGTTAGCATCCATTTATATGATGGTGCAGTGCATTAGCATGCTAACATTGAACTAAATGTGCTTTGTGTGGTTGAAATGTAAGAGTCCTTTTCTCTGTTTGCTGAGGTGCAGTTTTAATTTTGACAGCAAATTCTGATTTAGTCTTAGTCTTTTGAATAACACACCATTTCGTTTTAGTCATATTTCAGTCATCTGAAATCTTTTAGTCGACAAAATATCATAAGAGTTTTAGTCTTAGTCTAGTTTAAGTCTATATTTTACACCAAATATTATGTAGGTAAACAACATAACTGTCATGAAAACGTCTTCGAAAATGTGTGAAATTCTGCACACTCGTCTTTGTCCTTCTCCAGACCCAGCGGCTTTTTTTGAAAAGATTCGGTCTGATTGGATTTTTTCCTAATTTGTCCCCACAAAAGGGGCTTTATTTTTGCTCTTTAGTCTTTATTTTGCCGAACAGGATGGAGAGAGAGGGGGGTAGTGACATGCAACAAATGGTCATAGCTGGATTCGAACTCTGCATAGAGGACCAAGCTTCTATACATGGGACGCCAACACAACCGACCGAGCTAAACAGCTGAGATCTCTTCTTCATTTGTCCCTCGTTAACATTTTCGTGTCGTTTTTATTCGTTTAATGAAGTGTCAGTTATATTTCGTCACAGTCTTCGTCATCACACCTGACTTTTTATTTAGTGTTTATGTAGTTTTTGTCTGTGAAAAAGGTTCGTTGACTTATATTTTTCGTCATAGTCTTCGTCAACGAAATTAACGCTGCTGTGATGAGAGTCGGTATCTTCATCATTGTCTCAAACCTTCCCACCTGAGCGTTTCCAGAGAGCTTGAGTTTCCTCCAGAGAGCCTGACACCATCCTCCTCCACCTCCTCCTCCTCCTCCTCTGCCTCGGAAACGTGAACCCTGCCTGGGATTTCATCTCACTCGGTTTCCATTTCCTTCCTTTGTCTACCCCACATGAATATTTAAATTAGAAACACTGAGCTTCCATCGCCTCTGCAACAAATCCACAATCTACAGTGGGATCGTAATTCAATTTGAACATAACACATTTATCTCAGGGTGCAGAGTGTTTTTCTGGTTAGTGGTTAAATGTTTATGAGGGGATGCCACAGGGAAGGTGAATGTGCTCAAGACGATGCTATCTGACGCCCTGAAATCCATCTGGAAACACACTCTAGTATGAATGATGGGAAATGTCACTAAATGTCCTCAATCTGCTGCTCAAAGTGGAATAGATATACAGTTTTTTTCTTTTTTTAACCCAGAATAAGAGTCTGACAAAATTTACTGTAGTAATAAAAGTAATAAAATATGTTAACCAGCACAAAAGTAAAGGTGACTTTACTCTTTCCATAAGTATAAAAGCCATTTTGTATGAGATTCTGTATGTTTTCAAAGACTCTGAATGGCCACAACAAACAAAAAGTCTTTAAAAAAGGAAAAAAAGTCAATAAAAAAGAGATTTTCTCCTTCCTGAAACTCCAGCTGTGTGATAAGAAAACATGTTGTAGGCAGGCAGTTTAATGAGCTTTAAATAAATCAAAGGAGATGAAACACAGGACATCAAAATACTAAAAAAACATGATATCAAAAAGACATAAATAAGAATAAAAAACTTTAAAACCAGAGTTCAGGGTGATGATGACTGCAGTGACATTTTATGCTTGTTTTTTTGTTTATCTGGAGCTGCTTGCATTTAAAAACTTTAATTTTCCCTGCAAACAGTCATGAAGGCTCAGTCGACCTTCTGTTGATAAAGACAAGATAGAAAAAAGACCTTGAGGAGTGTTTTTTTGTTTCATGGTTTGTTAGATTTCGTGCATCCGGTCAGATTTTCCGCCGGCCAGATCTCCAGGCCACAATGAGAGAACAGAAAGGGATTTTTAAGCAGTTTAAATTTAGACATCCGTCTGGCCGGAGCTGAAGCAGAGCGATGGGGAGGCTGCAAATTTATGGGTCATCATCTGTGTTTGTGCACGCGCCCTTCAAGGTTCAAAAGCAGGACGTGGTAATGCAAGTCAATGAGCCCACCAGCCATTCAGAGCAGTGATTTTCAAAGCAAGTGAACCCCTTTTGGCCGAGCTCATAAATAAAAGGCTTCAACAGATATTTTTCCATAAATGTGTAAATGAAAGCGACTCAGACAGCCACGTTATGAGGAGGCTCCCCGTGTCTGTCAGCCAGCGCTCACTAAGCTTTTTATTGTCCAAGTTTGACTTTCTTTTATAACTCATGAGTCACGATTCTTCATATTTGCTGTGTTTCTGACAGCTACAGCGGCCTTTATTGAGATAAATGTGGAAGTTGAGATCATTTTCTAATCTGTAATCTTATTGTAGTCCAGTGTGGGTTCAGTCAGAAGACTTTAGACAGACTCATACTTGTTTGTATTGACTAAATCTCTTTGGAAAGCTGGGTTTCGTCTTGTTTAGGCTCACAAATCAGAAAAACCACATAAGTTTAACTCTTAATAGATAATAAATTGCAGATGTTTTGATAATTGATTTGTCTTTTTAATTAACTTTTAGGGCAAAAACTGTTCAACATGCAAGCTCTGCATTGTGATCTGTGATCTGCTCCGTCTGTTTAAAATCATTGTAAACTGAATCTGTTTGGTTTGCATTCAGTTTGTTTGACCAAATGACTGTTTTTTGATTATTTTTGATTGATTTCTAATGTGCTCATACTCTAAAGGTGTAAAACAGTGTGATTGATGAGCTTGTGGCCGAGTTTTGCAGAGTTTTGCTGCTCTCTTACATGCAGAAAGTTTGAGGTTAAAAACTTTGTGGTTTCTCGGTTTTGCACATCAGCATCAGGGCTGAATTATTCTCTTTCAATGGACCTTCACGAGCTTCGAATCTTTGAAATGATCTTTCATGTCTCTTAACCTGTCACTCCTCATCTTCAGTCCAGAGGTTCGATCACATTTCTTATCCGATTTTCCTTAAACATTTTGGATCAGGATGATTTTCTTTGACACTCTGCTGCCTCCAGTCTCCTCCAGGTCTTTCTCACTGCTCCTTTTCATTTCAAACTTCTCTCTCTTGTGACTTCACAGACTTTATTTATTAGTGTTTCTCATCTTCAAGGACGATGTCGCATCATTAAGCAGCAGCGTCGCCCCCACAGGGCCGTGTTAACAATCTGCACACTTGTCTCCAGCCCTGGAAACTTGAACATGAGCGTGGTGAAGATGATGCTGTCAGGCAGCAGGACTGACAGTGTGGAGTGTGAACGCCGTTACGGCTTTTATCTGCTTGTCAAAGGCTCAGGAATTAATCAGGAGGGCTGAGGGAGCTCTTTAATCTTGTAGATTATGAGCCTCACAGAAGGTTCAGGTGTAGATTAAAGTACACAGAGCTACTGGAGGTTTACTCTGTGTGTGTGTGTGTGTGTGTTTGTGTGTGTTTGTGTGGACTGTGGCTCAAAGAAAAGACAGAAAACATATCCGTTCAATATTAGCGTCTAGACTGTCCTGATGTTAATCCCCATATGATGAAGAAACACAATTATTTTTGCCTCGTCACCTCTTCAGCAGCTGGTCTCTTTCACGGGTTGCAAAGTCCAGATGTTCTTTTTATGCCCTTTCATAAACATTTCATAAAGACGCAGGAGGCGCTCTTTAGTGCAGCATCATGCAATTTAAGGTTTTACATTTGTTTTCATGCAGAAATTGAAGCTCAGTCTGGTGGGTCGAAGTCCTGCACCACCTCATTCGACCTCCACCCCTCTGAGGACTCTGTCTGCGACGTCAGATTAGGAATGAGACTCAGCTGCTCTCTCGCTGCATAATGGATGTTTCCTCTCTGACCTCTGGGAAAGTTTGTGAGGGAAATTAAAACATGAGGGTTTTTGAGATATTTTGACTCAAACCAATAAGAGCAGGATGTTTTTTTAAGAAGCTGGAGTCTGTGATCTGTTTTACAAGATATTTGGCTTCGATGTGGCTTTGCAGAGCCACTTGTGTAAAAATTATTAACTCAAAATCGAATGTTCTCAGCAGCAAATGAAAGATGTGATAAGATAGTGGTACTGCATTTTTTGCTGTTGTTTGCCTGAAGTTTAAAGACCTCAGACTTTGTTCAAATTATGGCATTAAACTCAAGATTTGTCTTCTGTTTTTCCTCCATGCCATTTATCAATTTAGATCTATGACTTGTAGCTACGTTTAGAAACAAAACTTTCAAATGAAACAGTTCATTTTATTTGCAGCACAAGCAGAAAGCTCCTTGAGTTTACATGCATGTAAGAAATGAATGAACTGAACCTGTAGAAGTTTACTGCACTGGTCTGGTTGCTGTTAAACCTTAAGTTGACACTAAAAGAAGATCTTCATTAAGCACATTTTCACGTTGTACAAAGACAATATTAGAGGAACACACTGAAGATTTTTGCAGCAGGATCCAGCTTTGGTAATCAGGTGTGTCTTTGTGTGGAAGGAAAGCAGGTTTCTTGTTTACATCTTACTAGAGGAGATCCAGTTACTCAGAAAACCAACTGTCCAGATCTTTAATCACATTTTAACGCTCTACATGTCGGGATGAGGTTATTGTAAACATCATTCACATCTGTTTCTTTGAGCTTAATGTTGAGGAAATTATGAAAAAGTCACAGAAACTTTGATGCTTTCCTGGTTCCACGTTGTGTCTTGTCTGTCCGTCTGTCGGATCACGTTTTCCTCTGAACACAGAGGCCAGAAACCTGAGCCGCAGGTCCACATTAGACCCAGCGACGTCTCGTCTTCCCTTTCAGAACGACGGGTAATCCCAGGTGGTGAGACACATGCAGCTCAAACTGACGTCTCATTGGCTGGATCCGTCAAATGGATGATGCTTCTGAAAGAGCCTGTGGACGGAGACGTGAACTGGGATGATGTTGTCGTGCTTGAGTCCTTCGGTTCATTTCACCTGGAAACAAGAACAAACTTTAACTTTCTGAATGAAATTCGGTGGCAGTGAAGGATTTACTCAACAAACCAGTCGCACTGGAGCCTCCACGTCCGATCTCTGGGGCCGAGCAGAACCACAGTTTAGATAAAACCTGAAGTCATGCCGTCGCTTTGCGTCCACCTGAGGCGGAGCATCCTGAGGAGGTACAGGCAGGTTCCTCGGACGGAGGCTGAGGGAGCCTTTGCCTACAGCCGAGCCTCGTCCAGGCGAGGCCTTTCCAACCCGGGTAGGCTGGACGCTTTTAAAACGAGTTTGCAGTTCATTTAATATTGCACCTTTCAAGCAGGAAAGGAATTAAAATTGCAATGCAAAACTGATGGTAAAACGCATTTTATAAAAAACACGGTACATATTTCCAGTGACGTCTTAGCACGTCTGACAGCTGGTGGTTTTATAAATATCTCTCCGCCTTTGTTTGAGGTGGCAGTAGGATGATGGATTTGATCCTCTGTAATAGCCTTTTCTCTGCCAGCTGAGTTTATTCTGTTTGGGTGTAATTTGTCAGACGTTGTGACCACAAAAATCTCTTGATCTCGACCTTCTCTGCGCTGTGATTATGCAGCCGGACGCTCAAACTGATGCATCGCCTCAGCTCTCAGCCAGAATGGCTCTTAATGTAATTTGGAGCTGCTGTCATTCAGTTTCTGCCACTGGCTCCTTGAAGTTCCTGCTGTTCAGATGTTTACATTAGCTATTTTCATCTTGGCTTGCTCTCTAGCGCCGACCTGGAGGTAGGAAGTGGAACAGGTTGTGTGCAGGATGTGATGGGTCTGATGGGTCTACATTCAGGTTTTTTATACATGAAATCAAACTTGTGATTGTTTGGTTACCAGAACATTTTTTCGGTGTCATGTGGAGGCAGAAGAAAACCCCCTCCAGGTATTCGGGGGTTATAATTGCACATTCATTCTCACAGTCAGACACTTTGGGCCGGACTCCCATTTAGGCCGCTTCGTTTTCCCCCTGAGTGGCTGCGAAGGAGCGAGTCACAGGCAGAATAATGAGGAACGGAATAAAAAGCTGTCAAATCAGCTCCGTGTCTGCAGCTCGGTGTCCTCGAGGCCGATCCATCTGCTGTCCCTGAACGCCCCACGCAGGAGGAGCCGCAGCCTCCCAGGTGTTTCCATCTCATCCTCAGCATCTACATGCACACATGCTGTTCCTCTGCAAGAACCTGTGTGTGTGTGTGTGTGTGTGTGTGCGTGCGTGTGTGTGTGTGTGTGTGTGTGTGTGTGTTCATTTATGCATCTCCTTCTTTTCAACTGTGAAGGATTTTATTTTTTAATCTCAAAAAATGGGTCAGGCTGCCATAATGTTGCTGAAGTTGAGAATATTTACAACAGGCCTCCTATGATGTTTTCAAACCAAAGGTGATTTTATGTAACTGTACATCATTTTCTCCTCTGAAGCCTCTTGAAGATAATATATTGATTATGGATTGATTTCCTAGAAAAATAAGCAATAAGCTGATGCTCATAACAACTGCTTTCTTATCCAGATTTTAAAGTTTCTTCTTAAATCCACTTCCTGTCATTGCATGAAAAATAATGACTAGAAGTCCCTTTTTTTTTTAATCTAAATTGTGTTGTTGTGTGCTGAAGACAAAGTACAAAGAAACGTTCAACAGAGTACAGAAGATAATCGAAAACATTACCACCGAATGAATCAGAGCAAAGCTCCTAAAAACACTAAAAATAAATAATATAAGAGAAAAATTCCTTGGAAGTAACTTAAAAGTCTTGAAAAGACATTTAAAACCAGTTCAAAGTGAAGCTTCTCCGCTGAATCAGATGGTTAAAGCACATTAATATGAGACGTCATCTGCTGCTGATCAGTAGCCGATTGATGGAAAATCTTTGATGATGTTAATTAATTTCAGCAGATAATCAGCTGTGAGGACAGGAAGCTTTTTATAGTTTTAATTCATTAGTGTAGAAACACTTTTTTTCAGTCTTAGCATCTGTTTTCGTTCCAGTGAAAACAACTCGCCACAGGATGAGCGCCGTTTAGATCTCTGACTCATGGAGACTCTTAAAAGCATTAACAAAATATTAGTTTAAATATTCCAGCAACTGTTTAAACAGAAAAATAGTTAATTGGCTTTTATTTGTTTCAGTTTTGACAGTTCATTGTGTGTGATATATAATAAATTTAACCTTCATGAACTGCTTCTCTCTTCTGTGCTGCAGTTTCCTGCGTTTATCTTCCCACATTCACAACGACGTGATAAAATCTGTGAATTACACAGATTTTTTTTATCAGTGAAAAGTTTATTTCAGAAGTATTTCATAACCTCGCTTATCCACTTTGAAGCCCGCTCATATTAATAATTCATGGCTGTATTTTGCAGAAGTATGAGCTTTGAAAAAAAACCCTTGAAGTTAACTGTTCTCA
Organism: Acanthurus lineatus; assembly: GCA_029814665.1. Classification (NCBI taxonomy): domain Eukaryota; kingdom Metazoa; phylum Chordata; class Actinopteri; order Acanthuriformes; family Acanthuridae; genus Acanthurus; species Acanthurus lineatus. The sequence goes on from JAPZDV010000004.1 coordinate 23,291,067, forward strand.
TTGTTCTGGTTTGTATTTTATCTCGAATACATTACACAGTTTTAGCTCTGCATAAAATCCCCCAGAATGCATCACTGGACTCTTTATTGTCTGGAGGCAGTTCCTCAGATCATCGCATTCAGAGCCCGGTTTCATTAAAGCCGGCTGGTCGCGGTAACACTGACACAGCAGCCTCCTCGCCGCTCTGTGGTCTAATGTGCCACCTCCGGTAATTGCAGGATCCGAAATGAACGTTTTAAAGCGGCGGCTCCGGAAAGGTCGACAGGCTTTTGATACGAGCCTTAATAAGGTTGATTAATCTTCAGGCTCCCGAGGGCTCCTGTCAAACTGTGCAGCACCTGCGCTGAGAAATAAACTCTGGAGGTGACCCTAATGTTACCTGAGAGGTCCTGATGTCAGGTGACGGGAGCCCTGGGAGCTCTGTAAACTGTCTGAGCAGGGGCTCCTGGGAAATGAAGTGCCCCGCTTCCCTGAACTTAATTTTTCTGAGCTGTGAGTCTGAGGCAGGAAAGGTGATTCTTACAGGTAACGACGGTGCAGGGAGTTTAAGTGAAAATCACATGGACCTTGACTTTGTTTCAACAAGGTTACATTAAAATGTTCAGAGGGAAAATCTGTGTATTGATCAGATTCGTCATGTGGCTGTTTGCTTCACTTTCTTATGTATTTTTAGCAACAAAGGTTCAAAGAGACGTTTTCTCTCACAGTTTCATACTTTAGAATTTGAAGTATCACAGCAGTTTATCCCAAAATAACACTAAAATAGTTTTAAAAACATGTTATTTAATGGATTTAGTTAATATCCCTGCTTGGTGGATTGTTGCTTTGAACCGCTGGAAGTCGTCATAACTGAAGTCAAACTGATTTTTGTGTAAATTCGAGTGATGATCCGTTTAATTTTTCTGGCCTGAAGTAGTCAGAGATGAGTCATAGAGGTCTGGTTGTAACTTACTGAGTTTGATTGATAATTAATAACCCCTGTAGTTTTTCTCTTTTATATAACTGAATGATGCATGTCAGTGCAGTGTGAACAAAATGGAAAACATTGGCCTTCGTGCAGCAGCCACCTTGATCACCTGACGTGGCTCCTCCTCCTTCCTCCACCTAAAGATGACTCCTCCTGCCTGAGGCCGTGAACTCGTCAGTCAGCTCTCGTATCACGTTTCCGTTCAGTGTCTTTGCCCTCGTTCGACCCCTTTGGTATCTCCTGAAATCTTTGCGTTGAGTTTGGTGTCTGATGCTCATTGATCGTCTGTCTGAGGAGCCGAACGCCGCCGTGACCTTTCAGCTGACATTTCACCGAGGACGCTCTGATCTGACCCTCCTGCTCATTGATCAGGAAGCAACATCACAAATCTCTGCGCACGTGGAGGATTTTTACTGGTTAGAGATGCACATCGTGTTCATGTCACGACAGGTGGATGATGTTACCTTCATGATCCGTACGTTGCATCATCTGCATCGATTTTTCCTCTGCAGCCAGCGAGGTTCATCAATATGAGTGTAAACATTTGAACGATCAGCAGAAAAAAACAGTTTTAATCGATACAGCTGTTGAGCTGAGCGTCAGGTTAAACGGTGCATTCACGACTTTTCAAACAGCTTTTAAAAAGAACAGTTTTTTTAACTCAAGGTCGTCTTACTCGCTTGTTGTAGAGCTGAAAACATTTTCATAGGATCTTCATCAGCTGATGGCGAGTGTTGAAGTTTTCTCCAACACTGAAAACGTCTGAGACTTTGTGTTCGTTGTGGCTTCAAATCTGAGTTTCACAGTTTGTTCTTGACCTTTGAAACCAAACAATCTCAGCTCAAGATTCACTTATTCGCTTCTACCTGAGCTTTTAACTTTTTTTTCTGTTCATTTTTTAAAACCAACGGGGATGAAAGTCCCAGAGGTTTTTATAATAATGGAATTTAAATCGTCATATTTTGTAACGTCGACCCTGACAACTTTCCCCTGGAGTTTGACTGCTGGATCTTCTGAAGGTAGAAGTAGAGCGATAAATTCTCTTTATATTTCAAAAGTTAATAAAAAATAAACTGTGGTTTGTCCTCCTGAGAGTAAACACCTTCAGATCAGAGCAGGATCCTCAGAAAACTCCTCCACCTTCTTTTGACTTTCCAATGTCAGTGTTATGAAAAAAGCTTTGAGGCTCCCAACTATCTAATTTCCTTCATAACTACGGCTCTGTGTATCTTTCCACTGTGTCTCAGATGTTGTTTTGTATGTTTTAAATGCAGTGTGACTGCTTTTAGAGTGAACGTGACTCTGCCTTGTGTTTCGGAGGAGTTATAACAAGTGGAGGTCATCATTTCTTCATGTTTTCTGAGCTTAGTTTGGTTCTGTGAGACGTCACTGCTGGGTTTGATCTGCTGTTCTGCTGATAGCATCAACTTTGCAGAACTAAACTAGCTTTATTCAGATGTCAGTGAACGCACCACAGTCAGACTCTCCTCGGTGGAGTCTGCAGTTGGTCGACCGGCCGGCTGCTCCGTCATCATTCACACTGAGACTTTGACTCGTTCACCCCTCGACACTGACTCACCCCTCTGACTCATCACTCCTCACTGACTCACAGACCGACGCCGCTCATTCACATTCGCATCTGTCAACAGGAGACGACCTATCACGGACGCTCCCTGAATCCTGAGTGCATCCGGGGTCGTCTCGGCCAATCAGAGAGCTCGGTGTGAGTTCGAGTAGGAGAATAGAAATAACATTTTCTGCCACATCAGGTCGCCTCATTTCATTCATCACAGCAAAGTTTTCATATTCAGCTGCTCGGCTGGAGTTTTATGGGAGGTAAACGCAGACCAGCTGTCCAAAATGTCCCGATTTGACAAGTTTCCAGAGGGAGCTCAGTCAGGACAAACGCTCGAATCAGCTGTTTAAGATGGAGGTCAGAATAAGTTTTGCTAATGTTGTGTTTTTTTTGTTGTTTGTTGCAGGAGTGTGTGGCTGCTGCGGGCCGCTGAGGCCGAGGTACAAACGCCTGGTGGACAACATCTTCCCCGAGGACCCCAAAGTAAGAAACCAAGCAAAAGCAAAACACGTCGTCAGTCAAAATGAAAGTTATTTCAGAGGAGAAACAAGGTCATTATCTCATCTGTGATTTGTAAGACTTGGCTGCTCTCTGCGAGGCCGGTGCTGCTCCGTAACCTTCAGAGAGAAAATCCAATACACTCTGAAGAGACGAGCGAGGTCGCTGATTAGAAAACACATTCAATAAAAAGAGTCTTATGCAGACGTTTCGTAGCTTTTTTTTAAACGACTGAATTGATATTTGAGCAGTTTGTCCTTTGATTGTTTCGTATGTTGAGTAAAATAAAACTGATCGGCACTAAAATCAAACCTGACTGAATCAAACTGCACAGAAAGCTGCATGCATGTTTTAGAGTCTCTCTCAGCGGT
>JAPZDV010000004.1:23296262-23311563 GCA_029814665.1 Acanthurus lineatus
GATTAGAAAACAGATCCAGTAAAAAGGGTCTTTTGCAGACGTTTCGTAGCTTTTTTTTAAATGACTGAATTAATATTTGAGCAGTTTGTCATTTGATTGTTTCATATGTTGAGTAAAATAAAACTGATCGGCACTAAAATCAAACCTGACCGAATCAGACTGCACAGAAAGCTGCATGCATGTTTTTAGAGTCTCTCTCAGCTGTTTTGTTGAAGTTTCTTAGTTGATTGTGGATGAATTTAGCCCAGAAATCAGTGCCAGTAACATCAGATCACATCATGTAACAAAGACAGAACATTACAAAGTGAAAGATGCTTCTTATTACTGATTATAAAATAACAGAAATAACAAAAATCAGCCTTTGAATGATGGAAACTTTAACTCAAACGGAGCAAACTGCTGCATGTGATTCTGCAGGTGATGGCCGAAAAATACAAAAAATGGTTTAACCTCTGGGGATGAACAATAATATAATACAATAATACAACAATAATGCAGCAATACAATAATAATACGACGAAGATTTGCTCCAGTTTTCTGTGTTTGTGGTAGAAAACGTTCTCATGTGCGATCAGATCTCTTCCTCTGGTCATAAACATCTTCAGTGAACTTCATTACAGTCTGACCAGCAACGACAAACTGGTTTCCAGGTTCATCTCAGTAAGTCTGTGTGTGTGTGTGTGTGTGTGCGTGTTTGTGTGTGTGTGTGTGTGTGTGTGAGCAGCACTGTTACTACATGAGACAGTACACACACACACACACACACACGGGCGTCACATCCTGGGCCTTTATCAGTGCATTAACACTGAGTGTGGTGCCCAGTTGTTATCACGGTGTGGAGATTGCTGCAGAGACCTGGTGACACCTCCTCCGCCGCCACCGCCGCACAGCTTCCTGCCACAACACGGGAATAATTGAACGACCACGGAGCCACACGGACGCTCCAGACTTTGATAAATCTGGCTATTAAATGTGACACGGCTTTGATAACAGGACCGCGGCAACTTATTATCAGCTGATGGATCCCTTGACCCCGGTTAATTAAAATGTTAAACGTGTGTCTGGTTTGTCTCACACACAAGACAGTGATTTTTATTTTCCTTTTCAAACCCCCCCCCCCCATCAGATGTCCTCTGAGGGGCTTGCGGTGGAAAAAAAACAGGTGCTGTGGAAAATCGAAATGCTCGAATGGTCGAGACCTTGTCAAGTTATTTATCACTGACTGAGAGGAGCTGAACACACACACTCCTCATGGGACAGTCGGCCTCAAATTAACTGCCTCCTCTTCACACACGACTACTGGAAGCGACATGTATGCACTGTCTGTGTGTGTGTGTGTGTGTGTGTGTGTGTGTGAGGCCAACATTTACACACAGAGTCCTTTATAAGTTTAAAAAAAAGGTAATCAATTTAAAAGACGATCAGAGTCAACAGTGTGTTAATCCATATCTCTCACCACTTCATGCACTCAAACAGGAGGGGATAGTTTATACGATGGGGACTATTTTCTGTGGCGGATTAATCCCTCGTTTGGGCAGCAGGAAGGTGTGTGTATGAGTGTGTGTGTGTGTGTTAATGGTGATGAAGTAACATGTCAGTCAGTGTAACAGTGAGACTCACTCATGTGTTTCTGGTTTGATAGTAAAGAACGGAAATACTTGAGACTGTGATTCACATAAAATAAAAATAATTAGCTCATCAGACTTTCTGCGTTTAATCCTGTGAATCTGAACAACCTTGTGTGTGTTTTTTTTTCAGGATGGCCTCAGCAAATCAGACATGGAGAAGCTGACCTTCTACGCCGTGTCGGCTCCTGAGAAGCTGGACAGGATCGGCGCTTATCTGGCCGAGAGGCTGAGCAGAGATGTGGTGCGACATCGCTACGGGTGGGTGACCTTTGACCTCCTGCTTTACTTTGCTTGCACTCACTGTAAATAAGTCAACTTCAAAAATATAAAATGTATAAGAAGATACAATAAAATATGAAGTTAAGAGAATGGAAACCAAACGCAGCCTCCGGTAAGAAAAGCTTAATTAAAATTTAACAGCAGGAAGTGAAGGAAGTTTTCAAAGAAACCTTCATTAAATCCATCAGAAAGGGTCCTGTGATATTTTAAGTCCAGACTTTTTTATGTTTCCCTGAACCGCTCAGCGCCTCCTGCTCCTGGAATGAAATCAACATGAGCCGAGAGACAAAAATATCCCTCATGTTTTTCTGAACGAGGACTGGCAGCACCGAATCAATGCGGTGATTAGAACGTCAGAAATGGTGTTTAATTGGCTGTGACTTTAATTCCCCGAAGCTGACGGTCGGAGAACAAACTCATCTCTCACTTTCTATTATCGTCCACATGTGGCATTTCACAAAACACTCCGTCCATCCAAAGAGGTGACTTGTCCGCTTTGTTATGTCTCTCAAACTTCAATTTCTGACTGTTTCTTCTCCTGTAAATTCACATCATTGGATGCACAGACCAGGCTAACTGAGCTAGCAAAGTGTTAGCTTCTCGTTAAAGAGGACAATGAGCATCAGTTAGCTTTTACTCAACTTCTAATTTAAACTCACAATCGCAAAGTTTTGGCATAAAAGTGACAATTCAGTATTTTATTTCATTCTTTAGCCATTTATGTGTTTTAATCTGTGACCTTTAACACCTTCTGAAGTGTTTTTGTGAATCTGCAAAGAACCAGGAGACTCAGAGGTTTTTAAGTGTACGACGCCTTGATGTTGCGTTCAGGTACGTCGTGATCGCCATGGAGGCTCTGGACCAGCTGCTGATGGCCTGCCACTCTCAGAGCATCAAACCCTTCGTGGAGAGTTTCCTGCACATGGTGGCCAAGCTGCTGGAGTCCAGAGAACCAGACCTGCAGGTCCTGGGAACCAACTCGGTAAGACGGAGACATCTGTGTGTTTTTGAAACAGGAAATGACTGCAAAACGTTAATGTGCCACCATGTCACTTTATTAAGAATTGAATGTGTGCAAAATCTTTAAAAACATGTCACATAAAACTCTCATTATCAGACTTAACCGTGATTGTCTGCTCTTCATCCTCTGAGCTGGTTTTCCATTATTCTGAAGTGTTTCTGTTTGTGTTCAGGAGACAAAAGTCTTGGGAGATGAAATCCTCTCCTCTCAGTTTAAATCACACAGCAGCTTCACACACTTTAATTACAAATTATTTCTCACAGAAATGTCGGATTAATGAAGTTAAGATTCTGAAGTTGCACATGTTGTTCATTTAAAATTTTATCTTAAAATGAGACAATCTGTTCTTTGTGATGTGAAAAAACAAAATTAACATAAAAGCCACACTGTGGACTGCACACACACACACACACACACACACACACACACCACTCAGCTGCAGCCCAGAGGTTGATGGTTAAACTCCCAGATTTGACTTTTACTCTGGAAGAGGAAGTGACCTTTTTCCACATCCTGTGAAAGCCTCTGACTGTTATCAGCCTCTTTAAGCTGCCGGCAAATGTCAGCCTCGTTTCTTCCTCTAAAGGTGAACTCAGAGGGTTTTCTCCTCTCCCCCCCCCCCAACTCGTCTCCTGCTCCGAGTCTGTCGCCTCCGCCGGTGTTTGCGGCCCATCTGAGCAGGAAACGCAGCTGAGGGTTGAGGCGTGAAAGCGTCTGCATTATTAATGTGTGGTATTTAGTGTGTGAGGGAGCAGGAGGGCAGATGCAGACACAGGTAGGTTCAGAGGGCCGGGGGGGGGGGCTCGTCCACATCAACACACACCGCCTTCAGGTGGGACTCGAGTTAATCAGACTCTCCTCGCGGCGCTCACGGCAGGTCGAGACGAAGCTGTGAGTAAAACGTAAACATTGGGTTTAACGCGAAGCACTCGTGTTTGTCCCATCAGGTAATTATCACTTTAATGAGTTTGTTTGAGTCTGCAGAGCGACATCAGCAAACAGCTCGGCCAATCAGAGAAGTTCTGTTGGAAACCAGCAGTGAGTGAATCAGTCACAAATATCAGACGTTTGGCTTTTCTGTGGTTTTTTTTTCTCATCGGCAGAGCTGCTTTCAGTGGGCTGAACAGCAGAATCGACTTCATTAACTCGGTTTCAAACATTACAAACGAGGCAGAAAAGGACGTCAGAGGTCACAGATCGTTTTCAATAAGCATGAATTTGGTCTTATTTTGGTAGTTTTGTCTGTTTGTAGCATGAACAGTAACAATGCCCTCACCAAGTCAAACTGAGATCTGTGAATTTGTTTAAATCACTGAAACGTAGTCGAGGGTTCAATAAGTAAATCACACAGAACCTTAAAAAAACAATCACCTTTTTTAAGATGATCTAAACTTCTGACTCTGAAGATAAAACTGAAACTGAGCTCACATGAAATGTTCAGAAATACACGATTAATTATCAGATTATTTTCCTACACAAACACACGCGGTGGTTTCACGTGTCGGCTTCATGGTGTCTGACTGCAGCTTCGTTTCCCATGAGCCTCAGTCGGTCAGTCGTTGCCGTGGAGCGGCGGGTGTCTGAGCTGCATCACGTGTCGCCATAGTGACTGAATGTGAAAGTGAACTGATTCAAGCTGCTCGATGCTCCTTCATTCCTTCAGCGTTCAAGCTTCAGCTGGTGGAATTTAAATCTCTTTGATCAGACGCCTCTTGATGAATTGAGCCCTGACTCATATTTGACTCGTCTTCCTCCGTTTTTATGGTAATTCGTGAAAGGACTGTGTTTAAATAAAGCTTTTATGTTCCATCCACATTTGTACACCTACAGCACAGGTTTCCGTACAGACGTTCTGGATGTGAAGAGTGAAGAGTGTGAACGGCTGCACGACTGTGAGTCCCAGAGTTAAACAAAAGTTAATTACTTTCTCCTCGGCTTTTAATCCAACTCTCCACCAATTTTCACTGAAATATGTGCAGTAAACTTTGAGACGTTCTGCTGACTAAGAGACTAAAAAGAAAACCTCATGGGTGGAGGTGATAAATCATCGGAAAATACACAAAAAGTTCTGCAATAAAGGAGTGACATTTTCATTAAGAATATGCACAATTTATCACATTTAATATAAATCTGTTCCCTCTTGCAACACATTTTTTTTCCCCCTGCCCAGCATGTGTGTGTGTGTGTGTGTGCTTTCAGTATAAATGTGTGTGTCACCACAGTGTCTCTCTCCACTCTGAGCTGCCAGGCATTTGCTGTTTCCAAATTTATCTGCCTGTAACTTTGTCACAAGAAATTGGCAGAGTGAGACGGCTGGAAGTCTCGTCCTGCACTCCATCTCAATAGAAGAGACACTCATCAGTCGGGGCTCAGACACATGAAGCCGGTGACTCAGACTCACAGGGGAGTCTATGTGTCGGGTATTTATAGCCTCCGGAGACAGATGAGCCACACATACAGTCCACGGTTTGTTTAGAAATATCTGTTTTTGGTTTTTTTAGATTCATCGGTGCTTCCTTTTTCTTTCTTTAGCTCCCTGATCAGATTTATTTACTGTGTCTGGATAACAAAAAAAGTTTTTGATCTGTTTTTTTCTGTGTTTAAATAGTTCTGAAAGCAGCAAAATGTAAACTCGATTCCACACAGATTTCATTTTATCCTCTGAAGCATGGGCCAAACTTAAAGATAAACCTAGCCGATGCTGCCGTCCTTCAGTAATCCGTCTTTCCTCTGTTCGATTCCCTCTGAAACGGTTCGTCACAGATGATCGGTGAAGTGTTGGCTCCTCCTCTTTCGCAGACCTTCATTAGTCCACAGTGAAGTCTTTGTTCTGTCTTTGTTCGAGGCCTTTTGTGTAGCGATCAGACCCAAAAAATCAAATTCTCTCTAATTGCCAGAAGCCAGTAATGTTGTGGGGATTCAAAGACAAAGTGAAACTTCAAAAACACGTCTCATGTTTTAAACAAAAAAGAAGGAATATTATGTGCTTAATAACTCAGCTAATACTCTCAGACAAAGACGCTGCTTTAACACATCAAAATAACACGTTTAAATGATCAAAATTCATTACATTCGATTACATCTTCACACACGCGGCGTTTGATTAACCTGCATGGAGCTCATGAGCTCCACATGATGCTGCTGCTTTATCTTTGTGTTAAATTAAACCTCCCACTCCGTCTGTGAGCACGGGACAGACAGCTTCAGGTCTGTAGGTTCAAAGCAACAGACTGAGATTAACAGGTCGAGGAGGTCTTCATCATCATCATCATCATGGACTCTGTTTCAAACCGAGATCAGACACTTTTCTACGATGAACTGCAGGATTTCTGATTGGTGGCTCCAAGCTGCTGTGAACTTCCTGTTTACGTCCTCTTGTCTCTTGTCCTCGAGGTGCAGAACTGACACATATAGTCTGGATTTAGGGATTAAAGTAACACGGGTTGGCAGGGCGTCAGATTACACTCTTGCACTGCTTCATATGTGTGTTAGTTCTTTAATATTCTGCGCTGATAACCACTTGTGATTGTAGCTGATTGTCATGAGAAAAGTTAGAAAAAAGCTTCAGGCTACAGTGTTCAACGTCTTGGCTTGAGTCAACCAACCATCTGCCTCCTCCCTCTCAAACTGTCAAGTCCACATGCCAACAGGATCTGCATGAAACCAGCAGCCAAGATGAGACAGAAAAACACTCGATCGTTCAAAAAATACCAGCGAACATCTCTGATAAGTGGATCCTGTATTCAGCATATTGTTACTCTGAGACATACTTGAAAAAACCAGAGGGGATTGATTAAAGTCGCGGCCTGATTACAAACATGTGCAGTTCACCTCTTTGAGTATTTATGCAGAAAATCTGATGAATCTGTTTCAGCTGCAAAGGTTTGACCCCAGCAGAAGTGTCTTTGGTTACGGTCACGTCCGAAAAACAGCTTCTGCTCCAAACGCTGATGAAACTCAACCAAACCAAAATGGCTCCTGGTGACGACCGTGCAAATGGATTTTCCTCGTTACTGCTCGTTATGTAATCAGCATGCACCGATGAGTGAAACCAGTCCATTTCACAGGACTTTTTAATGGCACCTTTTTCAAATTAAGCTCTTTAAACTCGCCAGGGGGAAGCGAAAACAAATTGTGCTGGTCTTTGTATCCCCCTTTTCATTTTTTTATTGTTGAACTGCTTTGCTACGAGGCGTCAGTGAGGCATGAAGCCTGTCGCTTTCTGATTAGTCTTATTTACATGAAGGAATGAGAGCCTGAACCAGAATTAAAACATCTTCACTTGAAGGGCTTTTCCTCCTGACGCTCAGTTACAGTGAAATAAGAAATCCAAGAAGTGTGTTTAAAAAAAAAGAGCTGCTTTTTTAAGAGTTTAAATGATAAAAACGATGAAAGATCCACAAAATGAGGATAAAAACTCTACATTTGCTTGCACATTGCACTGATTTTGCAGATGCTGTTTATCGTGACATCAGCCAGGCGTCGTCAGAAAATTAAAGGTTCACTTCTCCCAAATAAACAACCTTTCTTTACTGATTATATTTTGTTCCTTTATTCCAAATAAACTCATTTAATTCTAGTCCATTGTTTCTCAGCCTTCAGCTTGTGGACCTCTAGTGGCCTGTGCCTGTATTGCAAGGGGTCTGTCTGACTTTTGACTTTCAAAGGGGTGCAAATTGATTATCAGCACTGATGAATTATTGGTCAATATGGGCAAGATTTTTCAAATTAAATGAATTTCTTAATTAATTAAAGTGGAAGCTTTAATCTCTCTGAACGAGGCCACAGACCGCTGAAAGGCAGGAGTTCATATATTTCCTGTTTATGACCAAATAAACCCAAATTAAACCTACACACTGTGGACACACACTCACGTTCTGCCAACAGAGTTCCCCTCTGCAGCTCATAAACACAGCCCAGTAATTAGTCACCTCTCTATATGTGTCTAACACTTGGATTTAACGCAGTAACACGTTCAGGAAGCCGAGGGGAAGCTGCTTTTGTGTGCAGCAGCTGCCAGCACGCCGGCTCCCATCTGAGCCATTACCCCCAGGAAAGGTCAGGCACAAAATGGGAGGAAATTGCCTGGTAGAACGGCGGGGTTTTGGTCACCGATGTTGAACTGTACAGAGGCAATTTGTTGCAGTGGACAATGATAGGGTAGCGAGAAGCGGCACTCGAGTGCAGCTGACTGCGAGGAGAGAGAGGAAGCTCTCCTGAGGACACTCCACGCTTGTTTGGAGGGAGGAAATTACAGGCTGGACAAAAAGGGGGTTTGGCTCTCTAATGGTTATTAACATTATCACCTTCGCTTACAGAGCGCGTCCAAAGAGCTGACGTGTTTTCAATGTCAGTCGCTGCCAATGTTTCTGAAGACCTGGAGGAAAGTCTCCTTTGTTGGGAGGTGAAAAGTCCTGCAGTAATCAGATTGAAGGAAAATGAACACCAGTGCAGGATGAAATGTCCATGCTCAATCATTTTCCTCAATATTTTTCAAAAGTAGGTGAACATTATCAGATTGGGACAAAATAATTTAGCTTTTCTACCTTTTTAAACGAATTACAAATAAGAGGCTGCAACAGTTTCCAAGAGGGAAACTTTAAAATGAGCCTGAAAAAAGAACAGCAGGAGTTTTAGTGTTAGAAAGCAGGAAGGCTGCAGTTATTCCATCAAGAATTAAAACCCTGTAATTTTGACCTTCAGAGAAGTGAAATAAATACTGGAATTTAAATGAATTTGACTATTTGCAGCAGCAGCAGCTGCAGAAGTGGCCTCGGTTTGAAATCGCTGCCTTGAATCGATAAATTCCTTGTTTTGCTCGTCTGGAAGCTTTTGTGTTTTTCTGTCGAGAGCGAGGTTTTTTATTTGCTCTCTGGTGTCGACTGATCCCTGATTCTGCCAAACAAAACACCCGTGTTTCATTGTGCCATGCAGATTTTTCCTTCCCCCAGTGCAAACACCTCACAGCAGCCGGTGTTTCTGCTGTAATGTGACGTGTTAGAGTAGAAATAAATGACAGTATAAGCTCGCAGAAAATGCAGTAAACTTGATAAGCTGAATCTCTCTGAAGGCTTTAGACAAATGAAGCTAACGAATGTGTTTTATCTTTCTGTCCTCTCTGTAGTTCGTGAAGTTCGCCAACATTGAGGAGGACACGCCGTCATACCATCGCCGCTACGACTTCTTCGTGTCCCAGTTCAGCGCCATGTGCCACTCGACCCACGAAGACGCCGAGACCAGAACCAGGTGAGAGGACACAGACGCCCTCTGCAGGTGTTTCTGCTCCTCCATGAAGAGCTCGTTCTTCAGCGATGAAAACACACTGATTCTTACTTTAGATTATTATTTCATTATTCAAAAATGAGTCTGTTATACGTTTTTTTTGCAACATTCTGCCAGTAGATCTCTTAAATCTTGCATAAAAATCCCTGAAATTTAAAACAAGACAACATTTCGGTTGCTGATGAACTCCAAAGAGAAGCTGCTTCTCTCATAAATAAGAATTTTTCTCTCCATTTTAAAAACAAATAATAAATAAATAACAATAATATTACAGAAGTGCGGCCATCTTTAAAAAAAACGACTAGTTGTCTAACTAAACTGTTAACATTTTGACAAATTCTTCATCATCGACCCTGCAGATAGTTTCATTTTTACCATCTGCTTCCACTGTCAGAGGCAGCCCCCCCTCCTCTTAATGCAGTGATGGATTGAACCAGCAGCACATCCAGGTGGGGGGGGGGGGTCCTCTAACACAATCTGCACAAGTGCAGGTCTCATCCCACTTAAATCCAGCGAGTACAGAATTAAATAGATCTCATCTTCATCCATATTTCATGGCCTGCCCCTCCTGCTGAGACCCCCCCAGCTCGCTAACAAACCTCGGGGGTTCGCTGCACTCGGCAGGTTGAAAAACGATCATTTGACAGACAAATTGACGATGAATTGAGGAGAAGAGTTTCACATAAATTATGTGAGGGCTTGAACAGATTTACAGAGGAAGGTGTTTTACCTGCCGGCAGCGTTTCTCTGCTTAGTGATGCAAGTTAAGTTTATTACTGTTTATTAATGTGGGAATCATGTTTTTTTTTGTTTTGACGTTATTCCTGTTAGAAATTTAAAAAAAACATAAAAAGCCTGAAGATCAGAGAGTGAAGCAGCAAAACAAATTTAACATCAGATACCAGAAACCTGTTTCATTTCTTTCATCCTAAATGTAAAAGCTTGTGTGGAATTTACAGTTTTATATAGATCTTCATTTTCTGAGCCGATGGACGGAGTTTTCAGAGGAAATGAAAACGGAAAGAACCATCACTGATCCGACACTGAGGCAAGAAAATCTTTGAGAGTGATGTTTAGTGCACGGCCGTCTGTAGAGACGAGGTCAGAACACATGAAGTAAATCTTTAAATCGAGGTTTGAAGGAGAGAAAAATAATAAGAGTGTGTGTGTCTGTAGGTGGAAACTCAGCAGCCTGAGAGCAATGCAGAGTCTGAAAGGAAAAAACAAACCAGCAGAACCTGCAAGCTGATTAATGTAAATGAATAAGAAAGAGTACAAATGCATGTAATCAGGGTGGTAACCTGCTGTTCACTATAGGAAAAATTTTATACACAAGATATTTTTAAATGTCATGACATCAGTTTCTCTTAAAAACTGAAAGAAAGCAGATTTTTTTCCATCAATATTTCGAGTTTAACCGGTTAAAAGTGAATCTGGACGTCTGATATTCACAGAAAACCTCCTGCATCTCGTTTGTTTACAGCGGCTGCAGCTGTTTCTGCTCCGACTGTTTTAAACTCATTTCTGCGTATTTCTGGTCCTCAGAACTGGAATTTCAGTACAACAGAAGGCACCTGAACACAACACCACCCTACTCCCCTTTTCTTCAAAACTGATTTGTACAAACGAGCAGTTTTCCTCCACATGTTGTGGGATTCAGCTGGAGTGTCGAGCAGCTTCGGATCAGCAGTTTGCACCTTTTTGTTTTTAATGAGAGAAAAATGAGCAGGTTGTCAGGTGAGCACGGCTTCTCATTGTTCTGCAGACGGAGAAACTCTCTGTTCCTGCAGGTAAAAATAGCTCTCTGACGGCGTCGGCGGCAGCGAGGCTCAGGTGAGGCCGTGATACCACACAGCACTTTAACAAAGTGCCCCCTCCCACTGAGACGCCCACCGTCTGACTGTACCACGGATCAGCAGTGTATTAAAACAAAGCCTGGAGACTTCTCCGTGGCTTTCATCGCAGAAATAACCTCCCTCCTCCAGTTTTACTGCAGTTATTTGCATAAATATCGCTGCAGCACCTGCGACCTGCGTTCGCCGTGAGAAGTGTGAGCTTCTTTGTGCCGTTTCGTTTCCAGCCGGCTGGAAAAACTCGGTGTGACTTCTCACTTTGCTTTTTTTTGTGTTAGCTGGATTTCATTACTCCGTTCAGGCGCCTCGCTGTAGGTGGAGAGGAAATCCCAAACAGAATTTCTCCGGTGGTTATTGGATTAAGCTTCAGGCGAGGTCACGCCCACCCTGTTTTTCATATCATCACTCGTTCTGTTGTTCATGTCTGAAGCAAAGAGGACAGAAAGAGTAAATGATGAAGTCAGACTGGACTCTGATTGGTCCTCGGTCCCAGACTCTGTCAGGGCAATATAAGAGGTGTGTGTGTGTGTGTGTGTGTGTGTGTGTGTGTGATCTTTATTGCTGGAAACGATATTGAAACCAAGTGTTATTACTCTGAGTTTTTTTTCCTCCGCAGACATCAGATAAGAGTTTGAAGTTAAAGTTCAGAGACAGAGTGAGTCAACCCTGCAGCGTCACAAATATGAAAAACTCCCAAACTGCACTGAGTCAGAGCGGACACACACACACACACACACACACACACACACACACACAAAGAAAGAAAGGCTTGATTAACAAAATCCATCCATTATTGATTCATGCATTCATTCATTTAAGTCCAGCGGGTTTCCAGCTGTTTTTCTCAGCTAATTAGCAGCAGGAATCACAGAATCAGAGTCAGTTCGTACTTTTCTTCTTGTGCTCATCAAACGAGTCCGGAGGGAAATATCAGTGTGTCCGATTAGCATGCTAGCATGCTAACATCTTGCTAACTGGCCAGGTGACGGATGTAAACATGCTAAGATACTGAATGTAACTTTACATGACAACATGCTAACTTGATTGTATTTCTGTGTGTGTGTGTGCATGTGTGTTATGACTATAGCAACATGCTAAACATAAGTATTCTTTAATGTTCACAGCACACCTTGTTCTTGTAACACGCAATACTGAGATGTATTAAAGTTCATTCATGGCACATACTCACACTCTCGTCAGCGTGGTGCCGTTAGCATGAACATTAGCATTTTATCCTACAGTTTGAATTTTAGAAAACAATGTGTAAGATGTCACATTTCACTGATGCTGTTTGCTAACATGCTTATTTTAAATCACTTTTACATTTTTTTTCAAATAAAACCACTCAGTTAGAGTTTGAGAAAGATTCACAAGTATAAGTTTGAAGTTTTGAGCTCTCACTGCAGACAGAATAACATCGCTGTGCTTCATGAACACACACAGCGTTTGAACAAATTACCAGCGTCGCCTTCATGCTTGAGAGGAAAGTCACACTTGCATGAACACGGGAGATTTTTTTTTTTTCAATAAAACCTTGAACAAACAACCAATTCTGCTGCTTTTCTAACAAGGAGAATAAATAAATGAATGAGTGAACAAAATTTTCATTTCTTTTTCATGCATACAATTACAGTGAAGCAGCTTCATATAAACCAGAACTAAAGTCCTGCTTATACACTTTTTTAACAATAAATAAAGAATCAGCTTAAACAACCTAAACTATCTAATCGTCAGACCTTCATTATCTAATATCTACTATTACTCGCTTGCTAATTTACCGTAAAACGCTGAGGAATCAGAGTAATCGTGGATGTTTTGTCGTGTCTGACAGGATCCGAGTGGCCGGCATCAAAGGGCTGCAGGGCGTCGTGAGGAAGACGGTGAACGACGAGCTGCAGGCCATCATCTGGGAGCCTCAGCACATGGACAAACTCATCCCATCCATGCTGTTCAACATGCAGGACAGCGACGACCTGGACAGGTGCTGCACACACACACACACTCACACACACACACACACACACACACACACACTCACACACACACGCACACACACGCACACACACAGTGCACACACAGCGTTCAGTTTTGGACAATCAGAACCAAAGTCTGTTTGATTTGATTGGCTCATTATTCTTTCCCTGATTAAAGTGAAGTCAAATATTAGATTTTGTGAGGGGGGGGCTGCTCCAGTTTAGGGGGGTGACCTTCCTAACGGGCCAAAACCTCAACACACACACACAAACTCAGAGTCGATCAATTAAACATGAAGTGCCGGTGCTTTATTGAACCGAGGCGATCGGGAAAGTGAACGGCTTCACCTGCAGCTTCATACTTTTCTCTGCTTCGAGACAAGCAGCTCAAGGTGCTGCAGATTTCCCAGAATTCACCTGAAACCTGCTTTATTTTATGAAAATGTTCACAATCATTTACAGAATTGAAACCTTTTAAGAATCAGGATTGAACGTGATCTTTTTAGTGCAACAAACCTTATAAAGTGAGCAGAAAAAGATGGAGGGAAACGCCAACAAGCCGCAGTTACACGATAAAAGCAATAAAAAACACAAGACAGATAAACTCCCAGAATTCCCTGATGTGCAATTCTCTCTGAGTATCAGATACAAAAGAGAGATGTTTAACCACAGTGCAGGTGGATAATATGTGGAGTGTAAGAAAAGGAGGAAAACAAAGCTCACTTCACTGTTTTCTTGTGTCCTCATGTTTCACCTGATCGGGTTTGAAAAAAGATCAGTTTCTCTCCCAAACATCCTTTATCTTCTCAAATCTGAGTGTGTTTTGGGGACGGCAGGTTATTTAACGCTCAGACTGTAAGCTCTGCTGTCTCAGCTCTGTTTTTTTGTTTTTTTTACCACCTCGTGTCACTTCAGGTAAATGTGGAGAGTTTAGGAACTGAAAGAGTCCAGGAGCCGTTTAAGGTTAATGCAGTAGACCGTAATAATGTAAAAATGTAAATGTAATGCAGGTTAATGCAGAAAACTGCAACAATATGATGCCAGCTGAGTCATTTAAGATCAATCAGGACAAACTTTGGTATCTGAGAGATGATCAGCTCATCAGGAGGTCAGACCTGAAGGTGGATAATCATCATTGATGTTAACAGATGTGGAGGAAACTTTGGATGAACTGATGTCGTCTCGTGTTTGTTTTCTGGTCTCTCGGTTTGACCTTTGACCTCTGTAACATTCGCCGCCTGCAGTCTGTTAGTCAGGATCTCCTCTGGCAGAGTAAACTCAGCTGTTGGATCTGTTATAAGTCGCTCTGAGTCGCTGCGTCGGCTGAGGGAATATAAGCTTCATCCTGGGACTTACAGCCTCCACTCACCTCAGACCTCGTTATGTTTGTTCAGCTCTCAAACTCCTGCTGAAGGAGGAAATCCTCGCAGTGTGTCACGCCGAGGCGTCTCCTCATGGGACTGAGGACGTTTCTCTGCTTTGTGCTGAGAAGATTTATAGCAAAGATCAGCGAAGCAGGACGAGGAGCTTTAAGACTCGTCTCTGTACGTTTCACCTGTCAGCTCACCTTCACTCCTCTTCTTCTGTTCAGTCTGGCCTTTCTGTCTTTTGTTCTCCATCTTCTCTCCTCTTCTACTTTCTTTTATTATCCGGTTGATTCTCCTCCATCTGTTTTCCTCTGGTCTCCCACATCACATCACATCACATCCTCCCCACGTTTCCTCTCTTCTGCCGCTGCCTCTCTTCATGACTGCAAATAGTACAAATAATTAGGGGTGTAACGATTCATCGATCTGGATCGATATATCTTTGTTAAGCAGCAATCCAATCAAATCGATGGAAACTCAAAATATCGATAAATATCGCCACCTTTAAGATAAGCCTTTATTTTGAAATTCTGACCACATACCCATTTCACAGTTTCCGCCCAATTGCGCCTCGTTCTGAAGTTACAAACAATGCAAGGGACAAGCAGCCGAGGTAAAGAGGATGACGAGATTTACTTTCCCCCCCAGGAATAAGTCAGCTGTGTGGCAATATTTTGGATTTTGCAGGAGAGACGGGTCAACAGACAAAACACGTGCAATACGCAAGAAATGTCGTTATGAGATAAAATACTCAGGAAACACGACAAAGTTGGCCGGGCACCTTAAAAAGAAACACAGTATTGACCTTCATGCTAGCATTAGCATTGCTGTAGATCAATACCACAGATCTGTGTTAAATGTGAACATAATATCGTCTTAAATTGATCGAAGGCCCCTG
>JAPZDV010000004.1:23331008-23347342 GCA_029814665.1 Acanthurus lineatus
CCAGCCTCCTGTGACGACTAAACACTCTGAAACTCAACATCAACATTTATGATCAGAAGGGTCCTCCATGTGATGATGATTATGGTGATGATGATGATGATGATGGCGGTGGTGGTGGTGGTGGTGGTGGTGGTGCGTTCAGGTGTCAGGTGTCACATCCTCCTGGCTGACGAGTAGCTTTGCTGTCGTCTTCATGTCGTTAGACTGAAGCTTCACTCAGGTCCAATAAAAACCTGCATGTGAAGAAACTCCACGCACACACACTCTGACACACACGCCAGCTGTTCGTTTGTGTGTCACGCTCAGATCTAATGATCTTGATGTGACGGGAGAGTAGATGGGAGGCAAACACACACACACACACATACACACACACACACACACACACACACTTGTCCTTCAAAGCTTCACAAATGATTAAAAAGCTGCCAGTAAATATCCAAAGAGAGGAGGCAGTTTTCCTCGGGATCCTCGGACGTCGCAGGTTTATTGTGTTTCCACGCTGTCAGGTGGGTGCTTGTCGTCATGGTAACGACCCCGGGGTGACACAGTCAGACGACCTGCGTGGCTTCACCGAACAAATCGTGTCTCTGCAGTCGTTTTTTAATTAAACTCGCAGCAATAAGACGGATGACGTGACTCGACATGTAGATCGCCCCCTGCTGGCCAGATGTAGAACATTAAACAGACTGAAAACAATTAAAGTACATGTCAGATGTTTTTTAATTAAAAACAAAAAGTCATTTTATGTTGTTCTTAATGTTGAAATGTTTGGTGGGTTTATAAAAAATTATTAGTCTTTTCAAAATAAAACGTCTTCACGGTGTGTTGATGCTCTCTGTGCAGGACATGGCTCTGGCTAACGAGGAGAACATGCCGATGTTTATTCGCTGTGGCATCAACGCGTTGGTGGCAGCGTACCTCAACTTCCTGAGCCAGATGATCGCCAACCCTCCGTTCTGTCAGCACGTCAGCAAGGTGCATCATGGGCCTTCTGCCGCTCTGCTGTGACGCCGAGCGTCGCTGGTTCCTGTGCTGAACGACTGTTTTCTTCTCTGTGCAGGTCATTGAGCTGAGGAACATGGACGCTCCGTATCTCCTCCCTGAACACATCTTCAGAGACAAATGTCCGTACGTATCCACGACTTCACGGTCGGAGCTTCAGTTTAAACATCTGCTCAGACAGAAGGAAGCTGGCGGGTCGAGTTCAGACTCAAACATCCAAACTTCTTCTCACTTTCTGTAGGATTTCCTTGGAGGAGGTTCATCCTGGTCTTAGTTTTCATTCCTCTGCTTCTTTGTTCCCAGAATCCCTGAATCTCTGGACAAAGAGGACAAACCTCTGTACTTCCAGACGGCCGACATGGCCGAGTGTCTGGCAGGTCCGGGATACAACGCAGAGAGACTCTCCGTTCCTTACGTTCCTCAGGTCACAGGTACGACTGCTCGCAGTGCAAATTACATGGAGCTTCACAGATGTTTTCATGGAGCTCTGAGGGTGTTTGAAGACACATTTCAGACAGAAAAAACGTTTGTTGGTTTGCAATTTAACCCTGAAGCTTCAGGAACCCTGGCAAATTTGAAAATATATATCAAAATTAAAAGTTCTCCATATTTAGTTTTCTTGAATCATCCAGCAGGAATCTGAAGACGATGCAGATTGTGTTTTTTTTCTGATTTGAGCAAAAGCTTTTAAAAGAATAGTACTTTTTTTGCCTAATTGGCAGATTTCTTTTCCTCTTTTAACCCCTTAAACAGGCTGAATCAGAAATGAGTAGAAAAACAACATCAACATCATGCAGCTTTAATAAAACAGACAAAAAGATGCAAAACACACAGGACAGTTTGACGGAGCATTGAAAATGTTTTCTGTCAGACTTTAAACAAACTTAAGCAGATTTAAAAGTAAAATCAGAAGTTTAAGAGGTTATGAAAAGTCAGATCAGAGGATTCAGATGGAAATTGTTGTTCTTACATTTTAATATTCCTTCGTTTTGAACCCACTTTGCCTTCAGGAGAAGATTTAAGTGAAACATCTCTGAAGGATTTTGCCTCCAATGATCCGACTCTTTTTCTCTCATTTTCAAATCAAACATGGATAGTAAACTTAAAAGCAATTCAAATCTGAGGCAAAGATATTTTATTCTTTTAAGGATCTACTTTGCTCTCGTTCAAACTACACTTTGAGTTTTTCTCTGAATGAAACAGACGACAGGTTCAGAAATGTGAAACAACAAAAAGAGATGAAATTTAAATTTTATTCAGAGCGTTTTTCTATTTTCATCTGATCCAAATAAGTGAAATTTTAGGATTTTTTAACTTCTTTGACTCATAAAATTCATGTAACCTTTAGATTTTTGGAACTTGCTCACTAGATTTTTGGTTTTAGCTGTTAACTTTGGTTCTTCTTTGTTCTAACAAACACATGTGACTGTTTCCTTCCTGTCACGCCTCCACCCGTCATCAGTGCTTTACACTGTAGGAAAAATCCTGCACAGGTGCAAGCAGACATCCAGAGGTAACGAGTCAGAGTCCAGCTGTAGTTACAGTCTCCTGCTGCCCCTCATCTCCTCCTAGAGACTGCAGACTGTTTCACAAAGTGTTCATGAAGCTTTAGCAGCAAAAAAATCTGTAGTTTTTATTTACAGCTCTGATACTTTCTGGTTCGTTCACCTCTGAGGAACTTTTATGAAACATTTATGAAAATCAGATTTTCTTTCACTGAGATGTTTCAGTAACAAACCTCCAGTTATTTAAACTCTGTTAGCATCACTCGGTCTGATTCTTCTGTGGCTTTTACCACTGAAAACAAATGTGTGCAGCTCTGTTGATGCTCTGAAGAACAATCTGTGTAGTTTTTCTACTAAACTGTTAAATGTCATCTTTAAAAATGAGTCACATCTGCTTATACTCGAGCTGCTGAGGAACAAACCAGATAAAACACATTGACAATGATCCGACATGTTTAGCGAGCAGCTTCAGAGGAACCCTCGTAGCCCGTTAGCAGTGTTGTTGCTTGTTGTGTGTAGCTGTAGACATCATGCTAATCAACACACTCAGGTTTTTCATTGTTTCTAAAACTGTTTTGCTTGCATTGCATCTGGAAATGTGACGGTGAGTACATGAACACGTGAACACATGAAGACTGAACGTTCTGGTAGTTTGTGTTTGTTTGTAGCGTCGTTGCTGTAGATAGATGTTTTTTATATTTTGCATTGAGCTTCAGTTTTTGTTGTTAACAAAGCAAACGATGGCTGACGTTCGGTGCTGAATAAAACGACTGCTGACGTTGTTTATGGGAGATAACGGGAGTCTGAAGGACTCGAACGTGCGTTCAGCTGCACAGTTGATGGAGATCCTCAAAGTTAAAACACTGTCACATCTGCATTTACAGCTGTGAGCTTCAACCAGAATCTGTTCATCCAGTTCAGTTCAGTCGTCTTTGCAGAGGCAGAGAGAGAAAACTCGTTCAGGAGAACTTTGTAAAATCTATTCGCAGACCATCTCAGCTTATCTGAGAGGTTCATCTCTGGAAACATGAGAACAGACGGAGGTCTGGCTGTGTGGATGATCGACTCTGCTGTTATCAAACCAGTCAGCGAGTCTCCACATCTGGATGATAAAACGGGTCAGACGTCAGTTTAACAACCAAAACAACCCGATTCAGGAAAGAGAAAGAGGTTTTCTTCATGGAGCCGTCGTTTCCACGTCCAGTCAGACCCCTTATTCCCATGAAAAAAGCAAATGCATGGCTTTGTTGGTTTTTTTTGTTAGTGAAAAGCTTTTTATGGACAATTTATATGTTTGTCAAACAGTTTCGATCAGACAATCACACAACGTCCTCACAAAGCACAGACACCAGGATTTACACTCCTTTCTAATGTCTTTTACATTCATGCCAGTCATGTTTATGTGCATGTTAATTACATTTCTGTCTCACTGACTCTTTCACTCTAAAAGCCAGAAGTCTCTCGAACATGAAAAGTTAAACCTCAGTAGTTTAAAAAGCTGATTTGGGCTTAAACCCTTAAAAACAGGTTTGTGTCCCGTGTGATTTTTAGACTTTGTCAACTTCTTATTTTCAGTTTTCAGGAAGAATGAAGCTGCTGAAAGAAGCTGTGGACATAAACTTTTCTTCTTTGCATCTGAGAGAAGACAGTTATTATAATAATATAACAAAATAAGAGGTTACTTGCAGGAAAACATGAGTCATTTAAAGCATTTTAACAAATGTTTCTGGTTTTTTTGGGATGAGATCTTGAACAAAACTACAACATCAGATACAGCAGCTGATTGAAGCTGATTGAAGCGTCACATCTGGCTGCTTTTTCACTGATCGTGTCTTTTTTCTAAATCAGTTTAGTGTTTTTTGTTCACTGCTTTTCTGTGATTCATGCTGAGAAACAAGAACAAACAGGTTTCGACATGTAGTGACAGCTGGATTTGAAAGCAACTCAAAACCCAAAGACAGTAAAACTTGTAGAGATTTTCTGTTGCCGTGTGGATTCATGGTTTTTACCCAGCATGCATCAGGACATAAAGGTGACGTTAACGCCTGTCTGTCTCCCTGCAGATGAAGATCGTCTTACCAGGAGGAAGAGTTTCGTGGACACGATCTCCCTTCAAGTGGACATCATGTCCAACAGCCTTCCAGACAAGGTCAGTGTCGTTTTCCCTCAGAGGATCGACAGTCAGACACTCGCCAGCAGGGCGGCGATGGGGAGCAGAGAGGCGGAGAATGACAACATTTTAGCTTTTACATGAGACTTTCGGACTCCAGTAAAGGATGTCACATAGAGTCAGAGATGGAGGAAGAATCGAGGCTCTTTACAGGTGTAAAAATACTAAAACCTCACTGTAAAAATACTCAGTTACTGAAGTAACTGAAATGAGTATTTGTACTGAAGCACAAGAGAGAAAAAAGAACTTTTCTTTCCACCACTGAAGGAAGTTTACTGTTCGTACTAATTGAGATAAAAAGCCAAAAAAAAAAGCTGAAGTCTTTTCTGACTGCACTGCAGGTGTGACAGATGTAGGTAATCTATTGATCAGCAGGATGTAATCTGTATTTTTTCCTTGTCTGCAGTCTCAGCTGGCTGAGGAGATCACGTTTGAGACCCTGAAGAAGGCAATCGGTGAGATAAAGATCATCTTTCTGTGAAGCCAGATCATTTAAAATGAACTCACAGCTCACATGAGACCAACTTCATGATCTGATTCTGTCAAACATTTTCAAGTTTTTCTGTTTTATTTATGAGAAAACAACTTA
Organism: Acanthurus lineatus; assembly: GCA_029814665.1. Lineage (NCBI taxonomy): Eukaryota > Metazoa > Chordata > Actinopteri > Acanthuriformes > Acanthuridae > Acanthurus > Acanthurus lineatus. The sequence goes on from JAPZDV010000004.1 coordinate 23,336,278, forward strand.
ACTTTGACTTTTGAACAGAAAAAATAGAAACAAGCAAACTCTGTGCACACTGAGGTCAGCTCTTTAGCTCCTCAGTGTCACTTTGACGCAGGTTTAAAGTCTGTGGGATTGAAGCTCAGAGACGTTCTTCTTGAATCTTGAATTTGTCTGATTTAAATCACCTGACACACGTCTCTGGTTTCCTGCGTGCAGATACGACCGGACTGGAGGAGCAGGAGCGGGAGAAGAGGCGTCAGGTGATGGAGAAGTTCCAGAAAGCTCCGTTCGAGGAGATCGCTGCCCACTGCGAGTCCAAGGTCAGAGAGAGAAATGACCCTCAGAGAGGTGGATGTGTTGATGATCGATCGATCTGTGTCTGAACCAACTTGTTTCTCTGCAGGCGAACATGTTGCACGACCGGCTGGCACAAATCTTCGAACTCACGATTCGGTACGTCGACGTTCTTCTAACTTTTGTTGATTTTTTTTTTTAAGGCAATTTGTCAAAATCAAACTCTAAAAATCTGTATGAAGTCAGATTTGACTTAAGTTGAACTTCCAGCTGTTTCAGTCGCTTGTTTTTGACAATCGATCCATGCTAAAAAAACATGCTAACTAGCTAAATGAAGAAAGTAACTTTAAAATACTGAATTTCAGCCACAAACATGCTAACATGCTGAACAACATCACACACCACAAACATGAACATCCATCAACAATCTTTCATGTAGTTTTTGAGCTATAAATTCAAAGTTTTACCAGCATTTCTAACATTTTTCATCATTCTTTTCACATCAATAACAAACTGATCGACATTATTTTTCTTTCTCGCTCGTCATAAAAAGATCATCAGTTTAATTATCTCTGTTTTTGTATCAGCGTTTGGTCCCTTCAGGCCACCGTACTGGATTTTAAAACACAGGAAACCCCAGTTTAACATGTTGCCCCTCTGTTGCCCCCCTACAGGCCCCCTCCCAGCCCGTCCGGAGTGGTTTCCATCTCAGCGGGACACACACAGCATCAGTCCGTCCCCGTCTACGAGATGAAGTTTCCAGACTTGTGTGTCTACTGATCTTTCTCAAACACACACACAAACATGCACACACAAAAACAGCTCAAATAGCTTAAAAACACAAAATGCAAAAATTAAAAATGCAAATGAGGAACCAAACAATCACATCTGCATTTCCAGTTTCCCCTCAGACCTTCACTCACACACACACACACATCGGGGATGTGTCACACACACACACACACACACAAACTGCAGCAGTTCAACTCTGTCTCCTTCAAACCAAACATGAACACAGTTTTTAACTTTTCAAAAGCCTAAAAAAGTGAAAACGGTACTTCAGAATCCAAACATCCCATTTGTTATCAGAGAAAAACATCTGCTCTGTGAAGTTCTGAAGATGTTCTGAAGATGTTCTGATGATGTTCTGATGAAGTTCTGACGAAGCTTCACAGCAGACGATGTGTTTTAAATCCCACCAGCCTGAACGAACTGACCTGCTGCACTTTGTCTCCTCACCAACATCCCTGAAACTAAATGTTTGAGTCTTGGAGAACAAATCAAACAGAACATAAAGAGCTTCTTCTTCTTCTTCTTCTTCTTCTTCTTCTTCTCTCGTATTCTCAGATTATGAATCTTCTGTTGCTTCCCAGCAGTCGAGCCAAAGCTTCACACTTCGTTCGTTCGCTTTAGCCTGAGAGTAAACTTTTGCCGCTGCTCGTTCGGATCCGGCTTCTGCCTCGTAACAGCTGTTCTCATGTGGACCAGTAGGTGTCAGTGCAGTCACAGATTAGTTGATATGTACATTATATTAGCTGTTAGCTAGAAAAACTGAAACAACTCTCTGGTTTTAGACGGGAGGTTAGCTTTCGGCTCAGCGCTGCTCGGCTGAATCTGATCTTCACCGTTCAGTCTTTACTGTCTTTACTAGTTTTTAGGTAAATAAGCATCAGAAGCGAATCCAACAACCAGCGTAGTTTCACGTGTAGAACAAAAGCTGAGAGCAAAGCTTCAGTTTGAAAGATCTGCTGCCCGAACTGTCGGCCAGAAGCTCTCGAAGCCAAAGAGAGTTTTGTTTCCTGCTCAGCAGAATTTGCTCGCTCATGGTTGGTGATTGATGCTGCGTTTAAGAGCTCCTGGCAGTGTTGGATAATCAGACTTTGTTTGTGTCAGAACACCTGGTTTTGATTATGAGGTTAAAAGCACAAAGACTTTTGATAAAGAAAATCTCGTAGTGTTTGGTGTTTAGTTTGAAAAACCAAAGTGACGTTCAGGCTGTGGTGAAGCATCTCGAGTTTCAGTGACTCAGGTTTTTTAGCGGCTGCGACGTCAGAAGGTCTTCCTTAAAACAACAGTGTTAGATTAGAGAGAGATCCCATAATATATTAGTCAAAAAATCAGTCACTTCCTCTGACAACATGACTGAAACAAAAGCTTTTGTTTAACATCAAGATCCTTTTTAATTCAACCAGACATGATCACTTTTAAATGAGTGTTTTTGTCAATGGAGTCTGGTGCATTTGACAGATGCGACAGTTTCACAGTTTCTGATTAAACAAAGAGGATTTTATGCTTCATCTTATAGTTCTGTTTCTGTCAGGATCCCTGATGATGTGCCGAGACTGAAAACGTCCACCTGTGAGGGAAACAACGAGCACTTTTAAAGACAGGAAGGCCGGTCGGTTCGGCCTGTAAGCGTTTCTCTGCAGCAAGTACAAAACCAATCACCTGCACACAGAAGCATTTAAAAATAGATCCCCAGTTTAAAAAAACTACCAGAATTGTCCTTCAAACAGCCTGCATGCAGAGCTCTGATTAGTTTTTGTCTCCACAGTTGGCAGAAATGACCATCAGGCTCGTTGACTCTGAGCTCAGCTGGTGTGATGACGATGTGCAGCTTCAGATCAGCCAGCAGCTTTTTGCTCCTCACAGCTTTACAGCCTCAAAAAAACACAGAACAAAGACAGAAGTCACTTCCTCCTGTTTCCTGAACGTCTGATCTTAAATAAAGTGGATGTGATCAGATCTGTGGACAGTTTCATTCTTAAACTAAAGATATTAAAGCTGATGTGCAGCTGAATGAATCAACATCAGCTGGATGATTGAAGCTGCTGTTCTTCAGTCAGCACAGGGTCACGTTTTCCTTCTGAAACGGGTTCAGGAGTTTCTTCTGGAATCAGATCCTTTATGTCTCGTGGAGCTGCAGCTGTGATCTGTAATGACAGATGGTTATCGGTGTTTCCTCTGATCTGATCTGAGCTCAGCGCAGAAATAAAAATCTCATCAGTAGAAGGCAGAAACCCGCCGCCACGGTTCGGCCCGAGCAGCTGTGAGAGACGGGCGGTCCGTCTGTGAACGCATCTTCAGAGGATTAAAGTGTTTCAGGCTGCGATGGTGAAGGATGGAGGCAGAGGAGGAGGAGTTGAGGTGTGTGTGTTGTGCTCAGCAGGATGTGGCGGCTGGTTTTGAACGTTTCAGATGGTTCGGTATGTCAGAAGTTGTGCAGTGCAGGTCGCGTTTCTGAAAGAGTTAAAGCTAAAAGATCTTCATAATCACCAACATGAGCCTGAAGTTTAAACTTCAGACCCAAATTCTGCCTCATATCTGCATCTGGTCGCCGTTCAGGGTTCGAAACTGAGAGGACGAACTTTCCTGAAGCATTGAGCTGATGCTTTCTCCTCTGTGCTGCGTCGACGCTTCGCTCTGAAAGCACATTTATAGTTTCATATCATAGAATCACAGCTAACTGAAGTAAAAACATGCATTATAGAAAAACTAACCGCATGATAGTTTAAGATCACCTCGTCGAACCGCGAGCGGGTGCTGGGACTTCACAGTGTGTGGAAACAAAAAAAAAAAAACATCTAAACAAGTTTTTTATCGACCGAATCCTGAAATCAGATTTTTCTTCAGACTGATTAAAAAAAGAGCCAGCAGAGAGAAACTCGTCACTGATTTCAGTCTGAAGGAGAGTTTGGCTTCAGCGGTGGATGAGATGTTTGTTCAGATGGAATCACTTCCTCTACGAATGTGTCATTATAGCAGCATATCATATATTTTTGTACATTTTATGCATCATGTATCATTCAATCGTTGCCTGTGAGAGATTTAGACTTTGGGAGATCTATTCATGTCGATAACATTTATCATTATAAAGATAAATGCTGATTGTTTTTTTTGTTATTTTTACCTTTTAGATTTTTGTTTACTAGAAGTCGACAGTTCAGGGTTTCAACGAGAGAAATTTATGGGAAATGTTACTTGATTATTTTTTATTGTAGAATCCATTCTATCATTTCAAATATGCTGAATATCATATCTATAGTCAGATGATGCATTATTTTTTGAAAAACCACGGAGAAACGGAGTTCGTCAGTGCAATCTGTTTATTCTGCAGGAGAAGTTGCAGCTTCGTTCTCATCAGAGTTTTTAGATCAAAAATCATTTCAGACGTTTCTGATGGAGACGATTCGGCTCCAGATTCACTTCAGTTCTAGTTTTAAATGAGATAAATGTGATAAAATAATAGATTAACATCATGAATCTGGACCTGAGCTGCTGCTTCTTCTCTCCGAACTGATCTGAGATCAGGAGAAATCAACTGTATATTTTACTGATTCAGTTTGATCAATCGTTTAAAAAGTGGCAGCCGATAAAAGCTAAAAAGTTAAAAACATTTATGATGAAATATGACCTTGTGTTTGCACTTTGATCACTGCAGAGCTGGAAAACCGTCAACAATGGATCAGCACACTTCAGTGTTTGGTACAAATCCATTATATGAGCTATTTTTCTCCCCTGATGTTCAGTTTTTGTGAAAAAACGAGAATAAATGTGTGTGAAACTGTAAAAAAAAGTCCCTCTTGACTGGCGAAAGAAGTCAGAACCAAGTCTTAAGATATCAGATTTAAAAACGAGAGAAAAACTCAGTAAAAAGGGATGAACTCGTCACTGCTGACCTGCCTTACGTCACCATGCTGGACACACAAACCGCTTTAAAAACAAACGTCATGAACTTCTTTCACTTCTCAAGACGGATGTTTTTCAGGTTTTTTTGCAGAAAAAATGAGCGAAGGAAGAAAAAAACTGAGCTTCTGATGATGTTTTCTCTCGTTTGTGATGCAACAGTTTGTATTTTTGTGCCAGTTTTAGACGAAAAGTGTCACGTCTGCGTTCGGCCTCCACAGTGACAAACTGCTCGAGCTTGGCTTCGTTTCCAACACTGATGATTTTAACCACTAGGAGGCGCTGAAGTTCTGCTGCGAGTTCAGCCAATGAGATTCAATCCGATTCAACATCCGAAAAAAAAACCTCCCAAACTAAAGGTTACCATGCAAATAACTAAGTTTTAAAGAAGTTTGTCATTTATTTAAATAACTTTCACTTTCAGCTTCGTTCATTTCATCCATGAAATGTTTAATTTAATCAAAAATGACAAAACAGTTGAGTTTGACATCAAAAAGTTACCAAAACTTTAAGAAAACATCTTGTTTCTATCAAATATCGACATCAAACGGACCTAATCGAGTTCCTCGGCTGCAGCAGAACCTCAGCGCTTCATTTCAAAGAGTCTATTTAAAGTAAATTATGTGTTAAGATTAATGTTCAAGACTTAAATAAAATATTTCTATCAATATCAGCTGTGATGTCGTGTTTCTGTTTCCTGTTAAAAGTCGATGCAACAGATGAAAAGTTTGCTTTTATTCTCTTTTTTTTAACAAGTTCACATTTTCTTGGCTTGATGTTTTCAAAACTTCTCAAAGTCTCTAACATTTGATTTTTTTTATGTCAGTTTAGTTAAATTACAACTTTTGTCATTTGGAACAAAATTATCTGACAGCAGTTTTTACACACAGTTTCTTTAAAATTACGTCTTTTAGATCCAAAGCTGCTTTTAAAAAACCTTCTAGTTTCTGTTCTCCTCTTCCTCTTCTTCCTCCTTTTCTTCCTCTTCCTGTTCTTCCTCTTCCTCTTCTTCTCCTGCTGCCTCCTCCTCCTCCTCCCCCCCTCTCTCCCCCGTCCCTCCCGGTCTCTCTGCCGGTCTCTCTGCCGGTCGCTGCCCTGCACTCGGCCTTTGGTTGTGGGTTTGAATCCTGCTGTGTGTCACAGACTCTCTGCTCTCCTCACTGGAAGGAGGTGGAGGTGGAGGAGGAGGAGGAGGAGAAGGAGGAGGAGAAGGAGGAGGAGGAGGAGGTGGTGTGGAGCTGCTGAAGGATCCTGCAGGAGGATCCTTCTGTCCGTCCTCCTGCAGGTTGGAGCTTTCGTCACTGCAGACGGACAGAAAATGTTTCCATCAAAAGGTTTGAAAAGTGAGTAAAACAGATTTCTGCACGTTTTTAAACATCAGAGACGATTTTATTCTCTGGATTTAAAAACTCATGATGGAAATCTGATGCTGATATTTTAACATCAGAGTCACAGTTTGATTTACGCTCCTTCGTCTCTCACCTGTTGTGAACGTGGCGTGGCGGCGGCGTGACTTTCACGCCGTCCGGCTCGTCCACATCAGAGCCTCCTCCCTGCGGCTCCTCACTCTCCTCGCTGGACTGAGGGGAAAGCCGTGGTTTGGGGGGTCTGCTGGCCCGTCGGCAGGGAGGGGCAGGGCCGTGGCACCGCTGCGACGGCAGGCTGTGGTTCAAGTGGGCGGCTGCCATACACTCCGCCGTCGTTTTGTCACACACACACTGCAGCTTGTCACACACAGTGACGCCCTGACCTGAGAGGAGACGAACGACATGGTGAAACATTGAGAACCAATCAGTTTATCACGTTTATCCTCTTAGTTTGAAAAGTCAGGCTGTTTGTTTGTGACGTCGTCTGAAAATGAATCAGGTTTGCAGTCTGAAAGTGAAAATCTCGACCTCAGACTTGAAATCGTCCTGACAGACGCAGAGCCTCAGGAGTGAAAACAGTGTCTGATGCAACTCTTCACTTTCTGAGTGCAATTAACCTCAGGAGTCGACAACAGCAGCAGGTGGAGGAGCTGCCTCCTCTCGCCTCGCTGCGTTTCTGCAGCCTTACAAACGTTTCCGTGCTCACAGTCGACCTGCCGTACTCACATCGGGGTTTCCTGTTCTCGCAGGAGATCTGAGCCTTGAGCTTCCTCTCCGACCTGCAGCCCATGGAGCTGATCTGCATCAGGCAGCAGCGATGGAAGAAGCAACACCTGAGGAGGAGCAGCAGAGGTGATGGAGAACGTTAAAGGTGGAGTTTCAGGTGTTCACAGGTGTTGCAGGGTGAAGTCTGTCTGTCCTGACTGAAGTCGTGTTGGTTGTTAAGGTGTGATGTTTCAGGTGAGGCTTAATGTCACTGAAGGTCCTCACATGTATAGCAGAGTCAGAATGTGTGTGTGTGTGTGTGTGTGTGTGTGTGTGTGTGTGTTGGACAGCTCCTGGTGCTGAAAGTTCATTGGTCACATCAGACTGCAAACTGCCTCACTTCATTATCAAAACTGACACCTTTCAGAGGAAGAAACTCAGGAAGTCCTCATGAACCGTGGGACCTCCAGAATAAAAGCACGTGCTCTGGTGAGAAACATAACGAGGAAGCTTTTCTCCAACCTGCACAGTTTTGTCTCTCTGTGTTCGTCCTGCTGACTCAGATCATGTTTCAGCTGTAACTCGTCATCTCTTCCTGTTAGCTCCTCCTCCCGCTCACCTGTCCAGCTGGTCCGCAGGTTGACCGCCGCCCTCCTGGCCGCAGTAGCAGCCGTACATCTCGTACTCGTGTGGGCATCGTCCCGTCAGGCAGTGCAGCATCTCCCCCAGAGCCGCCATCTCCCGCCTGGCTCGACCGTCGCTGCCGAAGACGGTGAAGGAGCGACTGCACTCTGTTTGGAGACCAACACCGGATAATAAAGCACTGAAAACACGCAGGAGAGATGAAAAGACAAACTGATGCTTCAGTCAGTTTAACACAACTGTTAAAAGATGATGTAAAGCACAACACAGCATCAGCTCAGTCAGAGACGCCATGCAGGAGGAAACATCAGTGTCTGTGTGTGACACCAAGCTCATATCAGTTTTAATTTCCTCTGTCACGGATTATCTGCACAGCAAAAACCTTTATTAGCCTCCTGCAGCAGCGACACGCAGCCAAACACGGGGATTTGAACAGGTGTACCTTTGCTGTCTGGCTGCAGCTGGATGTCCGTCAGTCCGACAGACTCGAGCAGAGACCAGGCGAAGAACGGCGCCGTCCTCTTCTGAGCCGCCGGGCCGCCTGCAGACAGACCAACAGCAGCTTCACATCCATACGTTCATATACTTTCTACTGGAAAAACACGTCAGAGCCAGTGAGTTTAAAGTTTGGTGTGAACGCATTTTTAAGAGCTTTCTGCATTTATTGCGTCGCTGCAGCAGCTTCTCTGCGGATGTTTCTGTTCTAATCTTCCAGTTTGTGCGTCACATCAGGAAAATGTGGATTTATGGTTGACGTCCATGATAAGCTGGTGTTTTTTTCAGGCTCATTAGAGGTGAAAGATTACTTCATTTAACTTCTGCAGCCATTTCAATTTAATTAACTTCATCGAGCCCATGAGAGCAACCAGATTAATGTACTTATTTTATTTAAATTAAATCCAACTTGTCAAAACAATGAAGAGCAAAGAGGCCAAATGTGATGCGACAGAAGTTTTTCCTGTCGGGAAAACAGTTTTTATTTTGTTTTATTCGAGCTTCAGTTTTTTCAGCCTGAACTTCACCTGAGGTGTCTTTCTCCTGCGAGCTGTCTGCAGCTTCTTCCTCCTCACATGCAGGTTTCTCTGCTGTTTCAGACTTTTCCTGCAGCTCCTCTGCAGACTCGGCCTCGGTTCGAGTGGACGTGTTGCTCTCTGATCTCGGGCTGATGGAAGTGACTCGACGTCCTCGCGTCGTCTGTGATGAGGCTGTGGACGTTTGAGTCGTTTGTCCTGAAGCAGGAAGGTTAAAGATGGTTGATTATTGTTAATAATTGTCCAGTTTTACTCATTATTTTGTTTTCAGATCATCTTACACATTTTCAGTTTGCACAGAAATAACCCTGAGAGGAAACAACGCAGCATGTGACAGTTTCCTTGTTTGACCTTTGACCGGAGCATTTTCAATGACGTCATCTCAATGCATCGTCTTCCTCTGCTGTGGTTTAATGGAACTGACAGGAGAACAAGTGCAACCAGCAGTTTATCTCACCGAGCAAGGCCGAAACAGGCAGACAAGCTGCTTTTTGAGTTTTCTGTCGCTGAGTTTTCTGCAGATAACGGAGGTGACGTGTGACGCTAACGTGTCCACTTCCTGCAGATAATCAGCTACTCACAGGCTCGTTTTCTTTGGGAGAAATTAGTGCCAATAAACTGTCTGCAGAGTTTTCTGTGGCTCATGCTCAGGGACCAATGCTGCCAAGTTTGAAAATGAATGAATTTTTAAAGACAAATGTCAGTGTTTACAGTGATGAAATCAAACTGTCAGCATGTGCAGAAGCCCAAAGAACAGAACAGAAAGTGTTATTTAAATGAGAGTAAAGTCTACGTGACAGAACAGATGAGCAAACATTCACGCAGATTAAAAAATGCAAATTTCCAAGATGCTGTTTAATTAGTTTAGTTCTTTATTGTTCATGTTACTCTGGTTGATCTCAGGAGGGTTTCCAGGTGAAGTGTCGTGTACCTGGAGCTTCCTCGCCTCGGCTCAGAGGACTCAGAGGAACAGCTGAAGGCGTCTGCAGTCTGAGGTCTTCGTCAGGAGCTGCAGGCGAGACGCCGTCGCTCTTTGTTAAAGATCTGTCCGTCACACTGATGATGAACTCTGGGCCTGTGAAGGTGATTTGATTCTTTAATCAGATCTTTGCCTTTAGAGAGAACAAACCTGTGTGTGCTTAAGCTTCATGAACCGCTTCTTCTAACAACAGATGGAACATGGAGTCCATTGAGGCTCCGGTTAAACCTGCTCTCTGACTTTTTCTGGAGAGAAAATCAACACTTCTGCGTGGTGAGCTGACCTTTAGATGTCCTCAGGAAGCCCCTGTCCTCCTGCTCTCCCCCCTCCTCTGAAGCTGGAGGTGTTGCAGGTGTAAATGTGAAGGTGACACCTCCTCCTCCACCTGAAGGGAGCCGAGCACAAAGACTCTCAGAAGTCAGACGTTAATGCTTTCCACTTGATTAAACCCGACATTAAAGGAGGAAAAAAGACTCACATCCTCTTTTTTCTTCCTGGAATTAAAAATGCAGAAAGTCATTTATGTGCAGATGGGACTTTTTCCCCGCAGGCCTCAGAAACGTGGCGTTAAAGTGCGAAGAGGAAAATAAGAAACATGTTTTTCACCCGACGACACTCCATCACATCCATCACAACCTGCTCTGTGTGTGTGTGTGTGTGTGTGCGTGTGTGCGTGTGTGTGTGTTTTGCCCTGTTGATTAAAATCTGAAGTCACTGTGAAGTTTCATGATGTGATTGTTTCTCTCGCTGTCAGACAGAAGAAGTTCTGTGTGAATCTTCTTCTCTGGTGTCATGAAGCTCATTTTTGTCCGGTTTGTTCGGAGGAACTCACCTGTCGGAGCAGCTGGAGGTTTCTGTGGAGACGATGTCGAGCCTCCTTTCACCTCGTCAGACTCGTCTTTGGTCCCTGATGGCGCCGGTGTCGTCGACTGTGTCGTCGGCGTTTGTGCAGTTGTGGTTGTAAACACAGATGTGAGCGTTTCCTCGACTGAAGAAGAAAAATGATGATAAAAACATTCAGATTCTTCATTTATGAGCTCAGCTGTTTTTCATGAAGTGAATCCAAATCAAGTCACAGGTCTTTAGAGGAAACATCAACATGCTCATCAACAAAGTGGCTCAACAGGTTTTTATTTTCTCCTCAAACATCTAAAACTCTCAGACTTTGACTAAAGAGTCTCTGAAATCTAAAAGTATTTGGAATCATTTAGAATCAGAAGATCCTGTTTGCTGTTAAACTCACTGTGCTCATCTGAAGCTTCTCCTTCTTCTTCTTCTTCAGCCTCTTCTTCTTCTGATGACTTTAATGGCGTCACACTGGATGTGGTTATTGTCTCAGAACTGATATGAGGTTTTGCTGAAGTTGTGACCTCAAATGAACCTGC
>JAPZDV010000004.1:23351580-23370314 GCA_029814665.1 Acanthurus lineatus
AGTCCGACCCGATGGGATGATGTCAGCGTGTGACGTCGCTGGTGCTGCAGACGTCTCCATGTTTCCATCATTCAGGAACGAAACCGAATCTGCAGCAGAGAATTAGAGAAGTGTTGCTCTGCAGTCCCAGTGTGTGCGTGTGTGTTTGTGTTTGTGTGCGTGTGTGTGTATGTGTGAGTGTGTGTTTTTGTCACAATAATCTGATATTCGTCAAATTCGTGCTGTTAAAAGTTTGTCAGCAGCACAAAGTGACGAGACTTCGACATGTGAAGTCTGTCAGAACCTTTTTCAGTGTTTCACAGGTTTGTTTTGATTTAAATGTAGATTTCAAAAACATCATTTTAGGAGAAAAATTATTTTTTTTCCCATTCAAGACTGAATTAAAGCAAATTTATCAAGACGTTTGTCTCACTTTTCTGTCTTTCCTCGTTTTTTTCTGTTTATTCCAACATGCATCAGTTGCTTTGTGAGAAACTTTCATGAACTGGACGTCAGACTGAGACTTTGACGTCATGAAAAATGAAAAAAAGTGAAACAAAACTGCTGCCTGAGATTAAAAAGCAGGAGGACATTCCTGCCATCCATCATGATGCAGACGGACAGTCGCTGGCTCACCGCCGCTGATGGCTGAAGGATTGTGGGTCGTCTGATCCGTATTTATCCTCCCGAGCTCGAGCGCTTCCTCTGTCTCAGCCTCCATCAGATCTGCAGAAAGCAGCGACAAATAAAACGGCGACAGGAAACGTCTGAGCCAAGTGAGTCATCGAACAGCGGGGAAATTTATTTCTGGTGTTTTGGAAGCTGCTGAACGTTCGACTCGAGCCAAATGTGATTATGAGCAGCTCGGAAAAAAACTTGAGGGAAGATCACAGCGAGAAGAACAGATGGACATCAGAGAACGAGCGAAAAAACTGTTTTACCTTCAGACAAGAAACCTGCGTGTGTTGTTTCTTCTTCTTCTTCTTCTTCCTCTGCACCTCCTCCTCCTCCTCCTTCCTCCTCCAGCTCCTCTGAGAAGACAAACAGCAGGAGATCACAAACCTCTGATGCTGAGCAGGAACGTTTGCTGTGTTCACCATCAGAGCTCAGCTGGTTAGCATGCTAATATTTGTTTATTAGCGATCAATAAAAAGTACATTTGAAGCTGATGTGATTAGTTTTGCAGGTAAAACCAAAAGCAGGTAAACCAAAGTTTTAATCTAAAAGAAAAGATTAAATAAGAAAAGTCGGCAGAATCACGGGAGAGCTGCTGGTAAGTTCAACTGGATTCATCCTCTGAGGACCATGAATGTTGATGCCAAATGTGGTTTCTGAGAGACGCTGGTGGATTCAAACTGAGCTGAAGTTCTTCCTGTGACTGATTTTAAAATAAAGTTACTGTTCTGCACTTATTAGCTTTCTGATCTGAGATCAAAGTGATGTCGTTTATTTAACTATATTTTAACAAACATTTGTATTTCATCATCCTGTAGTTGAGGGGCAGTCATTACTCACACAGCCACAAGAGGGCGCTGTTCAGGAAAACTAACTGTAACTTTATGTTTGAAGGATCGTTTCACATTTCAACCTCAAGTGACTGAAAACTTCAACAGCAGCATCATCGATTTCACTGAGCGGCAGTTATCGATCAGCTGCACTTATTGATCAGCTGCAGTCATCGATCAGCTGCAGTCATCGATCGGCTGCAGTTATCGATCGGCTGCAGTTATCAATCAGCTCTGTATCAGAGTCCTGATGCAGATCAGGATGCAAATTAAAAAACTAACTGATTTAAACATCCTTATAAAATTTATCTCGGTTTATGTTTGTTGAGCCTGAACAGAAAAGCTGACGTCTGAATGAGTCAGCAACTCGTCCAAGAGTGTGTGTGTGTGTGTGTGTGTGTGTGTGTGAGTGAGTGATTTCTGCCCTCTGTTCGTCCCGGTGACCTGTGGACCAATTAGAGATCCTACCAGCGGGCGTCAGCAGGGGGGGCGGGCTTGTCGGCGGCGGGGTGATGAGGTCACCGTCCATCCCCGCGGTGTCACTCTGGTTTCCCGCTCCGCTGATCATTAGCAGGTCCAGTTCTGCCGGTCAGAGACAGAAACAGGTGAGAATGAGTCAAAGCCGACACACACAGATCAGTGAAGCGTCTGAGTCACAGCTGAAACAGAAACCACTGCTTCGTCTGCATCTCACTCTGATTGGCTGCTTCGTCTGCATCTCGCTCTGATTGGATGATTGTTTCAAAAAGCAGATTCAAACAGATTCAAACTGCAGTTTATCACTTGATCAGGTTCATTTCAGCTGATGAACAGATTCAGTTCTCAGTGTGAGTGACTTTGGAGGAAACATGACGTAAATATCAACCTTCACATGTCAGACGTTTAGTTTTAAGTTTCATCAGGAAAAACTCCCCAACATTTATCCGTTTAAACCCCAGAAGTTTGTCCACGTTCCCTCTGATCCGTCACACTCCGGTTTGGACTCAAACATCATAAAAGTCTCAGAGCAGAACTGAAACAGCAGTTTTTGTTTCCCTCCTGAGACCCCGTGAAGTTCGGAGTCGGCGGAGTGAACTCGACCACAAACAGGCTTTTACCTGCCGACAGCAGAGACGAGTTGGAGAGCTGGAGGCTCACAGAGTCGTTTCCTGCCCAGAGAACATCTGGAACAAGAGAGACAGGATTGGACCTGAATACATGATCACTTCAGGCTCTCTGGACTGTGAAAGAGTCCGTTCGACATGAAGTCTGTCGCTGCTTCAACTCGAGCGTTTGCAGAATTATTATAAGTTTTTCAGGATTAAAACTTGCTAACATTTTGTTTATCACTGCGTTTGTAATGTCTCGCCTGTTTTACCTTCATTTTTCTAACAGCTCTGTCAAATAATTCAGTCACATTCACTGTTTTTCCTCATGTTGTGACCAGCAGGGGGCAGCAGGCCTTTAAACGAGACAGGCTTCTGTTTAAAAGGTCAAATTTTCCTCATATTTTAAGTTTGAAGCCTCCTGATTTTCTAATCTGGTCCCTTTCCCCTACGAAGGTTACGTTACTCTATTATGCTGCTGAAATGACTGAATATGTTTCCGCTGTGACATTAAAACTCTCACACACACACTGACACACTTAGCAATAAATGGTAAAGTCTAAAAAGGCATTTCATTATTATTGTTGAATCTGTTGAATTAAAATGAAAAATGTAAATTATTCCTGGCATTTAAACTTAAACAGGCACCTCGAGTTTGTTCACCTTTGTTTAAGGAGGTCAAAGGTCACAAGAGAAGCTTTTTTGCATTTGTTTCTATTACTTTGAATCTTACGAGTACATTTTCCTGATTATGCTTGAATCTCATACTCGAGTAACAATTTCAATCTGCAGATTTACGCCACATGAGACATATTTTTCCTACAAAAACTTTTCTTTGGTACTTAATATTTACTCTCCACCAAAAGTTCATCTAAAGTTCAGACTGTGGAGTTTGTCACACGTTTTTATTCAAACAGAAAAACTCCTCTTGGACGTGTAACTTTCCTTTAACAGGCGTCACACAGATGTTTCTCAGCTGGTTTCTCTACTCAAACAAAGTTCTCCACCTCGGGTTCTCCTGGTTCCTTTGGGCTGAGAGCGGCTCAGCTGGAGCAGAACATCTATATTTGGACCCGACGGATGAAAGGAAGTCTGTGCACTCTTTGATTATTTTTCTTCCAGCTGTGCGTCAGCAGGATTAAACCCTGTGAGGTCACTGTTTTAATTGGCTGAGAGCCACAGAGGTGTGACTCAGCCTCCTGCGCTCCTGTCCAATCAATCGCTTCCTGGGCTCTGACATCGCTGACCTGCTCACACACTGACGCACTGTCTGGAAAGAGCTGACGCCGCCTCGTTCGAAGTATGTCGGACTCACCTGATCCTCCAAAGGCTTCGCCGCTTTCTGTCCTGTTGCTGAAAACATCTGGAACATCTGGAACATCTGGAACATCTGGAACACAGAATCCAAACGATGACAGAGTCACTTTCTTCTGACAGCCAACAGTTTGATTATTTACAGAGAAATGTTGGGATCATTCACAGTTTGACTCTTGTTGTAACATGTTTCATCTGAATGCTGATAATTCTCTCTGCTCATGTGACCTCTCGCTTATTGAAACAAAAAAATGCACAACTCCACATGTTCAACCATCATGTTGTTCTTACTGGCAAGAAACACACAGAAAGAGAGGAAATGTGTGTGAGTGTGTTTGATTTCATCCCATCCGTACAGCTCTTCCTGCACTCGCAGGGTTTTGCAGTGAAACAACAGACAGCAGTGAGTTTCAGTCAGCTGTCTGTTGAAGAGGCGGCTTTTTTCCTGGTATTTCCTGCTGTTACCTGTCTGATTAGCGGAGCAGGACGAGTCGGCCAGGCCTCGCAGGGTCGAGTTGTACGAGCTCTGAGTCATGCAGTCGATGGCAGCCTGGTCACATTCACAAAACCTCTGCTGGCACCAATCAGCAGCATCTCCAAGAGGGAAAAACAGAGCGATTAACAGGCAGACAGACAGACAGGAAGGCAGACGGACGTCATCCTCCTGACTCACACGGGGCGAGAGTCTCTGTTTGTGTTTCATCGGATAAAACTGTGACAGAAAGCAGAGTTCATGTTCAGGATCATCTTTACACACAGAGAATATTTACACAAAGCAACATTTTGACATTTTGAGAAACTTTTTCCTCTTCACTTTTAGTCCGTACGCTAATGAGGCTGCAGCTAATTAGCTTAGCTTAGCACAAAGACCAACCAGGTTCTGTCCAAAATAAAGGCTGATTATGAGCTCATCAACAATTTATACTTTTTTATTTAATCTGTATAAAAAACTGAACATAGAAACACCAGCTCTCGCTCTGGGTAACATGCTGAACATCTCAGCGGGGCGCAGCGACGTTTTCAAGATGCTGGACGTTCAGGAGAAACTTCAGCTGTTTGTAACTTTCAGTCAGACAGAGAACAAACAAGTTTATTCCCCCAAAAAAGCTTTCCGTCTCACCACAGCTGCTGTTCACTGCTGAACAGGTGAAGTTGTCAGGTAGCAGAGGCAGCTGCTGCCTGCAGGGGGCAGCGTTCAGGTAACACAACCTGTGATTCTCACAGCAACTGCAGCAAAGAAGAAACGAGAAACAATTTAAAGCGTCTGAAAAGAAGGGAGGTCATTTATCAAAAACTCTTAAGAAACATTTAAGGTTTCTAACTTGACATTTTAAAGGTTGATCATTAGACGAGTTAATCAGGAAGTGAGAGGCAGGAAGCTGAGCAGATCAGCAGAGAGGCAGACCTCCTGTGTTTTAGAGCAGCTGATCTCAAACATTTAGACTTTTTATTCCACAAAACAAAGTCAGATCAACATATAAAGTCACAGGTTTTGACCACTGGACACAAAAGTTTCCTTCTCAGGTTTGTTTCCTCTAAAATGATCCAGTTTTTACAAAAAAAAAGAAAAGATCAGACAGATCCTGGAAAAAAATCCCATTTTGGTTCTGTGAAGTTGTGAGGTTCTGATTCCTGACTGCTGATTCAGGGAGACTGCAGGTCAAATCTGCACTAACTCGCCGTGTTTAATGAATAAAACATCTCACAGTATGAGAGAGCCTGCCACCGTCCAGCGTTCGGAAACTTCTCTCTCCAGCTGCTTCACAAATCTCACATCCTCTCAGCTCACTTTGCTCGTACCTGCCTCCGGCCTCTGACTTCAATTTAACCACTGAGCTGTTTCCAGAGTTCAGCAGCTGCTGCGGCGGCTTCCTGCTGAGATCTGAGTCTCACTCACATGTCCAGAGGATCCACGGGGTTTCCTGCCGCCTTAAACCTGCAGGAACATCCGTAATCCTCCAGGTCGCGTGGACAAAGCCCCGTCGAGCAGCGGAGCTTCAGAGCAAAACTCAGCAGCGAGGGGAAGCTGTCGAACACCGAGTGGAGCCAGGTGAAGCGAAGGCCAAGGCAGTCTGCACAAAGAGGGGGGGAACAAGCTGGTGAGAAACAAACAGGCTGCAAGGAGGACAAACTTTCACAATTTCACTCCTCCTCCAACTCAATTTCCTCCATCTTGCAGGTGGCGAGCAAGGTGATTTAATCACAGATAATCCCGCTGGCAGGTTCCAATAACCTGAGTCCAGAGACGCATGCAGGGCGGAAAATGAGTCAGGCCACAGCTCTCCACATGCCAGATGTTCCTGCAGGGCTGATCAGGACCAGAGGTGTCCCACAACATCACAGCCCGGCAGTCTGTGCGCTTTGAAGTCAGCAGCATCAGGAAAAGGCACGAACAGACGCGCTGAGAGGAAGCAGCCTGATGATGACGATCGGACCTGAATGAGACACTGCTGCACCTTCACAGCCGCAAACACAACGAGCCAATCAGATCTGCTTCATCTATCAAACACCTGGCTGTGAAGCTGCAGGTTAACCTGAATTTTCTTTGGCTTTAGATTAACCATTCCTCCTAAAGCCAAAAGAAATCAAATATTCCTTGGATTTTAATGTAAAGCTGCATGTATGTTTTAATCAGTGCGGTTGCTGCTGAGATGATGTTGATATTCAATGAGCCGGAAAATCAGTGTTTTTAGGATCAAGTGACATTAAATCCAAAGTCTGTCTATTTTAGGGTCCAAATCTTTCCCACATGTAAAAGTTGACTTTTGCACACAATTAAAAAAGGTGTAAAGTCGTATTTTTTTTTTTGGGATGCAGATTCAAAAGTTAAGTTTCAACAGAATCTAGCGAAGACAAGTTGCTGCAACAGAAACAAGATTTAACACACTGCAGTGTAACCCGACAAGGAGCCACGAGAGGCATTTATCTGCTGGCATCAAAACTCTTTCTCTTCTTCATTCGTTCATTTTGCATAGTTGTATTAAAAACCCTCACACGGGGCGGATCAGTGTGTGTGGTGAAGCCATTTGTTAATAAAAATGAGCTGAAGGATGTTTTTTAAACCCTCTTAACAGTCTGAACAGTCTGAACTGTTTGAACAGTTTTGGCTCCTGATGGTGCAGATCAGTTTCCCACAGAGCCTCACATTAAAAACACGGCAGTCGGCAGCGAAGCAAGCATCCTGGTCCAGAACACTTCAGCCATCATCACACCCGCACACAAGCTTCTTCTGTTTAATAAAAACTCAGTGTTTAAGTTACATGAATGCTGAAAGTTGTGCATAATCACAGGAGGTGTCACGTAAAGAAACGGCTGTCTGCTCAGCGTTACAGACCTGGACCTCCTGTCTGTGTCTGAGAGGCTTCTGGAGAACTTATGATGAAACTATTGGTCATATTGATTATGTGACTTGCTGTGCAGCTGATTTCACTGTCAGACAGTCAGATGTCTGTGTTTTTTACCACAGGCTTCATCTCTCTGCAGATCTTTGGATTAACCAGCAGCTGGATGCCAAACCACCACACAGACCTTCACAAGAAGAAAACTGTTTGTTCCCTTCAGTGTCACATTTTAATCATCCTGCACACCAGGATCCTACAAAGCACCAACTTTGATCAGCTTATTCATTAATATTAATCAATTCTATGTGATTCACGCGGTGGTTGTGTTGTTTGATCCTCACCGGTCATGTGATCAGCAGGTCGGTCGCTGGCCTCTGAGTCGGGGCAGAAGATGGAGGCGGCAGAAAGCTCTGAGGACACATACGAGTTTTTGTTATGGTTCATATTTAATATATCGATGCTGAGACACACGGTTCAGCTTTCAAAAGCCAGAAATAACTTCATAATTTCAGTATTAATGACTTTAAAATCGATGGATTTGGTCCTGAGTGTCCATGTAAACTAAGATTTGTTCATGTGTTTGTGAAACTGTGCAGAAAACTCACCATTTGGAAGAGCAGATAGCATGAAAATCCATGTCAGGAACATGACTCGTACCTGCAGTCAGAGAGAGAAGCTTCGAGTCGGATTAGGAAAGTTTCAGAAGATCAGAAAAACCCAAAGTTCACAGTTAATTTACAGAGAAACATTTTCTCTGGCAGCTCAGCTCATTGTCACCTCACATTAGCAGAACCTTCTCATCAGATCACAGATGTTTCCAAGAAATGTTTAATTCCCCACATTTTAACAAAATCTTTTAGTTTTTTTTGTCTCTTCACACTTCTGAGAAACTATCTGTATGTTCAGCTGATGAACGTCCCAGTTTCTCCATCATCCAGCGTCTGACTGTCTGCGGTGAACTCTGGGTTCATCAGAGCTCGCTGGATCAGAAAACACGACGCAGGAAGTGACAGTGAACCAAACAAAGTATCTGCATGTCAAACTGGCTGGAAGTGAAGAAACGTACCTTTTGTCTGACGTGACGATGCAGAAAAAACGTACCTGCTGTCTGATGTGATGGTGCAGAAGTTTCCTCATGAACTGAAGGTTCTCGCTGAAGTCTGTGTCATCGTCCTGAATCAGCTGTGATGGTAAAAACCTCCTCAGAGCTTCGGTCTGCCCATTTTCCAACAGAATAAACTCTCAACTCTACCAACTGTGTTTATCAGCTCCACCGGAGGGGGTGGGGGGCAGCTCTTATTGACTATCAGGTGACACCTGAGCAGCAGCTTATCATGCTTTGGTTCCTGTGCAGGTATTTGAGGCTTTAAAAGAGGGGGGGAGGTCCGAACAGGAGGACCCACAGAGTGCTCTTTGTCCCGTGGGGGGGCTGAATTCGTGACCCTGAGGTCGACCTGGTCTTATCTGATCCTCCCAGGAGGTCAGACCTATGATTACCTGCGGGGGGGTCAGTGAAGAAGAGGAGCTGTGGGTTTAATGACAGGAGGGGGCAGATAGTGGGGTTTTGTAAGGGACAGGTGCATCTCACCTGAGGGGGGGGGGTTGGTCAGCATTTATGTCACATGATTCAAAGACAGGAAGTGGATCAAATTACAGAAAAAACAAAGTGTTTGTGATGAAAGGTTCAGTGTTTTTGTGAGCGAGCCGAATTTTTTTATTCTTTTAACAAACTTTCAGTCTGCTGAGGCTTTTTGGTGCCATATTCTGCTGAGACAAACATATTTAAGGTGGTTTAAGGTGGTTTATTCATGCTGCAGAGCACTGATGATCACTTACCTGGAATTTAAGCATCACCTGTTTTACCTGCGAGTCATTTAAGTTATTTAAAAAAAAACATGCCATCACTCTCATGCAAAGCTAACAATGAGCTGCATAAAAGCTGATTCTGCTGAGGATGAATGTAACATACTTGTCTGTTAAATGCACAAGTAAATATGAAAACAGGCTGAATGATGTTAGAAGTTCCTTTATGTTCTGACTTTGTTCCTTTTTTAAAATAAGAAAAAATTGAAGCCTCTGACAAGAGAAAGAAACAAGAAACTAAAATGCTACGGCCTTTGTATACTAATAGCTTACGGAGGCTAACACTGGCTTAGAAACAGTCACATGATCTAAAAAATGAAGGGAAATATTATTCTCTGGATAAATATCTTGCATTTTTTCAATCTTTCTGTCCTGCATTTACAGAATTTCAACACATTCCTGATTTAAATAACGTAATTCACCTTTTAAAATGAAATTTTCTTACATTTTCAGTCAGTTTTCTAGTTTCTATTTATGCTTGTGACTCAAAGTACTCGGTTCTTAAAACTATTTATATAGTTGTGCACCAAAACTTTACGTCAGTTTCCTTGTATGAATAATTTAAGAGGTTCATCCGACAAGTAATAAGTTTTTACAGCTTCAGCTTCAAAATTCATAATTTTCTTTCTAACTTTGGATTTTAATTTTACTGTAAGGACAAAAAATTTCATCTTAGCCATAATAACTACATTATTTCACTGTGTTGCAGTTTTGTCCCATAACTTTCCGTTTCCAAACTAGTGATCAGGTTTTTCTGTTCTGTTTCCTCCAGATGTTCCAGCAGCAGCCTCAGCTGCAGTTTGTAGTTTCAGTCGCTTCCTGTGATGATGAACAGCTCTTTGTTTCTCTCTGCTTCCACTCCAGTCACAGTTTGTTGCACATCTTTGTGAGGCATCTCTGTTTCAGACCTGTGGAGGGAGGCGGAGCTTAAACCCAGGAAACCGACACTGGAGGCAGATTCTTCTGTCAGCTGTGGGTTTAATCTGCTCACCTGACCGAAATACTCAAAATAAAGAAATGCAAAACTCTTCCATCACTCAAAAATTAACTTTTAAAAATCACCTGCTGCAGCTTTTTGACTTCCTGAAACCAACTTTCCTCTCCGCTCATCTCAAACTTCAGCAGTCAGCAATAAACTGATGACGACGTGTTTTGATTTGTTCAATAAACCAAACAGCTTATAAATTTCACACCTGAACTTCCTGACGAATCTGAAGTGTTTCCCCAAACATGCAGCAGATTCACACACAATCACTTTTCCTTCAGACATTTACATTAAACACGGTCAGAGGGATTTTCTAATTTTATAAACTTCATGATTAAACCAGTCAGTGAAAGTTTTTGTTAGCTGGAGCTTCACGTTAACACCTGACTGATCATGAATCTGACTCGCTTTTAATTTAACAGAAAAAAATCAAGGCGTCTTAAAGTTGTGTTTCTTGATGCAGATGAAGATGAAGCTTCGCCATCATGAAACACTTCAGATCGTGCAGTTTCTGTGAGGTTCTGATGTTCAGTCGCTCTCTGCTGTTTCATGTCAATTTTACTGAAACTGATGAGTGTAAAAAAAATCCACAGGGGAGGGCTGATGAGAGCCGGGGGGAGGGCGGGCACGAGGCCACGCGAGTCGCCTGTGGGGTCTGGCGGCAGCGGTCAGAAGCTGTGAGAGAGGCGTCACTCTCTCTGTGACCTCTCGAGCCCATTAGCTGAGAGGATTCACGGCTGCTGCAGAGCTGCAGCTCTAATGAGCAACATGGCCGACATGTCATCATCAGCGCAGGTGGAGGATGAAGCGAGCTCCCCCAATTATTCCTGACACTCACACTCACGACTCTGTTTGTAGTCAGCTGCGTTTTCAAAGAAACTCACATGACTGCCACTTCAAAATGGACATCTCTCAAGGATGTTTTTGATATTTTTTAAAAGGAACTGAGCCATAAATTAGCCTCTGTGTGTTGAACAGTGTCGGATTCATCTCCTGCTCGACATCTGAAGGGGTTTTTCTGTCCCATTATTTTGTCTATTAGTTTGAGGAAAACATCTGAAATTCTGGGAGAAATTTCAAGGAAATGTGGTGAAAAGAAAGAAGCTGCTTGTTTTCTGCTGTGGATCCACACAGACTGATGAGATGCGGCTCGAGATGATCATCAGGACACAGTTTACTCCCTAAAAACACTCGAATCACGACACTGACGGCAGCACGTCATGGTCTGAGTGAAGGAGCAGGATCATGGAGCTGAACATGATGAAGCTCTGAGCAGAAAGTTTGTTCACGTGTTAAACAGTCAGGTTGTAAGTGTTCACTTACTTCTGGAGAAGGAGAGTCTTCTGACCCGCTGACACACTTCAGACGTGTGTTTCTCGTACCAGACGTGACTGTCGACGCAGAATCTGTGAACCATAAATACGACTGTGAGCACACGATCTGATTCAACTTCAGGAAAAAGGATCAACATCAAACCAGGATGTCAAGCTTGAAATTAAGCTAAAATGTAAATGTTTAGGTTACATATTGTTAAGACCATTTACATGACTTATTTAGAATATAATTCAACCTGCAGGTCTGAAAACATGGTGTGACTTTGTGTGGTTTTAACAGGATTCAGTTGACTAACACATTGCCAGTGGATTAATATCCTTTTTAAGTAATAGCCAATGGTAAATGTACTGTGGAAGGACTATATGTGTTTTTCCTGCATGCTTTTGTCCATCATTACTCTGATAAACACATATTTTTGTTGAAAAGTTCATCTGTTTGTACAGTTAAAATGTTCCAGTTACAAATGAAAACCAATACCAGTTATTTTTATTTATCCAACCATAGTTTTAGGCCATCGATCAAATTATAACTGAGCTAAACTGGGAGGAAGTTATTGTTTTATTTACCAGCGTTTAAGCAATAAACGATGATGATACTTATAACCTGATACCTTCTGAAGGTGACTTTTTAAATGCAGTGCCCAGTGAGAACACAATATCTTCAAGGTTTGTTTTAATTTAAATTAGAAGGGGCTTTTAATTTGATAGGATTGTCTGTCTATTTCCACCTTCAGTTCCTGTTTGTTGAATTTTTTGGGATATTCACGTTTTCTGACTCTCAGCTGATAAAATGATTTCAAACAGATGAAACTCTGGCTGAGATAAATCTGATAAAGCTTCTTTCGTTCTCTCTCAGCTCCTCCGGTTTGATGGTTTTAATTAACTCCCCGGTCTGCAGCGGTGTCGTCCTGACGCTGGAAGTATAAAAACCTTTTCATGCGTGTCTTGTGGCTGAAGGCTCCACAGAGGCACTGAGAGAAGAACTTGCAGAGCTCGAGGACGCAGGGCTGCAGCTTGTGGGCGCTGACGGTCGTCGTGCTGCTGGAGGACGACGCATCGGCCGCCTCCGACCTTCTCCAAGGACAACCTCTCAACAGACAGAGCGAGAGGTCACAGAGGTCAGAGGTCAGTCACAAAGCAGCTCTGATCCTCACTCAGCTCATGTGAGAAACTAGAACCGAGTCATAAAGCAGTTAAAGACAAAGATGAACAACGAAAACAGGAACATTAGCGAGTAAAACGATCAAACAACATCATCATTAACCTCTGCAAACATACTCTCCTGATTCGGATCTGATGTACAGAATAAATCATCCTCACACACACACACACACCTTCAAACTCTCCTGTTGTTTTCATTTTGCATAATTTCATTTTAGCACTTGAATTCCTGTCACTGGAGTCGCCTTTTCTCCTTTGCTTTCTGATCATTTTAGATGCATTACAGATACATAAGCTCCTAATTACCATAAATACATATTTAAATGTGATTTTTAATGCGATACGTCTGCATATTCTGCAGCTTTTTGCTCTTTTTGCAGTTCTTACTGCAGCAGAGAGGCAGCATTTCTTAAATCAGCCTCAGATTAAATGGTTTGAATTTTTGTCTCTGACAGAAAAGTTCCTGTTTAACACGTTTGATTCGCTTTATTTTCCCTTGAAATTTAAAAAACATCGTCTGATTGTGGTTTTTGGCTGTTTTTTGGCTAGTAGCATCTTTGCTAACGCACAGCTGCCATGTTATGTTGCACCAGCTGATCTCACAACGACACACACACACACATCATGAAACCCTCCAGTGTGTGTGGGTTTAAATGACAGGCATGAGTGTTTTCAAGTGTGTATGTCAGTGCAAAGTATTTGTCATCAGTTGGGCTGAACTGTGGTTTAAGCTAAATGCTAACATGGCATGCTAACAACAGCAATGTTAACTTTCTCGCATTTAGCAGGTAATTTAATCACCATGTCCTCCATTTTATTTTGTCTTTTATCAAATATTAACCTGCTATAATCTGATAAAAGGCACTAAACCTAAAGTAGTATGTTTGTAGCTAAAACTGCAGTGTTTCACCTGATGATGGCGCTAGATGAATAACGAGATCAGGATCATAAATGAAAATAATTTCATGGTAGGCTGATGCATCTAAAAGAAGCTGATGTTTCAGTCTGAAAGTGTTGAACTGATCGATAAGTGACCAACACGGTTCTGTTTCTGAGCTTCAGCACGTTAATCTGCATAAAAAACATCAGTTTTAAAATATTCAGATATTTCCAACAGGGTCTGATGACAGTTGACGTAAAAAATGTCACAGTTCAGATCAGAAATTTTAAATTTCAACAAAAACTGCAGCAACACATTGACTTGAACTGATCTGCAGTCAGAACAGAGCGACACAGATCAGCCATTTATTGACACACACACACACACACACACACACACACACACACACACACACATGCACACGCAGTGCAGAGATGTGCAGCTGGGAGACAAACGCTGCACACTAATGACTCGGTGACAAATTGCACTGGATGCTCCGGCCTCCTGTCTGTTGCTAGGCAGAACTCAGTGGGGGAGCAGCTGCTGCCCTCTGCAGTGAGACGTTACTGCCACCTAGTGGTTTTGTTCGGAAATATACTATAATATAAAAATATGTGAACATTTAGTCTCACAGCAGACTAAATACTGGAGACAAACTGCCACAACAACAGCAGTGAAAACACACACACTAACACACGCTCAGAGAGAGTGTGTGTGCAGCTGGGAGACCACTCATTAATTGCCTGTCCTTTAAATTAAAACTAATACACTCAATCAATAATCATTAAAAGGCTAAACAAAGGTGGCACACAAGACCTTGACAGCAAAATGGAACAAAACCTTTAAAAGTAAATTAGAAACATAATGTTGACATTTATTTACAGTGTAAACTAATAAAAATCTTTTTTAATGTTTATATTTTTCAGTTTATGTTACATGTTGTAGGTCTGCCTTGTGTTTTTTTCCTCGTGTTTTTCTCACAAACGTCACAGTCATATGATTTCTGTTCATGGGGGAAATATCTGACAATCACTGTTTTCTACATTTCTTACATATTTATTTCCTGTCATGTGTGTTAATATGCGAGTTTCTCACATGCAATAAATTAATATTTTGCTTTTCTGGTCAGTAACTGCAGAGCATCAAAGTGCCTGTTTCATATTTCCCCGATTAACTTTAATTTGAAATCATTACTTTCTGTACATGGCATTTTTAAAAATGTATTAATTACTTGATAGTCTCATCCTTTGGGTGTTTTGGCAGCAGGTCTTAATTATGTCACATAATTTAAAGAATTCATTTTCTCTCTTTTATTCTGAACCACGAGGCTCCGTTTGTTGCTCAGGTTTTCCTCACTAACAGGAGTCTCTCCTCCCTCCTGACGGCCTCAGCGAGCAGGCGGTGGGCGGAGAAACGCTGAATATTTGGCCCTAATTTGCTTTTAACCTTTGCAGCTTAAAACCATCAAAGCTTTCACATCGAGGGGGGCTGCGCCTGCGTTACCATGGTTACTATCTCAGCCTCCTGCACGGCGCTGTCTCCTCTTCCCGAGCTCTAACACACACACACGCACATGCACACACACACACACACACAGACACACACACACACACACACACACACACAGACACACAAACACACACCTTTCTCCAGGCTAAAATTGAATCAGAAGCTGTCAGTGTGTCCAGAAATGACATAAATGGATTCGATGTGTTTACAGATGGTGTGTGAGAGCAGGTTAGCATGTTAGCATGTTAGCAGTGAGCTAGCAGGCTGTTCACAATGACAGCATCAATCACTTGTCATCAATTCTTAAATCTGTGTTTAAACACGCTGTTAAATCTCTGGACTTTAAGGTCATTGATCACTGTTTTGCTTTAAATTCAGTGGAGAGCAGAAAACACAGCTGTGACGACGTTTTCACCAGAAAAACACACAGAAGTCACGATGTTAAAGAGGCTTTAACTGTCTGATGTTTCTGTCTGGTCGAAGAGAAGGATTTTCAGTTTTGAACGCTGATTTTTAAAGATGTGGGAAACACCAATCTGGACGACAGATTTGACTGATTTTCAGCTTTTCATTCGTAAGAACGCAGCAGATGATTCAGCCGGGATGCAGGATCACACACTTGTTCTTTATGATTTCAGAGCTGTGAAAACAAGAAATGTGACTTAAAAAACCTGCAACAAATAGAAGACGAGATGCCGAAAGCACGTGGACTTTTGCCCTAAATCCTTAAGCTCCTCCTCCTTTTCTGCTGTCCACCTGACTCCAGAGTCATTTCTGTTCTACACAGGTTTGTAACTCCCACCTGGTGACTCTGCCTCGTCAGCTCGCTCTCATTGGTTTCTGCACAATGTTTCATCACAATTCTCCACATTTAGACTTTAAACTCACTCAGATCCCGTCAGAAACATCTGTAAACATCTGTAAACATCTGTAAACCATCTCAGAACTGGATCTTTCAAAGCAGCATTCTGATAAAAAAAAGGAATAATTTGCTTTTAAGCGTCTTCAGTGAACCTACGTTTAGATTTGAGCTCCAGACACGCCCACTCTGACCTGAGGGATCTTTACCTGGTTTTTCCACAGGCCTGCTGGGAGTTGTAGTTCTCCTGCTCAGAGCCCCTGTAGTCCCTCTCGCCACCACAGGTCGCGCTGTGGGCCGAACAGCTGGATGAACTGTGGAGGTCGTGCTCTCGGTTGCTGTGATTGGATGCCGTGCGGCTGTGGTCATCAGGCTCAGACTCGGCGAGGACGCCGTGGGTTCGGTGGACGCCGTGGTCAGGTGGGTCGTACTCGTGGTCAGCTGATCCGTCGCCGTGGTCGGAGCTGCAGATGTTGTGACAGATGCAGCGGTGACCTGCAGGGAGGCTGGTGGCTCCGACGTGAGCTGCTGTGATGGTGGTGCTGGTTTCTCTGAAGCTTCTGTCTGTGATGTTGTTTGTGTTGTTGTTGTTTGTGTTGTTGTTTGTGTTGTTTGTGTTGTTGTTGTTTGTGTTGTTGTTGTTGTTGTTGTTGTCTGTGCTGCTGTCGTCTGCGTCGTCTCTCTTCCTGCCGTCTCCTGTCTGTCTGCTGGGCTCTGACTCTGCGGTGTGTCCGTTGCAGGTCGTCCAGCTGTTGTCAGCAGCTGTGCAGTGGTGATCTTTGCAGTAGAAGCAGCTGTTTCATCCGGAGCTGTTGGAGAAACTGAAGAATCAAACACAGAGAAGAAGAAAAGATCACAGATGTGACTTTACTGGCATCAAAGAGGGAAACTTTCAGCGACACGTCTGAACTTTTTTAACCATTAGAGCTGAAACAGTGATCATGAGAACAGGTAGTGTTTTCGTTTTAATCTGCTGATCCGACAAAGTAAATCATCTGAAGGTCTGAAACTGTTTTTTTTAGCAAAACAAATAAAAAACAGATTGAAAAATGATATAAAGAATAAAACAATAATGAAAAAGGCTGCAGCCTGTTGATGGTTTTTATTTTCACAAGCTCCATGTAAAAAATCCCCGATGTTTATTTCATCACTGCAAATTTTTGCGTGTTTCTCACAAATAGTTTTTCTTGTATTTTCGATAATAAACTTCCTGGAAAGAAACGTGCGGTTTGACAGTTTTAGGGAAATTAGAAACAACCAGTTAACTTCTAGTCACAGCTCGAATTCACAGAATTCATTTTCTCAGAACCTGTGTTGTAAAATGATTGATATATGAACACTGTACATTAAATAATGTTATGATTATTAAATTAATGCACACAATTAGAAAGAAACAAGAGTTTGAATGGAGCCGTTCTTACAAGAAAGTCTGACTTTAATCACAACCAAATGACATCGTTCAGTTTGCAGAAACTCCTAAAAACTTTGACTCACTTACTGATTTTTTACTGCAAAGTATTTTAACTGAAATGTTCTCAGTCACAAAGTGTATATTTACTCTCCATGAGTTTAAATTATCTTCAATCTGTCTTTAATAATGTTTAATGTTCACAACAGAACGAGTTTTCAGGCTTTTTTACTAATAAAGAGGAAAAAACTTCAGCAGTCGTTTTCAGCAGCTCATTCTGTCGTATGTGATCTTATCAGTCTGTCAGTGTTTCTAACAGAACGATGAGCAACATTTTATAACATTAAGCTTGTGATAATAAAAATAAAGCAGGATCTTATTTCTCCTGCAGTTTCTGGATGATATCAGCTGCCCATCTCCCGTCTGCATGTGTCAGATTGAGCAGACGGAGTCAAAGCCGCCTCCTGTAGAGACTCACCGTGAGCCGTGGAATGGACTCTGCTGCTCAGCCCAGACGGGGAGATGTGACTCAGATTGGGGGGGAGCTGGTGCCATTCTGAGGTTTAAAATAGATGATTGGAAACAAAATTAAATGGCTCTTAATGTCCTGAAGACGTCAGCAGACATTTGAACGAGCTCAGAGTTACTCACCGACAGGAAGTCTGACGGACGAGACGTTCCCTTCTGCGAACAGAGGACAGATGAAACAAAGGACGGAGTGAACGTGTTGGACGACAGGAATAAAAGTCTACATGACTTCATTTTGTTGCATGATCTAGTTTCTCACATGGATTTACTAAATACAGTTTATTTCCCATAAATGAAGGGATGGTTCAGAAAGGAAAGTCATGTGTGAGCCTTAAAGTTCGTCAACCTGCTCAGCCTGAAGCTGAAACCTGAGAACTTTCCTGCTGATCTTCTGCTGATCTTCTGCAAATCTTTAAACTCTCTAAACTCTTCAAACTAAAAGGTTTCATATTTGCTGGATGTGAACTTTCAGGATTTAAGCTCCTTCCGACATCAGTGTTGGAAACAGGCCTCAGCACTCACAGGTGTGTTCTTTCCCAGATTTAATGATTAAATTCAGGCACACAGTCGTTTTCTTGTGTAGTTTTTGTCTTTAGACTCAAACGTTGTGCTGCTCTGTGACATTTTCTGGCATTAACATCATGTGACCCCCATAAATGTGACCAAACACCTCTAATCTCAGTGTCGAAAGAAGCAGAAAGTCAGCTTTTATCCTGAGTTGATGCTGCCACCTGGTGGATGTGATGTGTATTATCAGTGAATCTTCAGGAGGAACAGGAAGTCATGCGTGTGTGTGTGTGTGTGTGTGTGTGTGTGTTGTGGACAAACCTGTGTGTGGTCCTTCGATGATGGTCTGGTTGAAGAGCGGAGTGATGGAGTCGACCTTCCACAGCTCCGACATCTCTCTGCCTGAACGAATCACATGACACACACACACACACACACACACACACACACACACACACACACACACACACGACGTC
>JAPZDV010000004.1:23372797-23397441 GCA_029814665.1 Acanthurus lineatus
GTGTCACCTCCCCGCTGGACACTCGCCTATTTACGTAGACCTGCAGAAAACAGAAACATGGGCAGAAAGAAACAGAGTGTGAGTGGTTGTTGGGCAGCTCACACACACACACACACACACACACACGACGTCATGGAGGAGCATCAAGAAAAAAACCTGAACCAGCCCTTTAAACACACACACACACTGCAGAGGCCGCTACTCACCCATCTTACCCGCCATCACACAGATGTAGATACAGTCTGAGTTGTTCCTCTGACTTACTGAGACACACAAACACAAAACACACAGTGAATCACATGAAAACACACACACACACACACACACACACACACACACAGACTAACTGACAGTTTTATGAATTAGCATCGACTCACCTGATAAAATGGAGGCGGATTTAAAGAGCTCATGCAGGTAACTTGTTGAGTTTCCCATCACATCCAGCAGAATGGCCGTGAAGTCTGACGAGAGTCAGAAGAAACGGTTTTTAGGATCGAGAGGAAAAGAAAGAAATCGTCAGATTTGATTTTTCAGTTTGTTCACCTGTGAGATCGTTGGTCTCGTTCGTCACACAGTAACAGAATCTTCTCCGGAACTTGTTGCTTTCTATACTTTTAATGCTGGAAACTGCAAAACACAACAACAACATCAACAACAACATCAACAACAACATCAACAACAACATCAACAACATCAACAACAACATCATCAACAACAACAACAACAACAACAAAAACAACAACAACAACAACAACATCGTTATCAACTACAGCAATATCATCAACAACAACGACATCAACAACAGGGTAAAAATCAGTTTGCAGAGTTTGAACCTGCCTGTAAGAAACTTAAAACACCTGACAGATAACGCAAAAAAGATGATGATCTAAATGATGATCTGAAGGAAACACACATTTCAAATAAATATATCTAAACTTTTTAAGTGTTTATAGACAATCAGGGACGTGACAAACAGGATCTGAGTTTAACAAACATGCCTGTGATCATGTGATTGTCTGTCATTGATGTTGGGTTCAATTCATGCAGTTACACAATCAAACCACTAGATGACACTACAGATAAAGTTCTTTTTATCACAGAAACAGAAAGTGTGATGCTTCCAACAACAACATACTGAGATTCAGAATGAAGAAAAGCAGATTTATGTGTTCAGACTTTCATTTGTGTGACTGAGCAGCTTCAGAGGAGGAAAGTTCGTATAAAGGTCATATTTACTGTTGTAGACGAGCAGAGTGAGTTTGTGGAGAGCCAGTGAGCTGTAAGACGTCACGCTGAGGAGGGAGAAGAGCTGATGGGAGCCTGGAGGATGAGAAGAGACACACAAGTCTGAATGTTTCTGTGGTTTTACATGTTGAATCTGGGTAAAGAAGCAACATTTACACCTCCAGAAGTCTTCAGATTCATTTTCCACAGTAAATAATCCACAACAAACACTTTTACTCAGGTTAAATGAAGTATTTAAAATACTCGGCTTGAAACAAAATCTGAGTTTGATATGATTTTTCAACAAAAAATATCAAAGCAAATCACATTAAAACCCTTAAATCTCCTTTTCTGTCATAAAAGCAGAATCTTTATGCAAACATTTTTGTTTCAGAAGCACGACTCTGCAGAAACATTGTGTTTTCTATGTGGATCCTTGCTGCTTTCTAACGCCTGAAATCAGTGAAACACGTCTGAATGGAAGCTGGGTCTCATCCTGACGTTTCAAAGAGGAAACACACAGCATCACATCACAGCGAGGGAAGCCTGCTCAGAGACAGCTTCATTAAAAACCTCATTTTCAGTCTGACAGAGGAACAATCTGTGGAATTCAAACTGTAAAACAACAATATGAGGGCTGAATGTAAGTTCTAGACCTTTAAAGTATGTTTTACACTGACAAACACACTGAAAATAAACCGAAATTAAATGCTAAGATTTGATAATGAAAGACTGTTTCTGAACTCACCTTGCAGATATTAAAATCTGCTCTTTCAATGAAGTCCTGAAAGCTTAAAACTCATCTTTAGCTTCTGTTTTATTTGAGTTATTGTGATGTTGTCTTGTCTTTCTGAACCTGATCTGTGAGCATCTGAATGTGCCACAAACTTCATCCAGGAGGCGTCTGACCTGATTAAACTTGTGTTTTCTCCCAAATCACTCTTCAACAGGTGAGTTCACACATTTATTCACAAAAAAACACTTTTTCATCCTTTTTGCTTTGAGCAGCACAAACAAAAATCCCTTCACCTCAGCTGTTCTGGAGGCATTTCAGAGGCAGATTTCTGCAAACTTCACACATAAAACCCGTTGAATCTGCACAGAAAGACGCCGCTGAAGGCAGATCTGTGGTTTCATGAACCCGAGCAGCTCTGCCTCCAGTTTGACCTCTGAGGACGAAACAACTCGCAGGCCGAAGCTGTGCTTTAATTATGACACACATGAAAGATTTACAGCTCCGCATTGATCCGCACACCGATGATATTATGACAACTCACCTGATTGGCTTGTATTTATTAAAGTATTGACGAGCGGGGTGAGGTCGATGGCAGCTGGGTCGATGTGCTCTGCCGGGGTTTCTGGGAAATTAAAGCAGACAGTAAAGTCAATGGGGGCTTTTTTCTAGATTTAATCGCTATTATGGGATTAGTAGCGTCAGCAGAAAGTGGCTGCATGACTGCAAAGATGTACTCAAATGAAAAGGAAAAAAACAATTACCCAGAGGCATTAGTCCCTGGGGGGAGAGGGGGCGGGGCTTATTTAAATAACATGAGGGCAGAGTCTCATTTATCAAGCTGATACTGGCTTTTTATGAAATATGTTTCATACATCGTTTATCTCTGATGTGAAGGAGAGAAACCCCAAACACACACACACTCACACACACACACACACACACACTCACACGCACACACACACACACACACGCACACGCACACACACACACACACACACACACGCACACACGCACACACACACACACACACACACACGCACACACACTCAGGTTACCTCTGGAGGCCTCGACGTCTCGTGTGTGTCTCTCTTCCTGCCATCCGTCTCTTAATTCTGTCAGGACATCAGATGGAAAAAGGACTTTAAAAAAGGGAAAAGATTTCTATATTTTTGATTTATTCCAAATCATTTTTTTACTCTCAGAGGTAAAACATTTTTTCCCAGCTTGCATTTCTGCCTCTTTAAACACACATCTGCATGGAACTTAACTGAAGCTGCTTCACATGTTAACACACTGAAATACAACTGTATACAACAGAAAATCGTCATTTAATAAAATGGAATTCTTGAATTAAGTAGTTTTGCTGGTTCACGTGTTAATGTGGAGGATAAAACTTATTAACAATCACAAGAAACAGATGTTTCAAACCTCCTGCACCAACACATTTTCACATGTTCATATTGACATGTAGGGAAACCTCCCGACATGTTGTTACCTTGGCTGAAGAGGACGAGTAAAACAGTGGAAACACAGATGATGAAGCAGATTCGTGGATGCTGGCTGGTTCTCTGTAAACCTGCCATGACGCCGCTGAATCACCACTGCATCCACAAAAGACACAAAAAACACAAAAAACACACAAACTGGATTAACTTTCCTCCTGTTTCAGCCTCACACTGTCAGCAGCTCGTTCCTGAGGCCCGGTGTTTCAGCTGAACTCTGTGCTTCAGTCTAACGGCTTTACAGGTGTGTTAAGTGCTGAGAGTGTGTGTGTGTGAAGCATTTTCTGGGTTCAGCATGGTGATGCCATCAGGTTGTGTTCACACCAGTAAAATCAGGAAACTCTGTGATCCCTGTTGGCCTGCGTGAAGCTTCACATTTACAAACACTCAACAAACGGCTTTTTGTGTCCAGAATCTTGACTTGAATGTAAAAATAACCTGATTTTCTGACCGTCCACAAGGTGTCAGGACGGGATCATGTGACTGAATTCCTTCCCTGTAAATATGAAATGTTCTCCCCTTAAATGCATTTTACTGTCAAACTGAATCATTTGAATTTTTTTCCTCTCTTCTGTTGTGTTGGAGGCAGTTAAACGCAGTTACATCCGTTCAATCATAAGCACGTGAAACATCATCAACATTTAAAGAAGAAAACAATTGTAATGAAATGATGCAAAAACATAACATCAAATATATCAACAGAAGACAATAATAAATCAATTACTATGAAAATTAAGCAATACATACTGAAGGCATATATGAGTCGAGTAGTCATGTCTGATATTATTTAAATAAAAGATATTAATTCAACTTCAGACTTTTAATTCATTGATAAAAACAGATTTGTCCCGTGAAAAATACTGTTGCATCACATTAAGGGAACCAGACTCTGTCGAACTTTAACAGTAAAACAAGTTTTTTTTAAATCTCTTTTTTGTTCAAAGCTAAAAAGTAGAAATAAAGGTGGTTCAAACTGTCTAATCTTGTAGAAATGAAAAGCAACAGACACACCTGCTCTTGAATCCTCCTGTCAGTTGTGCAGCGCCGATGATCCACCTGCAGCATCAAACCTCCTCCAGTGAATCACACACACCTACCACACACACCTACGGTCAGATAAGGATTAAACGCTGCCTGTTTCTGCAGCCTGAGCAGCAGGTTGGCAGCAGGTTGGCAGCTCATGCACACACACACACACACACACACACACACACAGTTTGGCTGCAGGCCGGCCACTGATCCCTCACCCACTCCACCGGCCCCACTGCAAAAAATATCCAAGTTCAGGTCAATCGCTGAGCAAAAATCACCTGTGTTACAACAAATTTTTATGTTTTTTTATGAATTTTAAATGTTAATCTGTCTTAATCTTTTCTATTCTGTGGTTTCTGTTCTGTCAGTCAAACAGAGTGAGCTAACAGTAAAATCTTCTTCCTGAGTGAAGCTGTGAATGTTGCTTGTGTAATTTGATTAACACGGACTGGACTTCAACCTGTTTCACTCATTAATATAAACAGGTGTGTATAAATCTGTTGTATATAAGTTTGACTTTCCTAAAAATAGTCTATTGTTTGTCAGAAGTTGTTTATTGAGAATTTGTGTTCCAAGTTTTGTGTTAATGTTGTTGCATTTTAATAGAATTTTGTCTCTTGATGTGTCCTGTATGAACATGATTGATTGATTGATTGATTGAAAAAGTTTCAGTTTGAATTTTATAATTTACATGTTTTCAACATCAGCTGTCTGTGACGGATGCTGTTAGAACTTTCATGGAGTCCGACATCATCTGGCCTGTTAAGAATTAAGCATAAATCAAATGTTATGACTCAATTTGAGGCATTTTGCTGCTGTGGCGAAGCTTTTCATTCGCTTCAGGAGAGATTTTCAGTCACAACACTGAGTTTCTGCTTGACCCAGCCTTTTTTTTTTGCAGTGTGGTTAAATGGGTGTAATGAGCCGCTGGAGTGACATACGAGCCGTGGGGAAGATCGCTGAATCAGAGGAGTGAATGCGAGTCTTTAATGACGGGGGATCGGTGGGCACTTTGGCCGCCTTGGCCTTCACTTTCAGACACATTCAGACACACAGCAGCAATTGGCGGAGTTAACAGGGCTGCTGGGGGGCCTGGGAACAGCTGCCCCCCCCAGGAAGAGACACACAGGCTGATAGTTAATATGACAATAATGAAATTAAATGATCATGTCACTGTTTTCCCTCTGTGACCTTCAGAAGATCCTTGTGCTCTTCAAGCTGAAGATGGAAAACAGGAGTTGTGTTTTTGTGGTTTACTCAAATTTTAAAACAGAGTACTGAGGAAAAAAGTATTAAATGCATGCAAATCAACTAAATGATGCCGATGAGAGGCTTTAAGATAAAGTCTGAATCATTAGCATGTTTTTGCACAGCAGAAATGTGGATTTGTGTGTTAGTTACTTTTTTATCTCAGTAAAACCTGCCGAGCTTCTTCAAGCTGCTGTAAGTTTGTGATATTATGACTTGATTACACGTGTTTGATGGAAGCAATCAGATTACCTTGGGCTGAAGGTGACAGGAGGGTTAAACTCAGATTCAAGTTTCCACAATTACACCACAGTTCATCTCATTCACATCCTGACTCAGCAGTTTTTTTAATTCAGTACTTTATTAATAACTGGTGCAATTGAAAAGACAAAAAATAAAAAAATCAAGTAAGAATACATTTGCATATTATATCATCAAAACAAAATATTCAAAGTTGTCTAATACAGAATAGAAATGGCAAGTTGTTCTCTTTTATTTTTTCAAACTGGAATGAGAAAAATGATGCACAGCTCTGAAGGCCACTAGTGTAAAAGTTGTCCAAACTTCCCTTAAATGAAACCGAAGAACATCGAAACTGTTTCTGACCCAAACGAAGCTGCTGTCTGCTAGTTCGCATGAAGCTGTGTGCAACATCTGTGGTTTTACTGAGACTTTTGTTTCTTTAATCTTTCATAGATTTTGTTTCTCAAGGCGTCACGGCTGCATTTACACAGAACATCTGACTGAAACTAATCCTGTTCTCTCAGAGGCCACGAGAGAGCCTCCTCCACCTTCTGCACCATCAACAGAAACTCGATACAGTGAGTAAAGTCTGTGCTATTTTAAACGTTGTGCATCTGGATAGAAAGCTGTCCAGCCTGGTTTCATCTCCAGGACATCAAATACCAAAGATCCGTCACACCCGTCCACATCTCAGACATCTCAGACATATAAGGTTCCCTTTACTGTCCCTATTAGAAACACCAGGCCAGAAAATCTGATGTAAACTCATGTGCATCAATAATAAGAGTCTGTAGCAGCTCCTGCAAACCTGGTGTGAAGAGCAACTAAGTCTCAGACAGCAAAGGACTTTAACCCAGGAGACAGGAGTTCAGGACCAATGCAAAACCAGAACTGTTAATTCAATAATTTCCTCCTAAACTTAACAAAACTGCCGCCGTTCCACAAAGTTAACACGTGTTTGTAAAGGTTTCGCATGTTGCACAAAGATTTGCACCAAAGAAGACTCTATTGTTCGTCTGTATGAGACACCAAGAGGCATGAAAGACCGTTTCCACATCTGAAGAGCTGGGAGGACAGCACACTGATTCATCTTAAAATCAGTGTCGTCAGTTTGCAAGTTTTTTGGCACATTTTTCAGTAACTTTCAATGAGAGCATAGATAACAGCAGTCAGTATGAAGAGCTCACTGTAACTGAGCTGTTCCAGATGTAAGAAAAACCTCTGAAAACGCATTCGAGAACATGGCCTCTTCAACTCGATCTGTCCAGACAGGGACGATGATTCTTTAATTTTCTTATATCATTTTATTTAAAAGACCAACCAACACTTTCCTGACACATTAGCATCACCGACAAACAAACACACACAGAGTCTATATCCATGTTTTCTGCTGTCTGTGCTTTGAACATCAGCTTCATGTCTCCGTGTTCAGCTTGCATGTTTCGCATGACAGCATCTCAGGAGTCTAAACACACCTTCAACTGGCTAAATTTCATGTTTGAGTAAATGTAAACATTTCAGATGTTTCTTTGGTCTGTGCAAATGCAGCCTTCCACTCTGATATTACCAACAGCTTTGCATTTCGACAGCCGGAGCGAGAAAAGCATGACCGAAATTAAAATAAAAATTACATTGAAAAGAACTGTACTGTAAAAGGCCAAGGCACAAATAATTTGTAGCAATTAAAATGTCCATAAAATGACAGGTTATGTAGGATGTGTCGATCAGTGCATTGCTTGGTATGCAGTTACAGTGAGTACAACCATACTGAACAGGATAATCACAGCAAGCAGTATTTGCCCTCTCGACTACACAGATGCCATAAAGTGCTCCTTTTCATCCAGACAGACGAGTTCACTCACGGAGGGATGACAGAAAGAAGTGACACACATCTACATACAAATGAAAGAGGGCAGAAAAGTGTTGGAAAAGCTTGTTTAGAGTACAAACGCTTCATTTCAAGAGCAGATTATGGCTTTAAAAGACGGGCGAATGATTTTGATTTGAGCCATCAAGAGAAGTGTGAGTTTTTGAATGACATAGGGGAAATTATTTATTTAAGTGTGTTCAGACGTTTTCCTGCAGGCTTAATCAAAACGGCTGCACTTTCGAGCATCTCAAGTGTTGTTTCCACATTCAGAGGAGAACTGCCTGCAAATCTGCTGAAGGATAAAAAGACTGAATGGCTGCTACACTTCTGAACTGGTGTTTCCTCTGTGTTCATTAACCAGGCGTGAGGAACCACCGTGAGAGCAGCTTCTGCTCAAAGAAATGATCTGAAATCAAATACATGTTTTAATTTTGTCAAGACTGTCCAACAAAGTTCATCCAGAGGTTAAAAATAAACTCCCTGATTTGAAAGCAGTGTCCCAGCTTTGTGCCAGGACACCGAAGTGTTCATGCTTGTGTTCAAACATCACTAATAAACGCATAAAAATTTCAGATCGAGGGTTGTTTTTTGGTGCTAAAACTAAATGTTGTGTGTATTCTCAAAAACATCACCTCAGTATCAATGAAAGAAACCTGACAACACAACGACAAATGCACCAAAAACTAGAGAAAAACATGAAGGAAAAGAGAAAAACACCACCGGGGACAAAACTGTGTGTCCATTTGAAAAAATCAGTCCAATAGCATAAAGCCATTTAGAAGCAATACAATAGCACCTCCTACAGTTCAAACCAGGTAATTCAACATGCTAAAAAGGCGTCATTAGATATTTAAAATGGGAAATCAGGTTTTAGAATTCATTGTGTTTGGATGGTTACAGTCGATTCTGACTGTTTGAAAAATTAAATTTTTAATTTGAACGGAAAAACAGCAAAATGCTGATTGTCAAATTAACAGTTAAAGGGTTTCTTCAATTAACGAGACGAGATTCTGCCTGAGGAGGTGATTTTAAAGTGATTTTGGAATCACGTTGGTTCAGTTCGTGGTTTTTGTGAATGAAAATCTGTGTACTCATCGATAACTCACATCACCTGTAAACTGTCGACTGAAGTCGTCACAGCTGGTTGGGTTTGGTCTCTTTAAGGTGTCACATGACCTCATCAGCCGATTAAAACCTCTGACAGATCCGGCAACTGAAGTATTGCTTCACAAGGCAAAGTCGATCAGATAATCTAAACTTGAAGCATCTCACAACTTGTTTTGCATCGAAAACAAGCTGAAAGCTAACAGCTTATCTCCTTCACATGATTTTAACTGTTTCCCCTCTGTTTGAGACGAGGTTTGAAGTAAAGACGTCACTACAGGAATTCTGCTAAAAACAATTTGGATCAACGTGTGGCCAAAAAGGCTTCACAAGAAAATAATATCGTCTCACGTCAGAGCACATGTGCCCATAACAGACTAAATTTAATTTACAAAACCCACGTGGACAGAAAAAAAATTGGAATCAGTATCACACTGTAAAAAGTAATGCTAGTGCTAAATATGAAATATTGGTTATTTTTAAAGTTTGGTTTCCTTTGTTTTAGGAAATAAATGATGAAACAGATGTTAAAGAAGAAGTACATTCGTGTTTAAGACGGTTAAATAATTCTTCACTGCTAACATAAATGAGTCATTACACTATTTTTTGTTTGTTTTATTTATAAGTAGAAGAACTTCAAGTTTTGTCATCTGAAAAATACTTTGCTAGCATCACTTTTTTCAGTGTATCTCAGTGTCTTGGAAGACAATTTATTCTGTTTTAAAAGTTACAGAATAATAAAATGTCAATTTTAACAGTAATTTGCCATGTTATTAGAAATGTATCAACGTTAATAAAGTTATTTCCAGTGATTTTAAAACAATACAGGTGTGTAAATTTGGA
This sequence comes from Acanthurus lineatus, assembly GCA_029814665.1. Taxonomy (NCBI): domain Eukaryota; kingdom Metazoa; phylum Chordata; class Actinopteri; order Acanthuriformes; family Acanthuridae; genus Acanthurus; species Acanthurus lineatus. The sequence goes on from JAPZDV010000004.1 coordinate 23,382,600, forward strand.
AAGGAAGCAGTAAGAGGTTGAATTTCAAATGGAAGCAATGTTGCTGGAATTCATATTTTTCCGTCGGTGAAACTTGACGTCACAGAAACAAAAACACTGGTTGTCGATGATTTTGTGAAAGTGAGTGCTTTCTGATGTTTAGCTGCTAAACTTGAAACAAAACCTGAACACTGAGCTACTCCACTGTGATCGGATACAGCAGGTTCAAACCTTTAAGCAGATACCAAAAAAAATAAATAAAGAAACAAGGAGCGAAGCGTTACAACCTTCACATTTCTGTGCAGCTGAAAACATGGCGAGTGTGAAACTCAGTGAATGAGCCTGAAGCATCACAAAGCTACAAAACAGCATTTACAAAAGCAAGACCGCACCGAGTGCCAGTTTAAAAAAACAAACAAACAGATAAATCACTACAGAAGGAAACAGAGTCCACATTCATTGAATCCTGCGTGGTGTGTTCGGTGTGTGTGGTGACATGACGTGGCACTGAAACACTAAATGCAGAATGACGACGCCAAGTCATTCTCGATGACGTTTCTCGCTTCAGAGGCACAATGAACGGATGTCTACAGGGATATATCATCATGTCATGATCTTTATATCTATATGTGGTGAGACTTTCTGTCTGCATCGCAAGATAATTTGTTTTTAGGATATATAAAGGAATAGATTTCAGTAGCAGAAGTTATAGTAACTGTAATACAATAAGATAGATAATAATAATAATAATAATAAGTGTTTGGTTCACCTTGTTGGTTTCAGACTGAGGCTGCTTCCACGCCGAGCTGCAAACAAAGCTGCTTGTGTTTGTTTAAAAGGGCCAAAAAATGAATTTCAGTGAATGAACGTGTTGAGCAGAGCTCCTCTTTCTCCTTGTGATGAGTCGCCATAATGAAAAGCAACATAAAACACGGCGAGGTGTGCTGAAACACATCGAGGATGCCGACTGGGCGAGACGACTGCCAACCAGCAGACCACCGTTCCAAACCACAGTGACACTACTGTTTGCTTCCAATCCGACCGACAAAACTGGGAATTTTAGTGACCAATTGGACATTTTTCAGCTGTGTGAGGGGCCAAAAACCAGGTATTTTTAATGAGCTGAGGGAACATTTCCCCGCTGGGTTTGTGGGCAGAAACCAGATATTTTAAAAGGACATAAGAGACCTTTTCCAGCCTTGTTTGTGGCAACAAAAGCAGGAATTATAAGCAAAAAAGCACAATCTTTTCCAATTCTAACCAAGTGTTTTTTTGAACCTGAACCCATCCAGACCTGAAACAAGTTTCACACTTCAGTGCCGTCACAACATAAAACTGAAAACTGTAATATAAATAAATGCTACGACAACACCAGAGGTTTGTACCTGTTAGTGTTGTTTCTGACTCTCTGGCTTTAACTTCAACAAATAAAACAAAGTGCACAAACAGCAGATGAGATTTCAGCAGCCCGGTGTGGAAGCCCCCCCCGTGAAACCCACCTGACTCCGAAGGTGCTTTAACATGCTGTAACTGTGGAGTAATCCATGTGTGTACATATAGTTGTTTGTCAAGTATTACATTCAGTATCTGTGTCGTCCTAAAATCTAAAGGAGTAAATGCTGTTCAGGCCTTTTATGTGACCTCCTGTAAAGCTCTTTTTGCTGCAGTTAGTGTTGCTTGGGCTCAAGTTGTTGCTTTTGAAAAAAACGTTTCAACGTCTGAACCTTTGAATCGACTTTAGAAAACATGCAGCCAATCACCTGCCAGTATTTCTACACGTCTGTACAGTCTTATCGATACTCTAATGTTGCTTACAGTGTGTGTGAGCTTGTGTTCATAACTGGACATTCGAGTCTCTTGCAGTAAACTGTAAAGATCTGTGTTGGATAAGAAGAAATTTAGACAAAAAGAGCTTTATAAAGCCTAAATCTAATATTGAAATGTTTTTTTTTCTTTTTTATCTTGGCATTAGTGTTAGGGTCAGGAATTTTCCTACTATTTGGCTTCGATCGTCAGGAAAAAAACCTTTGTAAGCAGAAGGAAAATGAACTTAGCTGTAAAGATTCTTATGACGCTCATAAATTAAAGACGCACAGCTGGTTTATATCCCTGAATTCATGTGCCAACAAAGCAGCAGAGATTTAGTGTTTCAAATTCTGTTGAATTATTTTTCTTTTTTGTTTTGACTGGAACGTTTGAATGCATTAAGCGGTGTCGTAAAACTCAAGAGCACAGTGGTGTGAAAGCAAAGTGACGGATACAAGTTCTGCTTTTTCTGGACAGAACTGATCCTGAAGGGATTTACAGCACGACGTGAGAACTGCAGAGATGGTGAAACACGACTGCCAGCAACTACCGAGTGTTTTATTACCCAAGTCCCTCTCTCTCTCTCTCACACACACTCTCACACACACACACACTCACACACACACACTCACCAAACACACGAAACAAAGAGACGGGAGACTTTTGGTTCCAGTATCACCCTTCGAACCTTCACCCCTTGGATGGTGCATTATCATGCAAACCATGCAAAACACAATGAGAATGTATTCATATAAAAAATAAGTGTTACAAAATGGCATAGCAAGTATATGTATCCATTCGATCGCTTTTTCCGTTTCCTGATATCCTGAACTTTGCAGTGTCTACACTAAAAATCGCATGCGTCACATGCAGTGCGGTTGGCTTTGCAGCGATAAAGCTTTTGGGTGTATATAGTGTGTATATTAATGTTCTTTTTTTTATTTTAGCTTAAGTTTTGCGCTGTGCACTGTACAGAGTTTTACTTTACAAACTGTCTGCTTTCCCTTTTTGTTTTTTTTTCCCCGGGCAGTCTCGAAGCCATGGCTCTCTGTGTGGACGGCGGTCGGTTGACCTCTGAGGGTCAACGACCTCGCTCACGACCTCGCAGCATCAAGGCGGATCACACCAACCTTCCCTCCCCCAGTTTTGGTCCAGAGGTGTGGCTTTGACCCAAACTGGTTTGGGTTTAGAGGCATGGGTTGGATTTAAGGTCCTGACTCAGAGTTGTGAAGATCTGTGCGGTCACACGAACGCCTCTCAGGGCGGCGTGCTCCACACAGCATCACCAAACCCCTCCCCCGTGGAAGAGAGCGGCAGCGGGCCCCCGCTGGGTGTAAACGGGTCCGTGTCCGTGTCCGTCTCCCCCTCTGCTAAGTAGCTCGGTCTGGGTCTCGTCCAGCCGGGGTCCCCGGGCGCCATCCCGGCACCCATGGACAGGGCCCCCCCTTCCTCCCCCTCCCGCTCCCCAGAGATGCTGAAGCCGCTTGGCGAGCGCTCCAGCTCCTCGTGGGTCACCGACAGCATGGAGAGGGGCGAGTCACCCCCCCTCCCCCCTGTGGTCCTGCCCGGCCCCACTGACAAGTCCTGCAGGGAGCTGATGGGCAACACTGTGGGACGCTCAGTGTAGGTGGGGATGGCGGCTGGAGGGTGGCGTTGGTGGGGGTGTGACGGTGGAGGCCGATGGTTTGACGGTGCGTTCCCTCCCCCAGCTGACAGCGTCCCCTCCCCGCCTCCTTGTCCTCTGCCGTTATACGGGTTCGCCTTGCCGACGGGCATCTGGTACGACATGTGAGGAAACGCCTCGGCGTAGTTGAAGAAAACCCGTCTGATCTCGCCGTTCGCCGTCGGATCGCAGGTCTCCAGGGTCATGTGGGCGGCGCCGGCAGAGTCCACCTGCAGGTGCTCGGTGTGCTGGATGTGCATGTCGACCAGGAAGTCCAACTTCTTCTCCATGTCCTCCACCTGAGACAGACACACACACGTCAGCAACAGATCTGACTCACGTTTCTGATCAAATACTCTGTTTTAAAGGTCAGAAGCAACATCTGCTGCTGAGTTTAAGTTCTCATTCCACACAGGTTACATGAGAGGTTCAAGTCTGGTCGGAAATGTGCGGCTCTCATGTTTATGTCGCCTAAAAAGTCAGAACTTGACTGCACTGATTTGTAACTGAGCGAACTTCGTCACTAGAGGTGTGTTTGCACATTTCCTACGATGGGGAGATGAAAACACAACCAGGCTACATTCAAAAGCTAATCGCAGGAGGAGACAACGAAAACCTTCCAGTGCAGAACAGACCTGTTAGTACAGAGAGTCAAAGCATGTGGCCCCCCCTTTTAATTTTACCCCCACCATGCTTGTTTACATAAGAGAGTCAAAGTTCTTCCTGGTTCAGGTGAAAATATCACACTTTTACTGGGTGTAAGTGTTTCAGAAGGTGCTCTGCAGCTCTGCTCCTCACCTGTCTCTCCACCCTGACAAATCTTCCCATCATGCTTTGGTCTTCGGTATCTGGCATGGAGGCGGCTTTGGCTATGTAGGACTCATGCCTGAAACACAGGGACACTGAGTGGACGCGGACTGCAAACACATGAATTCATGGTGATTTGTGATACAGAGATGAAAATAAACAGCAGACGTGTTAGAAGTTTCCGTTTCAGAAAGTTCTGCATGAAACCTGCGACTCTGTCTGGTCTGTTCGTCGTGTTTGCTCTGTGAGCAGCATGACGCTACCTGGGAGACTGGTTGGGCGGGTAGGCAAACGGCGTTTTCTGGGTTTTCTTCTGTTTCGGGGTGAGGGGGGGTCCAGGGGCAAGAATCATGTCGATCCTTTAAAGAAAGAAAAAAAAAACAGGATGAGCTGGAGGAGGAGGATGAAACGTCTGCTTCGCTCAAACCGTGACGTAGCTGCTGACCTCGTCTGGAGGTATTTGATCCTGCAGAGCATGTCCAGGTGTCCCGCAGAGTACTGCTCGATCACGTCTTTGACATCGTAAGGCCTCAGAGTTTCCTTAAACCGCTTCTTGTTCAAGAGGAACTGCATGATCCTGAGAGACAAAGAGTTTAGATTCAACAGAGTGACAGAATCCATGAATCAAACCTGGAAAACAACAACATTCTCTCTCTTGTCAAAACCTTTTAGATGCTGCAGATGTTTCTGGTTCAACTCTGACCTAAAGAACAAACCGTTACTGCACATGCAGTTTGGATGAAGAATCTTCATGCATGCTAACCCTCAGTTTAATTATGATTTCACATAATCATGTGTTTTTAACAACCTGTCTGATCATGTGATGAGTCTCCTTCCTCAGTCTGTTGTAGTTAAGCTGCTTCGCTCCACAATGGGATCATTTGACTTGCTGAGATTTTAAATTCATGAGTGTATTTGATCTCAGTCAAAGTCAGAATCTTTATTTATTCATCCATCCATTTACAGCTGCTTGTCCTGAAATGCACTGCTGAATCCAGATCAGTTATATAAGCCCCTTCAGCATGTTTCTGCCAAGAAAACTTCTCACATGTAACAAACCACATTTCAGCTCCACAGACTGGTACAACACAAGTCTACGCTCTGCATGTCGGTCCTGCGCTTCATGTTGCTGTCACTCATTCACAAATTCCTTCACTTGAGGCAGAATCTCATCTTAAAATCCTGTCAGAAGCAAAATCACCTTTTGTCGGTATAATAAAGCTGCAAACCCCCTTAAATGTGCACCAGAGTCTCTTTGTTAAAGCAGCACCTGCTCCAACACCAGCCCTCCGTCTGATATTCACACCAGTCTGGTTTTATTACATGAACATAAAGAATTCAAAATGTACATGTTTGTGTTCAGCACACAGCTTTTGACTCCACATCTTTCAGCTCTCTGCAGTCATCTTAAACCTTGAGTCCAGCCTGCCACCCACCGTCTCCCCCCAGATCCCCCCCTCTGAGCCGACTTGAACTCCCCTCCTTCCAGAGTCGACGGCTGCTGCTGAGCTTCAGTGTTTGGCAGAAGATCTGGGGTCCTGAAACTGAAACCCTCCGGGTCAGAGCTTCCCATTCAGGGACCCATTCAGCCCCCAAAGAATGGTTTGGGTGGAAGCAGCACTTTCACAGGGTTAATCACTCATCTCACAGCCCCCCAACACTAGATTGGATTCCTTCATTCAGTGTCAGCTGAGGCCTATAGATTTACCAGCACACTGTGAGTGTGAGGGACGTTTTCACTGCTCAGACTCGTTCTTCTTCAACCAACAACAGAAAAAAACTTACTTCACACTTTCTGAGCACTTAGTTTGTTGTGTCTGTAGCATTTTAAACTTTCAAGCACTTAAAGTTTTCTTTGTAATTTACATTTATTTCAAGGAAACTCAGCCATTTGACAACAACAGTGAGTGTGACCTGGTGCAGACGAAGATCTCAACAGAAACTGCTCTTCTTTCATTCAAGAGTAATTTAAAAGGATCCCTGTAGAGTCTTTCTGTAAGCAAACTTGTTTTTACATTTAGTGTTTTTTACGTAACAACATTGTGAGCATCCTCTTACATCCATGTTTGTTTGTTAGCTCTTTTATTCTTTCCTGCTTTTGTTACACATTTCTTGCACATCGCTACACGTCTTTGCAAGCCGCCACAACAAAGTGTCGATCAGTGAAAAACCTTAAAACCAGCAGTGCGACTGTGTTTCATGTCATCTGAACACACACAAGTAAAGAAAAACTACACAGGGGATCTTTGATTTAACACCAGGCTAAAAGCAGCAAAGCAAAGTTTCCGGCCTGTTTCGCCTCTGACAACACCGAGCATCACTATGGGGGGTCTTTCCTCCGTCTTTTCTCATCAGTCCACCTGGTCCGATCACCCGTTCTTTCACTGAATAATATCACATTTCACCCTTAAACAGTCAAGATTCATGGACAAAATCGGCTCTAAATTCTGCATAAATGACTTTGACTTGGATAAATGTGCATTTGGAGCTGCTGACCTGACTGCCCTGATGACCAGCTTCAGTGTGGGGATCATCTCCTCCAAGAGGATGTCTGGGGGGAAGCCCCGCTCCTCTAAGGCTGCCTCCGGCGGAGCTCCAGCATCTGACGACCATAAAAGTAGGAAAGATTGATGTGAGAGCTGTGCAGCAACAGACTACACACAGCTGTTAGGTTGAAAACCACAGTGACAACATGAATCCCACAAACCAAACCAAACCTTTATCTCTGGTGGCTTCAGTTTCGTACCTTCAGAGCTCTGGCGGAGTGTGTAGGCCTTCATGCGGAAGGCGGTGCGGAAGCGTTCTCGGTTACTGAAGCCGGCAGGTTTGGGCTCCTTGGACGGACTTTCCTCGATGGAGTCGGTGTTTCCTGTGAGCTTCTTGCCCATCCCGACTGATGGCCGTGCGTTGGGGAGGCGAACCCGCTCCAGAATACTCAGCTTTTGGCTGAAAGAGATGCAGTTTGGAGGATGAGGGGGTCAACATGATCAACATGAATGAAGGTTCGAGGTTTGACAACACAGCTCTTTTATTGGCCAACTTCCTTTTTTAAGATACAAAGTCCAACATTTAAGGCCACAGTGGTTACTGTGACTTGTTGTAATGAGTCAAGGAGGTTGAGCTTTTTTTGTTTTATTTTTTTTGAGATATTAAGACTTAAAATGTGTAGCTTTGTTTTATTTTTATGTTATCTGAGGCCGAACCAGATGACACCAGCATCTCCTCAGGGTAACACACTTCTAGGCCGAGCATAAGTTTCCTGGAGTCTGACTTTCTTCTCACAGAGGAGTTCAGGTCTTCACGGTCTGCTGCCTCAATGTAACAATGCTGCTCTGCTGGCAGGAGGAAAACCTCAAAGAGCTGCGAGGAGATTGGCCTCCTTTATTGTCCAACGGCTGACAATATTTGGCAGCACAAAGACAAGAGCTCCCTGGGTAAAATAAGACTCCTGTGTGCCTTGGAAGAGGCCGAGAGGCGGGGTAACCGGAGCCGACCGCGGCCCTCTGAAACGTGGAGCGTTCTCAGCGACTTTGCTCCCACAGCCGATGCACAATATGAGGCTCTATGTGGCGTCGGGGGCAGAAAAGGGCCGGCAGATTACGGCGCTGAGAGGCTGCAGAATGGGAAGCTTTAAATGAAGAGAGAATCTCTTTCTGACTGCTTTTCGACTGAATAAAGAGCAGAAAATTATGTGTGATTATCTCTGTAAACGAGGCGACACAACAGGAAAGAGATGATGCTTCTTATCTCACACAGCTCTGCCTTCCCAAGAAACACACACACACACACAACAGTTACCTCCACACAAACCGGCAGTGATGTTTTTAAAGGATAAATCCATATCACTCTAACTGGGGTCCTTTTCTTCTGCTTTTTCATTTGCTTCGAGCTTTAGGATACAGTTATACTCACTAAGTTCAGTCCTGAGAGCTGTAATTTTCAGCAGCTGCTCGTGTTTCATGAGCTGCTGGACTTCTCGCTGTGTTTTCAGGTTTTTAAACAGTATCATTATTGTAGGATTACCGTCAGAACAATGAGAGAAAGACCCAATTCTTAACCTCGACTCCTCAATAAAAAGTTTAATCTTGCAGTGAAAATCTGGTTTTATTCTGTTCTTGCACTAAATTGACTCTCTGGTACAATTTAGTCTCTGTGTTGTGTTGAATGGACGACAAAGTACCACGAGATAATTCAGATTGAAGGTCTGATATCGCTCAGTGCGCTGAAACACACACACACACACACTCGCAGTAAATGGCTTATCGCCCTCTTGTTGGACATGGCAGCTCTGTTGTAGCTTCTGGCGGTCGTCCACGTCTTCGCTCAAAGCAACAAGATAATGTCAGACTGCTAATTTCACAGCCGCTGATCTGAACGAACTCTGCCTCTCTCTCCGTTAACTCTGCTCCTCCCTCCTCCCTCCGTCCTTCCTTCAGTTTTTTCCTACAAATGTCTCTTTTTCTTTACTTTATCTTTTCTTTCCTGCCTTGATTCCTTTATTAAATCCTTTCTTTCTCTCTCTCTCCTTCCTTTCCTTCCCCTCTATCTCTTTATCTGTCCATTTTTTCTTTCTATAATTCCTCTAATTTTTTTCTCAATAACTGGAAAACTTTTGTGCATGCTTTTATGATGTTTTTATTTTGCTATTTTAACGTCACACAGCTGAAAATATTCAGATATCCAGACTTCTGATTCGTCTCCCGTGTTGATCAGAAGCTCCACAACCTTCAACATCATATTCACAAACTGCGTTTCGTTTCCCATCACTGAACTGTATTTGGGTGGAAGCAGAGATTTATGAACCTCAAAATGTGGACAGATATGTTTTTTAAGGAATCTGGGTGAGCTGTAAAGCAAACACTGCAGCCTGAGTGTCTCAGCAAACCGACCCCCCCCCCCTCCTCTTTATCAGCCGGTGTATCAGAGCTCCTGTTGTTGCTGTTCAGCAGCTTTCAGCAGCAGAAACTTAATCCAGCTTGTTGAACATGGCGGCTCGGTGGAGGCGGGGAGGCGTCGAGGCAGAACGTGCGAAAGTAATGAGGCCATGATACGAGCAGGTGAGTCCAGCAGCCCCACATGGAGCAGGAGAGAGAAGGGGGGTCACCTGCACCTCAACCCCCCCGTCCTGTAACCCCCAGTTCAAAGATCTGAGCCTCATAACAAACACTCAGCACAGTTTCCTTCCTCACTGCTTCGTGCTGAATCTGAAGTTTTCTGAGAAAGCAAATCTCCTCTCTAACATATGTGGCCAGATTTACATCTATTAGGTTATTGGTCACTGAAATATTGCTGTGTATTGATTACTGCATCGACACATTAAAAAAAAAAAAGTTAATAATAATTAGTTAAGTCATACATCCTCAGTGAGACTTTCATGGCCTTTTTTGATGTAGAGACTCATTAATGTCACTTCACACGCTGGAGAAAAAAGAAAAATCCTCAAACCCAGAGACCCCATCTCGGGCACTAATTACTCGCTCTAAACTGTCGTTCATAATTGAAATATAACTAATGGACTCACTAATAGGTTCCTAAAAAGATCCCTCACCATAAACGTCATGAAAGTGGCTGATGTGGAAGGCAGCGCCATCACAGAGGGACGAGCGGGAGTTTTATATCACCATTCACATATTTACCACGGCCATTAGCCCAGAGATTTATTCCACTTGTGAATTAATATAGAGGGCTATTTAAAAGCGGATTGGGTGGGGGGGTATTCTAGGAGACCTTCATTAGTCTTTTCAACATGTGGGGCTAATTAAAGCGCCATCAGAAAGACTCACAGATCCGTATGATTTACAGTTTCTTTCCTGAGATCAAACGTCAGAGACTCACCTCGCCATGACCTCGAAGTGCTCCTTCCTTTAAACCAAAAGAAAAAAAACAGCGTTAACAAACAAACAGGGAGGGGCTTAAACTATAAACATCCTTTAACAACCACTGAGAGTCAGAAGACGGCAGCCACATGACCAGCGTTTTCTCTGTGAGGTCTGTTTCAAAACGCTGCGTTTCCCATGCTGGACTTTGTCATTAAAGTTCAACTTAAGTTTTAATAATTCAGAACAATTTGATGTAGAGGTCAAGATTTAGAGGTTTGACCCTTAAGTTCAAGCTAACACCGCTGGGAAAGAGTGTACTTTCTGAGCAAAGACGTTTTTCTTTTTTTGGAATAATGTGCTCTCGGAAAAATGGCATTGGCACCAAATGTGGAGGTGTAACTTTATCTACCCAAAGTGTTGAGAAGAGACACAGCAGCATGTTTCACATTCGATATTTCTTGAGTTTCTCCAAAGGCTAAACAACACAAATTTGAATATTTCCATTTCCGTTTCGGATTTTCTTAAAGCTAAGATGCTTTGGGAAAAAACCAGAGCCATGTATGATCACATGTATGACATCTGTTATACCTGTTAAACCCACAGTTCAGCTCCCAGCATTCCACGGAAACCACAGACTTCCAACTCAGGTTAATGAAAAGCATGCAAACTAAAGAAAATGAAAAGTTGAAACAAAAATCATGACTGATGGCACAGCAGAGGTGAATACTGAGCACAGAAACACAACAGAATTCATGTTCACTTCCTCTGCATTTTATGCTTCTTACCTGAAACAAGGAAGAGAGATGACAGTTTCATAAAATCTCCACGTGGCAATAAGGTCTTCCCTGATTGGATTTGTGGAATAATATCGCCAAGCAGACTTGGGATTAAAGGGAAAAACAACGTGCATTATGGTTAAAATGGTACGGTTCACTCAGATCCACATGGAAACTACCGCAACGATCAGCAGGAAGGCTGATGCTGATGTCAGGTGTCTGAACTCACCTGGATGAGCCCGGCGGCTGGATGTCTGCGCTTCTCAAAGTGCTTCTGTCTGTGCTGCTCCTGGACCTTCAGAGCCAAACCTGAACCCAGAATCCCCTGCAGGAAGGAAACACAGTGAGCAACGCTGCCGCCTCTGCAGCTGGTCGGTGGGTTGTGAACTTCTGGGCAAAATTTACTATGTTAATTAGGTTTTGGATATAGCAAATATACTCATTAATAACAGTGTGTTTGCAAATTAACCTAAAGTGTCTTCAGTCAACCAGCAGCATTGTGAGTGAGTGTTAAATTTATTTATGGCCCTGTGCTACTGCAATTTACAAGTCCATTACGGAGTACCCACTGCAGGCAAAGCGAAGAAGGACACTCCAATCAGAGCAAAAGTGCCGGCTAACAGTCTTCCAGCCCAGGTCTTGGGGGTTTTGTCTCCATAACCGATGGTGGTCAGCGTGATCTGCAAGACAGAAAAACACCAATCAAGTTTCTTTCAGAGTCTTCTTGTCACTGCTGAGGGATCTGAGCCGCTCAGAGATGATGGAGATGCTGTAACGTTCAGTAACGGCAGCGTTAAAGCCTCAGCGTCCCTCTCTCTGCAGATTTATACAGCAGTGTGGCGCTCTGTGACTTCTGCATGGATCTACTAAAGGGCAGTTCAGTGTCTCACACGGTCACAGCATCATATGCAGCATGCAGGTGGTCACAGCTGAGCGTCTTGCTCAAGGACACTCCAGCAGGACAGATGCTCGCTGTCACAGAGTTTGAACTCTGGCCTGGCCTGTTGAAGGACGGTCTTTGTAATGAGGTCAAAATACTGGAAAACTCTGCAGTGCTTCCCCTGACTGGAAGGCATTCATTAGAGCACGCGGCTTTGCCAAGACTGGATAACTTTACTACAGGCCACCGGCTCACTGACGGACTTTACTTTCTGCATTTCAAACTGATTTTCATGCAAAATGTCACATTGTTCGGCATGTAACTTTGAGGATGTGGATGTTAGAGCCAATGACACAGGAATGCTGCAGAATATGAGAGGCTGAAAACTACTAATTGTTTTTTGGCACAAATCCCACATTTCATAGCCAAAATCTTTTCGGTTGATCATCTGGCCAAGCGAAATCTGTCCGCTGCAGCCAAACCTACACCCAAGCTTACAAACTGACAAACAGACGAGAAAATTCTACCTCATATCAGATAGAAACTGTTTGGTCTAACATTTGATGTTTAGGACTTAAATTCCAGTTCAGTGTTGCAAAAAAAATTCATTGTTTCTTTGTGCAGTTTCAGGTGTTCCAGGAATTTGTTAAAATGAATTAATAACGATGCTTTTAATGCCAATCAGTGTCTGATATCATAGAAAAAAAGGGATATAAAGAGTTATCTGCAGAATAATCTCTCACATTGACAAATTTGGTCACTTGCATTTAAAAAAATGGATCAAACAAAAATTGGATCAAGACTTTTAGTACCAAAACATATGTTAAATAAGTGGTTATGGTGGGTTTTTGTTGCACTATTTACTTCCATGTTTTTTTGCAGAAAGGAGAGATGGAAATGGTTCTCTTAATCCAGAACCAGCTGAAAGGTAACTGTGGCATTGGCAGAGAAGTTTTATGTTGGACTTCAATGTTTTTTGTCATTTTATCTTCAGTAGTGTGTCAAAGAAGAAGATTATCTGCATCCAGGAAGCCTGAGGACTGTCAACATTAACAAACTGATCTGAGTTCAGTAAAATGAGTCACACTGCATGGCCTGTTTAAGCTTGTAATCTTTCATGATTAAACATTTAAGAGCTGCAAATCACTGCAGCTTCAAACTGTAAAAATATTTGAGATTCTGACCCAATTTTTGATCATATTTATGCATTAACAGTAATTACCTCTCAGTCTAGTAGTTTATATTTGCAGAGCTGTCGTTCTAAAACATTACATTTTCAGACATTTTTTCTGAGTAGGACTTCAAGTAAAGTGTGGAGAGAAAGAACAAGGATTTATTTGTAAAATAGACTTTCTCCCTGTTCTTTAGAGCACCATACAGAGACACAATGTCATGTACATACCAGCCCCCACCACAGCGCGTCAGCATAGGTGTCAAAGTCTTGTTGGCTGGGCTGTGCAGTGGGATTTTCATGGTTGGACACATCCATAGACACGTCATCCTTCTCCACCAGGTAGACCAGGAAGGACGCCAGGATCAGAGACAGGAAGCCGATGTACCAGGCTGTGATCAGCTCCTGCACAAAAACATGAACAGTCACACATCAGCTGAAACATACAGATTTACATCAGTCCACTTCCTTTATCTCTTTTTGCTAACATTAGACATTTATGCCAAATTTCAGCCACTGTGAAACCAAATTTATAACTATAATGGAAAGGTCGATGTGTGCATATATAAATTTATATAAATAACCATGATGCCCAAAACATATAATGTCTTTACACAAATCACATTTCTTATTCAGCTGTAACCAAAGTCATACAGTACAGAGGAAAATAAGGAGAATCGACAGTGTTACAGAAATGTGAAAGTTCTCATCCCCAGGTCATCAAATTCAGACGTTCAGACGTAACAACATTCGGTGTTTCATACTTACAGATGGACAGACAGACAGACAGACAAACAGGGTTGAACCTCTGATTGAAAAGCGCTCGGTGACTGTGAAGCTGCTAGCTAACCGGGCCTTGTGAGCCTAGCTTTAAGGCTAACGTTAGCTAGCCCTCTCCCAGTCTCTCTATGCTCTCTACCCATCTGAGCTACATTAAAGGTTAACCTTAAAGTGTTTTTATTTATTTTTGTTTGTTTCTGTAACCTTAGCTGTCTGGACGGCTGTGTGTAAACACGGCGACTTGCCAGCTAACCCAGCTTTGGTCACGGCTTTTCTCCGAGTTAGCAGCCGTCTCTGAGGGTGAGCTCGGTCAGTTACCCTCCAGCTGGTTATTATCGTTCAGTTTTATTGGGAAGGTGAATAAAAATATGTTTAAGCCTCTAACGTCTTCTCTGGCACTTCAAATTAAGGCCACCTACTACATTTTCAAATTTCCCTCCAACTCAACCCGGAAGACACTCTTTCTTCCTCTTCTTCTCTCAGGCAATTCTGGTAGCGAACCCAACAGCGCCCCCATGTGTACTGTCAGCATGTCGCTGCTTCCCTCTTCACCTGACACACCTTTGTTTCAAATACACCTATTACAACGGTGAGAAAAGCCGAAAAAGTCCATGTGTGGAGAAGATCGGGTCAACTTAAACGGAAAAGAGGACATTTGTGCCGCTAGAGGGCGCTCATTCCAAAAAGCGATTAAAACAAAGACTGTATTGTATAGAAGCAAGCCACCGCTGCAGATAAAATCCATCTAAATGTTTATGGATTATGTATTAAAGCTTTAATCATGTTACGTTTATAACTGGTGTTAAAGAACTAAATGAACTGCTACCTTAAATAAAATGACAGGTTTCATTGAGGATGAACATTGTTAACCAGGAGTTTCTGGGCCGAAACTTAATTAAACTGAAACTCTTGCACATGTCAGGTGTCTCCTGCAGACAGAAAGGACGCTTTGTGGGTCTGTGTGGGACGCAGGGGGGGCTAACAGGAGTTTGCTCTATTTGAGGACCTGAGAATGAAAATAATTTCTGGTGAACATGAACATCTTTCCATCATTTGAACGCCTTTTCCAAACCCTAAAACTCGTTTTATTTCTCTGAGTATATTTTCTTTAAAAACCACTTGTAAGGTTTCTCCCCTTCCTTCAGGTTGACTCCGGTCTCT
>JAPZDV010000004.1:23460884-23476560 GCA_029814665.1 Acanthurus lineatus
TTTGTTGGAAAGTTCAGAGTGTTCAGCCAAAACACAGGGAGGAAAAACTCGACATGAGCAGCTGATCCGACAGAATGTGCACCGCGTACCTTCCCTTTGACGGCGACTCTGGCGTACGTCGGCTGAACGTCCACATCCATCAGTGAGGTGTCCAAGTGTCTGTGAGGGGAAGGAGGAGGACGTCCATGTCAGGTCACATAAAGAGACTCAGGTGATGTGTTTAATCTACCTGGATCAGACTCAGACACAGCTGAGTGTGATTTCAATAATGCCATTCAATTTATTTAACAAAATCAGTTATTCATACGTCGATAATATCAATTTAAACCCGAAACAAGCATTTATTATACTCATGATTATTAAAAGAAGCTGTAGAGTTTGGGCTGGTTGTTCCTGCCTGTAAACTGCGAGGTCCAGGACGATCCTGTTGTTTTCTTCGTCTTCAGTCAGACAGAAATCCAACCTGTTGATGCACAAAACTTCATGTTAAACGGCACTTCATCCGAGTTTTACTGTTCACTTTCTCCAGAACTTCTCCTTAAACCATCAACTGGGATCATTTCTAACATTTCAACACACAGTCCGACTGCTTTCAGCTCCCAGTTTCATTTTCATTTTAAACTTTTGTCGTTTGATGGAGAAGATTTACGTCCTTTCCTGCCTTTCACTGGTTTGGTAAATACTGTTTTTTTATAATAAATATTGTTTTGCATGACTTTACAAGCCTTCCATGAGAGGCCTGTAAAACCGGTAAGCATCACAGACATGATGTTGTGGTTGTCAGTCAGGCTGCAGTAAACCTGCGTGTCTGAAGTGATGGATCATGGGATGGATATGTTTCTGACCCGAGGCTGTCCTTTGCTCCCATTACAAATGAAATCAGCCGTTCTTTAAGGCCTCGACCTCTGTGGCCTTGTTCTGGATATAAACCTCTGGCTAATGGAGGGAGACCGGGGTGGCCCCCAGCTATCAGACCGCCCCCCCTCCATCCCTCTCTGACGGCAGGTGAACCAATCAAGCACCAGAGTTCAAAACCTGTGAGCCAGAGATGAAGCAATCACACAGCGGCTGGCAGCTTTTTACCTGCGATGCTGTCTGAGCTGTGCGACCGGGCGCGAGATGAGGGTCACCGAGAAAAAACACCACAGTTATGAAGGACTGCGAGAGCAAACTGTGACCTCAAACACAACTCAAGCACATGATTGGATGCTGGTTTTTCTTTTTTTTTTTCTTTTTGCTTTCAGTGAACAGAACTAGAACCAAAACCAATTATGTTGCTTTTTGCTGCGTTTGCTGATGTGGCAGTGGATTGGTCGATATTTATCACAGTCAGTCATAGCTGGTAAAAGTGTTCAGCTGCAACATAATAAAGGTGCTGAGGAGAGATTCGACCAGTGATGGAAGAGGCATTCAGACCCTTTACTGCAGTAAAAATACTCACATCAGAACAGTATTCTGCTGTTATTAGAAGTCCTGCATCATGTGCATGTAAGTATGATGAGGAAAATGTAAAAGTAAAAGAACTCATTGGATTCTTGTGACTCCTGCATTCATGTCAAAGCAGGATTTTCCTGTTGGAGTTGGTTGAGGTGGAGCTCATTCTCAACTATTTTGTAAAGGACCGACACTAATGATTTTTCTCTCCTTTGACTGGCTGATGACTGTTTCTCAAAACCTGCGAGAAATGTCGTCAGAGTCAAAATTGCTATTAGTTTTTTTGTATTTAATTTTTCAGCTGTGCTTGTATAAACTTTCAGATAATTTAATCTACAACAAAACATCACATTTTATGAGATCTTTATGCCCTTTTTGTGAAAAGAGCTTAAATGGTTTTTGTTTTTTGATGGTTTTCAATGCTATTTACAGGTAAATGTCGTCCAAAGAGACAGAAATGATGCGCAAATCTACAAAAATACTGCAACTGACCAGATTTTATTAGAAAAACCTCAAAAAAAATCCTTTTTTATCAAAGTTTTCACAGTGTGACAGAAAAGGTCGACGTACTTCGGCTCGTTGACGTTCATGACTCGTCCGTCAGCAGTGATCAGAGTACTCGGGGCCTTCGGCTTCTTCTCTTTTTCTCTGCAGACAAACAGCAAAGCATCAGTGGAGTAAAGACTGTAGTGTGTGTGTGAGTGTGTGTGCCACCATCATCACAGGTTAGAGCTAATTTACAGAGAGAGCAAAATGACATGAACCCCTCAGATCCTTTCTGGGGCCCAGTGGGGGGGTTCGCAGTCCATATGATGAGAACTTGTGGTCCAGGCTGAATGTTCCTTTAGTGAACTCCAAAATAAAGATCTCAGTGTTAAATATTTAAAAAACTCCTCCTAATGAAACTACATGACTCAGATTCAGGTTTCAGACTGAAGCCTCTCTGAGTGTTTTCCTGCAGACCAGCTCCTCTGAGACAAATGACTGGCTGTGTTTTCAGCTGCTGTACAACCCGTCCCTCCATTAGCCACATGAGGCGACAGGAGCTCAGGCAGGAAAACACACACACTTCACATCCGCCCGTTTCTCCAGCCCACTGAGCGGCAGATGAATGAGTCGGCGGTCAAGGCGAGTGAGTGTTTAGCACTCTGCGGAGGGTCGGCCATCAGCGCCTCTGCAGCCATTCATCAGGCCGGAGAGGAGGGACAGCGAGTCCACGGAGCCTTCAGACTGCTGCTTCGCTCACGGTTTCATCAGAGCGACGCAGCAGACTGAAGGTCTTGGAGCTCTTGAATCTGCTTTACATTTTCCTACAAAACAAAGTTCCAAATGCAATCTGCAAACTGAAGGAGTTAAAGTGCTGCTTTGAAGAGGTGGAACAACACAGTCTGACACATTTAATGTCGCTTTTCTTTTGGTTTGTCATCCGTCACTGGTTTACTATCTAACAGCCTACTGAGTTCAGTGAAACAGGACTCTACATGACGGACAGGAGTCATTGTTTGAGATGCATTTCTGCCCCAGAAGTGCAACTATATGGCTGAAAATCTGTGGTCACTTCTCACGTTGATCAATAGGGAGTTAAGACTTTTAAACAATATGAAATACAGATGAGCTTCTGCAGCCGGGCTCAGAGCTCTGGCTCCACAGGTTCACCTCATACGTCCAACCTCTCATAACTATGTTACCCAAAGCAGTAAAATCACACAGCGACCTCTCCATGGCCTGTCTAAATAACACGTCAGAGGGTCTCGGATGATCTCGACCCTCTGACGTGGCACTCGCATGATGTTTCACAGGTGAAGTTCACACCACATGCAGTACACAATGCACTGCAAGCGGGAATAACACAGCATGTTCATTCACTTTTTCCTTAGTCTTAGTTTTTCTTCACGTGTGTGTGTGGGTGTGTGTGTGTGTGTGTGTGTGTGTGTGGGTGTGTGTGGGTGCTGGGGTGACACAGAGGGCAAATATCCACTTCAGAGATCAAATTTAAAAGGAGCATCTCCGTCACTCTGCCCCCTCCCTCACACAGTAGCTGCCTCCATCGTCCTGAGCTGAGTGCTGTTGTCTCGTCAGGGTCACACTGAGGCTCTCTGCTGTAAAATCCTCTTCTCTTACTTTTTTTTTTTCAAAGGGGGGGGTTGACAGGACATCTATCAAACGGCTGAGTCATGAAAACATCAGTGGTGACAGCTCCACTGCTGGTTTGTGTGGAATCCAGAGCTGAGGACGATGAGTTTGGACAGCTCTCAGTTAGCCATGTGCGACTGCGTCTGCAGAGGGATTCATCCATCCACGGAGCCACGATCGCACAGAGGAGCTGCAGCTCCGTCCACCAGCCTCTGCTAAGCCTCTGTTTGTGTTTGTGTTTGTGGTGATATAACACAAACTCCCAGAGCTGAGCACATGTGGACACATTCAGACTGATTCCAGCGCTGCATTACAATATAAAGTCCTCTCATTCATTGAACGGAGTCGACCTAAATGTTTAATTTGACAGTCACATAACAAAGAAAACAGCTTATCTTTGTCAAATTTAGCACAGAATTAACATTACTGCTGGGTTGTAAATAAAGCTTTTAAAAGCCATTGTCATATTAAAAATATCTTCATTTAAATATTTAACAGTGAGGACTCATTATCTTATGTAAAGAACCCCCCCTGAGGAGAGCTGTGTCTCTCATCCACTCATGTCAGGACTCCACATCCGTTCCTCAGCCTGTCAGCTTCCTCGACCTCACAGCTTCACTGTGTTTTTGGGTTCATTTCTCCAGCCTGCAGGTTGGATCTGCTGCTCGCTCACTGTTATCCCCCCCCCTCTCAGAGGAACAGAGCAGCCATTAAACACCAGCGTCTCCTGGCTGACCTTATCACAGAATCCACCTCAGCAGCAGGAAATTCATCTTTCCTGACAATCCGGTGACGGACCGACTGCATGCATCACGTCAGCGCGCTGTGACAGCCACGCGCAGGGAGACGATAAAAACGGCAACACCGTATCACCCTGATTTTACGCCTGGACGGCATGCAGGCCTGCGCTGTTTTTCAGATATGGATTAAGAAGCAGACTGTCACCGGTTGGCTTCTGCAAATAAGAGCCCATCTCAGGTTATAACTGACTTCTTATCAATAGAAAGAGGCTTGCTGTTCTCTTTAGTGAGGTTTTTTCTGTCATTTTATTTCAGTCAAGAACTCTAAGTGAGACAAAAACAGAGATTTGTCCCGTGTGCATTTATCAAAACACTGCCATGTTACATTCATGTCACATGACACGTAAAGGGATGACACATCTAGTGCAGGAAAAGACTTCTAGGACAGAGGAGACAGAAGGCTGATTTCACTGATGTGACCAAAACAACACAGG
The DNA here is from genome assembly GCA_029814665.1 of Acanthurus lineatus. Taxonomy (NCBI): domain Eukaryota; kingdom Metazoa; phylum Chordata; class Actinopteri; order Acanthuriformes; family Acanthuridae; genus Acanthurus; species Acanthurus lineatus. The sequence continues at coordinate 23,465,686 of JAPZDV010000004.1, forward strand.
ACACAAACGCTGTGATGCCTTCAGGCTACAGTGGGAGTTTTCTGTGGCACTGACACAGCAGGACACTTCCACAGTATTTTTCATACGCAGCTCGGCTGATCATGACTCTGTGGCTCGAGGTGTTAGAAACTATGCAGCAGTCAGTCTGCAGCGTGTCCACGGCTCGGAGATACAAAAGCTGCTCTGAGGACAGAAACGAGCAAAACTGATGTGTCCTACCAGCATTTACTAACATGATGTCCAATCAGCTGACACTCAGGTGAGCAGTGAGGTCATCACAGGGCTCACTGACAACCAGTCACACCTGAGAGGAATTTAAGGTCACCAGGTAACCGAAGTCAGCGACGGGCTGCTGTCGGTTCATCAGTGAGCATCTGTTTCCACCAACTATCCTCATGTTTGTCAGCAGCTGTGACAAAGAGTCACATACAGAGATGTTATGTGAATGTGACGTTCAGGGTCCATGGTGGGGGGTGAGAGTTGGTGTCAGAGGGGGTCTCTGGTCTTGTTGGGGGAGAAACTGCTCTCTATAATGAGGTCTTGGTCTGCAGGTTGCAACCTTTCATGCTCACCTCTGGTTCTCTGAGGTGTGCAGGTCCTGGAGGGACGGCTGATATCAGCCAATCACCTCGCTTGTCCTTTACAGCAGCAGCAGAACATGAAGGTGTGCAGTGGAAGAAAAAGCAGGTTCTGCAAAATCAGGGCTGTGCTGCCTTCACTGAACCTCCTCCTCCTCCATGCAGCAGCTCCTCCTTCTCCTCCAGACACACACATGATTTTGTTTCTGCAGTTTTAATCCAAAAATTGAACATGCGCACAAAAACTGATGGATTAATAACCACAGAGCGACAAACATTAGCTGAGATAAAACTCTGTGTGTGTGTTTCTTCGCCGAGCTCCAGCAGAAGTGGACAGTCTGTTCAGGAACCAGAGGGCTGCTGGTTTAATAATCAGAGGCAGCAGGAGGGCTGTGGACCCGAGGCTGGATGCCGGCATCACAGAGACCACCTCCACCGTCAGAGTGCCCTTGGATGAAGCTGAACCCCGGAACGACCCTGAAGTCTCCGAGGAGCTGGATGAGCGGAGGAGGCTTCATGTGTTTATTGGTCTGGAGATGTATGACACGTCAGGTTTGTATTTATGGTCTTTAATCACGGTCACAGTGCTGCCATACAACACCCCCCCCGACCGAAGGCAAACTTAAACTCACTGACAACGAGACGCCGCAGTCTGAGCGAGATCAGTGGCTCAAAACAAGCAAAAACCACGAAGAAAAAACAAAATGATGGAAGGACGTGTTCAAACTGTTCCTGACAAACAGAAGCTCCAGCAGAAACCCAACATGAACTCATCAACTACACACATAAGTGGATAAACTCTTCATTTTTAAACTCATAGGAATGATGTTTTTCATAAAAACACACTCAGTCAGCGTTTGAGAGCAGAGGATACCAATGGCTTGGTTTAGAAAGTAAAAATCTCTTCCATTCTGGTTTATTATACAACTGTAATTCCTTAAAAGTCCAGCAGGTCTGCAGGTACAACAGCATTTCCAGTGAATCAGATTATCACTGACTGTTTACTGGCATAAAATTCTAAAAAGCATAAATTCACAAATTTCAACACACTAGTTAAAGTTAAGCATTAAATATAATGTTTTTGTGCTTTTTTTAATTGAATATGTGTCATAAAAAAGGATTAGAAAATAATCCCATTTCCTGTTTATTTCTGTTTAACACGTCGTTCCTACTTTTTTAAACCAGCGTGCCGACTCTGTTGACGTCTCCTCATTAGTCCGCTGGCTGCTCTCACCGAGCGAAACCTCACAGCTGCCTACTGATCCCACTGCACTGACACAGAGTGTGTGTGAGTGTCAGTGTGTGTGAGCGAGAGGAAGCACAGTGTGAGGAGGATACGCAACACACACACCCAATTAACACCCCGGCAAGAGGGTCACCTTAAGGGCGACTTCTAATTAGCAGCATGGCGGGAAAATTAATGAGACTTTAACAAATACTTTGCCGAGTCAGGACCGACCCGTCTGAATCACACTGCGGTTTGATTGGTGCACAAACATCTCTGACGTGTAATTGATTGGCTCGGGATGACAAGGGTGTTGATTGAAACTCTGGCCAGTAGAGGGCAGAAGACACACAGCCCCGAGCTAACAACACTTCATGTGGCTGTCATGGCCTTCATGTCACACACAGGAAGTTCACATCCAGCAGACTCACAGAAACATGATTGTCCCTGTTCACCTGATCAATACAAGGCAGCAGCTCAGCTTGATCTAAGACTTCTGACAGTAAGTTGACTTTAAAAATCTTGTACACTTGTTCATTTTTCTGTTGTCATTTTTTTAAGAGAAGCTAAATATCTGTGGAAGACAACATCCACAATCTTAATCCTGCCATCAAAACTCTGATTGGCTCGGCTGATGAGCACAACAGCAGACTCAACTGTCTCAATCACAGAGCACACGGAGTTAGTCTCAGTTTCAGATTCATTTAAAATTAATTTCCCCTTCTAGTCTTTTTACAGAGATCACTAACAATCCGGTTCTGACTTTCAGCTCAACAAAACACACCGTCAGTAAAACATCCAGGAGTGTTTTCATCCTCCAGCTCACCGGCTGACTCCTTCGTCACAAACATTTGAACAAAATGAGGGACTGAAATCCTCTCAGACCCTCTGAACCCGCTCACATCTCCTCCGGTTACAACACAGTTTGTTCTCGACCCTGAAAGCTTCTCATTAACCCGACAGACAAACCTGCTCTGAAGCTCCCGTGAACGCAGCCTCATCTGTCCTGCTAATTGTTGTGTCAAAATGAGACATTTAGGTCCGATTTTTGCTGTGAAACCAATGTTTCCTTCCATCCTGTACCAAAAACAAATCACTTCAGCCTTTCGGTCAATGAACAGACTGATTGATTGATCAGCTCTCCTGGTGATTGGTTGAGAGCACACGCTGCACAGAATCAGCCTGGCATCAGCACATTTCAGCGTCGATATTCATGAAAAATGGTTTCACAACAGGTTGTAACCTTATATGACCAACAGTATGTGGACAACCCTGCGTTCTTGGTCTTAGGCCTCTTTAGAGCCTGATCATCATTAAAACCACGTCTGTAACTGGTCGACTAGTCAACTGTAAACCAATGCAGCAGCTACTTTTCCTTGGATCCATCCAAAAAAATACTTCAACAGTTTCTTCTGACGACATAAATCAAAGTAAGTGAAAGTGACATACATACACATACACATGCATCTCCTCGCCTGTTTTTAAAGGGAATCTGATTCAGGTGTCTTCAGGTAAATGGTGGGAAACTTTTCCTCTGGATGGCTGCTCTGCACACAACAGCTTTCTTTGAATCATTTCCTCTAAAGTCTACAACAGCTGTCACACATGTTTGAGTGTCCACATACTTTTGGCCCTGAGGCACATGCGTTAGCAGATAATGATCATGTCAAACTGTCTGCTCACTGTGAGTCACTGTGAACTGCAGCCTCAGCTGGAGGATGGTTAGTGTGACAGTGACACCCGGTGGCCAAAGCTGTAAACTGCAGCCAAAGAGTCCAAACAACACAACCACTTATACTTTGAAACTAAAAAGAGCACTGTTTGAAATTATTTAACTTGAGTTCTCTCAGTTTAAATTGTGTTTTCTGTCTAACTAATCGTTTACATGACATGAGCCCTTACTTCTCCTTCGCCTTCCTCTTCTCCTCCAGGTGGCGGTGAGCTTCCAGACGAGATTCGGGAGTGAACGAACACGGCGTGTGCCAGAACTCCCTCTCCCGCTGCTCCTCCTCGAGGTCGGCGCTCCTCATCTCCTCCTCCACCTCCTGGTTCTCTTTATTCTCCCCCGACGCTGGACTGCAGACAAAGATACAGTTGCTTTAGGTCTAACATGTCGAGCGGAGACAACCAGCTTAATGAAACAATAATCTTTGGCCTAAAAGAATTTCAGAGTTTTGTCATTTTTAAGACCCTTATCAACCATCTTTCTTTCCTTCGTTTTCCTTTTCTTCTGTAACATTACAGCCTGATTCTTTAGACTATCTTTCAAATTCCACAGTAAAAGCCAGGCTGTAAACTTGTGAAATGACAGGAAGTGGTTGCGTTTGAACTCACGCTGTGTTGATGTCAGTGTACCAGCGGCCATCGCTGCCTGGTTTCCTCCCCTCATTCCTTTTCTCCTCTCCTGCTTCCTTCCTCTGCGCCTCCTCTTTCTCCCTGGCTCTCCTCTTCAGATATTCCTTCTCCTGCTGCCAGACTTGCCTCTTCACCTCCTGCAGCCCCTGAGAGGCTCGAATCCTCTCTGACCGGCTGATCTCCGTCCCATCCAGCCACTGAGGACAAAAACAAACAGCATGGAAGTCCTTGTATCTGAGAAGATACAAGATATTGTTCTGGGAGTTCATGTTAAACATTGTCAGAGGTTTAAAACTTTAGTTATGCAGCACAGAGTTACTGAGAATGAAACAAAGTCAGTCAAGTTAAACTGAATAAATAAAAATAAAAGCGCAGTATCGATATATTTGAAAGGTTGATTTAAGCGGCTTGAACTCCAGGCAGGTGGAGCAGGTGCCTGTTACCTTCAGAGCTCAGACTGACCAGGTGTGCTCTGCCTAAAGAAGGGGTTTGGCAGGTAGAGTTACCTTGAGCTGAGGCAGAGAGGCCACCACGTACTGTCTGTAGCCTTCAAACTCGGTGCAGGGGTTCCCCACCAGAAACAGCTCCGTCAGGTGGATGTTGTGCTTCAGACACTCCACGCTGCTCAGACGGCCCACGAAGTTCACGGTCAGGTCCAACTTCTGGAGGCTCTCGCAGCCTGAGGACGGCAGGAAATTCAGTTAAGTTGGTATGTTTGAAATCAGACAATTCATGATAAAAATCTGCATACTGACCTTCAAGGTTCTCAATGACTTCAATGTTGTTCAAGGCCAGATTCAAATACTCCAGCTTCTTCAGGCGACTGACATTCTCTGGAGTTCAATTACAGGTACACAAATAAATATCATTTATTATATTTTTAAAAAACTCAGTGAATCTGGATGGACACTTAGATGTTTGTAGATGTTTATGCAAGTTTTGATTAATTTCGAGCAGATTATTTCCTATGTGTGCTGCATCCTGATTAAATTTAAGAACATTTTTAACTTGTCTCACCTATTCTGGGGATGAGGTTGTTCTGCAGGTAGAGGATCTTCAGATCTCTGCACCACCTGTCGATGTGATCGATCTTCTCGATGTCCTGCTGATGCAGAGAAACTTCCTCCAGAGAGAAGATCTCACACTCGTTGTGCTCAGCCCGCCGGCGGACCAGCTCCTCCGTGACTGGACGGACAGAAAACACACACATAGATGTGTTTTATTTACTTTGTGCTGTCATTTTATTCTTAGAGCCCCTTGAACGCATCGTTTAAATTACACACAACTGAACAGGATGGCGCAGTAAAAACATAGCATCATGTTTGTTCGTCTTTATGCTGCAATACCCTGTCACAACACTGTTACTGTCTCTTTTTGCATTTTCTGTCTCCATATATTGTCTCAGTGTATTTTAAAATCCTATTAAAATCTCATTAAAATCCCCCAACACAACAGGCGTAACTTTACGTTAGCGGGCTAACAAGTTAGCATAACTTAACGTTAACGTTAGCTAACTGTAACGTTAACTAAGTAATTTTAACGTTAGCTAACAACGACCGAAGCCCTAAAAATGTAAAGTTAAACGTGTTTTTTTCGTAAAACTAAAAATCTAAAATAAGAAACATGTAAATAAATGTTTTACAGCTCTTTTTATTAATAAACTCACTGAAAACCATCGCTTCTCTGCTGTTGTCAGCCGTTGCCGTAGAAACCGACCTGATGCTACATTTGAGTGCAGTGGGAAAAACCACAACTAACATCAGATTTAATTTACTAAACCCTACAGTTCGAAGGATGCGGCCATTGAATTCATTTAATAATTACTAATTAATTGAGAAAAATGTCAAAAAGAAAGTATATCTGTGATTGGATAACAAATATAGAGGAAAAAATCGTTTTTTAAAAAAATGTTAACTGCCTTAAAAACGTATGAAATTGAAACTAGACTTCTCGAGGTGCATATGAAGGTAGCACCCCATGATTCGCTCTGATCTTTTATTCTGAAAGTGGCATTACGGAAGTTGTTTCACGACACGTTGAGGAGGAGATAACCGACTGACAACAAACAACAACGATTAACCGCAGCATCACCCATCCGTTTCCCCGGGCTGGTGACTCACTGCTCGGCTTACAGAGGGACTCATCAACCGCCAGAACCCACCGGACGCTCCTGTCGTCCCCTGAACGCAGCGTGTGTTGTTCGCTCATGTTAATTTAATCCAAGTTCGAGCATCACTTCAGCATTTCGCGTCCGCTCGAGATGACGAGCTACAAGGCGTTTCACGCTCAGCTGACGTCCATCATGGAGGCGCTGACCAAAGCGGCGGTGGCGGAGATCTGCGAGCTGGTGGATGACAGCTACGGCGTGCTGCAGCTGGAGATCAGCCGGAGCCACAAGGAGAACGAGGCGCTGAGGAGGAAGCTGGACCTCATCGAGACCATCATCGCCCGGGGGAACCGCGGCAGCGTCGCGGTGCTGGAATGCGGCGGGCAGGAGGCGGCGGCCGGCAGGGGGCTGATGGATTTTACTGTCGGTGAGTGTCGGGGCCTTTTCAAACGGGCGGGCGGGTCACTCAGTCCGTCAGTGATGGTGACAGGGTGTGATCATGGATGAATGAATGAATGAATGAATGAACTCATGGCTCCGACAGCTGCTGTCGCTCCACACAGAGAGAACTTCACACCAAACCCCGCTGGAAAAGTGTTCAAAACTACACTTCGAGTCATTTTCTTTAAATGAGCGCACATGTTTCTACAAAATAACGGAGTTTTATTAGTTTAATCATCATTTGTTATTCGGCATTCAGATGTAACTCCAAACTAAAGTCTCTCACAACTTTTTCTGTCCCTCCGTCCTGCAGAGGATGTAAAACCATCAGGTTATCAGGCAGCGTTCACGGCCCACAGTGGGGTCCAACTATGGTTTTTAGTGCTGTGAACCTGTTATTCAGATAGACAGTTGCACGTAACATCATGGAAAAGTTTAAAAAAACAAACCAAACCAAGTTCTTTGCAATTATTTATCAAAATAATGAACTCAAATAACTCGCTCACACAGTAAAACAGCAGTAAAGTTCACTGAAAGTCTCAGATTAAATCAGTGAGCCTCAAACATCCCGTTAACATCACTGAAACCCACCTCACTGTGTGTGTCTGTCTCATGGAGAACCAGTGTTGTGACCATGTTCTCCTCTTTTTGTTCAGAACGTGCCTTACCAGCTGCAGTCGGGGTGAAACAGCTCAAACCAAACCTCAGAAGAAGTGGACGGGGGGTCGGCGTGCTGGAGGCCGTGGTGGAGGTGACCCCTGCAACCAAAGAGGTAAGATGACCGAGGCGAAAGTTTCAGCTCACTTTGGCCTTTAAAGACCCTGAACGCCACTCAAACCCGCCAGCTGGGGTCCCGTCTGCTCTCTGGTTCACTCAACATCTGACAGTTTGTTTGCTCAAGTGATTTTTTTAAACAAAATGAATCACAAACCAAACTGAAGTGTATTATTTGAGTGTTTTCTTAACTAAAAGCATCACCTCTGATGCCAATAATGTCACACTGTGAGTGTCATTTTACTGAAAAGGCTGATTGAGGACGAACTTATGAAGAAAGTACGTTAGAAAGGAGTGATTTAAACGGTGTGTGTGATCGTTGTTCTGTGCTCTCAGGAGACTTCGACAGAAGCCGCAGACGAGCCGAACGATCAGGATGTCGTTCTGATAAAGGAGGAAACTGCAAAAGAGGAGGTGAACAGCAAAGAGGCCGCAGACGAGCTGCTTCTCAACGAGGACGGTAAGAGAGGAAACACAGTGTGCCACGCAACGCCGCTAATTCAGGAACTAACGCTGAATTTACTCTCACATTCAGTGCAACAGATAAACAGATAAACAGCATCACAAATACCCACAGAGCAGAAAGACCAAAGAAAAGAGGGTGAAAGAGGTTTGAAGCAGCTTTTCCATCAGTTTTTAAGAGTCTGACACACACACAGTTAGCATGTCAGCTTTGTTCAAACATCTTTTAAGGGGATTTTCATCAGGATCTTCAGTTTTTCTCGTCATGCTTCTCAAACTTTGCTGAACCTCGAGAGTTCTCGTTCTGTGGTGATGAACCTGTCGCAGGTGAACGGTGGAGCCTGCAGCTTCACCTGCAGCTTCACCTGCAGCTTCACCTGCAGCTTGCGTCGTGGTGTTTGATCAAAGCGGATCACATCTCCTCTTCCCTCCTGCAAGCAGCAGGATCAGTGTTTTCTGTCTGTGGTGGCAGAAAGAGGAAGCAGCAGTTGTTATCAGCAGTTAAACGGTTGGTCACCACACTCGAGCTCAGAGGGAGGAACATGTGCTGCTTGTGTGGTATTTTACACCTTTGGTGAACATTTAAAAAAAAAAGAGTTCATCACTGGAAGTGGTTTCTCACACCTTTTTCACGCCTTTTTCATGCTTTGTGTCTGTCAATCTGCATTAAATGATGGACATTTTGACATCAAACTCTCAGATCTGCAGCCGTGGATTCTGGTTTCACTGCACGCTGCTTCTTTCTGTAAAAAAGGACATTTTGACAGGAGTTTGTGTCACGCTGGTCTCTAGTCTTTGTGGTTTGAAAAGCAGAGAAGAAGAGAAGGAGTGTGTGCTGCTGGGTTTTAATGCCAGTGTGTGTTGATGTGTGTGTGTCTGCAGGAGCAGAGGTGCAGCTGTCAGATGCAGATGACAGTGAAGAAGGACCCTCCGGGCTCATGACCTCCACCTCCGCCGCTGACATGAGGCTGTGGGATCAGAACGGTGACGGACAGGCGGAGCGAGTCGAGCATCAGGACTCCCACAGTGCACTGGGGTCTCCGGGGTCTCCGGGCCCTGCAGGAGGAGCTCAGAGCAGCTCCTCGGACGTGGTGTTTGACATGTCAGTGGAGTCGGACTGCGAGGCTGCATCAGCAGTCAAGACGAGGAAGCCGTTCCTCCTCGGGTCGGGGGGAAGCCCCGCCTCCCTGCCCGGGACCTCCGAGCTGAAGAGGGGCGTGTCTCTGATCAGCTCCCTCCCCTTTGACGCGGAGCTGGATCTGTGCTCCTCATGGACCGGGCAGGGTCTGCCCAGCATGGTGCCCGTCCCTCACCGGCCGACGCTCCTGGACAAAGTGTCGGACCTGAACCCTGCAGGGTTCTCGTTGGCGCTCGGGCTCGGCGGGTCCAGACTCGACCCGTTGGACCTGAACAGGTACTGCAGGGACCGGCGCTTCGCCTGCAGCTACTGCGGGAAATGCTTCACGTCGTCGCGCAGCCTGGAGACGCACGTGCGCGTCCACACGGGCGAGCGGCCGTACAGCTGCGCTCAGTGCGGGAAACGCTTCACGCAGTCCGGACACCTGAAGACGCATCAGAGCGTCCACACCGGCGAGCGGCCGTTCGCCTGCGAGCACTGCGGCAAAAGGTTCGCCGGGAAGCAGAACCTGAGGATCCATCAGCAGAAACACCATCCGGCCGAGCAGGGCTAACCCAACAGGAAGTGTGTGACACGAACACTGTGACAGCTGAACACTGATCTGTGATCAGCTCATATCTGAACTCACAGTCCTGCGGGCTGCAGAGGAGATCCAAACTGTGACAGACCAGAACCGATCAGAACTGATCTAAATCGATCTGATCAAAGCTGAAGGCTTTTTACAGATGTTTTAGGAGAACGAGTGCTTTTACTTTGAAAACTGATCAATAAATATGACTGTTTTTTATTTTGTCGGGCCAGAGACGAAGTGGGACGACGACCCGATCCGGATCAGTTCTTACCTCAAACCAACGTGGGCCATTTCGGGTCCGTTTGAACGCTTCAGGCCGGAGCAGCAGACGCTTGTGAATGTTCACCGGTTGGTGTTTATCCGGAACTAAAAGTGTGCAATCTTTACTGAAGAGTTAGTTTCATTCAGTGTGTCATAAGTCCAAATGAACGAGTGAGACTGAATCAGTTTCCAGTTTGAGTTTCTGTTGAATGAGACGATACGAGGTTCTGTTAGCTGGTAAACCGACAAAAGATGAGTCAAAGAAAAGAACTGAGCGTCAGTGATGATGATGATGATGTGTTAATAAAAGTCTTAATAACATGAAATCTGAACTAATTTGTTGATATTTTGTTCATCAGTTTGAATCTTTTCACTGAAGCTACGAACAAAAAGAGTGAAAGAAGAAGGAAAATACTTAGATTGGCAGAAAATGTCATTTATTAAAGTAAATATACTTAATTACTTTCCACCACTGGCAGTGACAGGATGTTTTACATGTGTAGTCTGAGTGTGTGTGTGTGTGTGTGTGTGTGTGTGTGTGTGTGTGTGGTGGTCTGTTTTTTGTGTAGTGTTCAAGAGGAAAAACACACACTCAAACACAACAGAGACAGAAAGAAGAAGCAGCTGACTGGTTTCACTGGTTTCACTGGTTCAGACTTGCTTCCTTACGGCTGCGAACCAATCAGAAGTGAGGATTTTCTGTTGCCGGGGTGAAATAGATAAAATAAAAACACAGTTTTCCAGCTCATTTATTAAAATGTCAGAACACGAGTCAAACTTTCCTTTGTTTTCGGTCTGAACAACAGCAGCAAACACGAACCCTGCACACCAGCACACAGCAGCAAAACAGCTTTTCACTGTGTGCACAAAAGAGACCACATACAACACACACACACACACACACACACACACACACACACACACACACACACAGACACACACACACACACACACACACACACA
>JAPZDV010000004.1:23491916-23506953 GCA_029814665.1 Acanthurus lineatus
ACAGCCCCCCCCCCCCGTATTACATGATATTGTAGAGTTGACATTTTCTGGAAAGTGAAACTGCACACAGGGACATTTACTGAGTTTGGAACCAGTTTAAAGTGCTCTCTTGAAGTTTATTGACTCTGTGGATGCAGAGTGTGTCATGAACGAATCTGGAAAGCTTGTTTTGTAATGAAACACCTGTCTGCAGATGACCTTTGACCTGTCTCCTCCAGGTGAGGCTGCTCTGTCCAGGGTGTCGAACCAGGCGGCTCTGCGGTGTGGAGACGCCGATCCGTCCTCAGACTCCGGACAGGAAACCACCCAGGAGACGGTGAGTAGAGGAGGAGAGTCAGCAGGTCGTCGGAGCTGCAGATCACAGATCTCTGACTCGGTTTCCCGCCTCACTTTGCTTCGTTTTGTTTTCTCTCTGCTCTGACTCGCAGCCTGCAGCAGGTGAGACGACCCAGCTGATGGCCACAGTGATCAAAGTGGAGGACGACCATGAGTCCTGGTCCCGGTCTGAGCAAAGTAAGGACTGTTTCAGTGTATTAATACAGCACACATTTGACCTCTAATCTGAGACAAACAAGCCTGGAAACTCGTTTTTCCTCCGTTCAGGTGAGAGAAACCTGTTAAATTCAGAGTAAAATGTCTCGATGTGAATCGTTTTTACTTTGAGGTCACATTAGAGGTAAAATCTGTGAAAGTGCACAGTTGAAAAAGTTTAAAACCTGATCTGATCTTTTCTTTCTCTCCAGAGGAGTTTTGCCGTGTTGCTGATGCCCATACGACGGAGACAGAAGCTCCGCCCCCAGTGACCAAACAGGAAGTAGCAGATGAAGGTTCGACTCGGTCGTGGGTGAGCGGGGAAGTCAGCTCCACCTCCACCTCCATCCAAAAAACCCTGAACACCAGCCAGAGGTCAGACGCCAGCAGTTATGACTGTCTGGTGTACAAGTCGCAGTGCCAACATGGCTCCCTCACTACCCAGAATCCCTTGAGTGAAGATCCAGGCTGTTCGTATGTGTTGAACTCCAGTGTGAGTGTTTCAGCCGCCTCCGATTCAGGGAGGAGCTTCCCTTTCTCCATCGAGGAGGTGACTCAGCCTGTGGTGGAGCATCAGCAGCCCGCAGGTTTTCAGAACAGCCAGCAGAGGGCGCCACCGCCTGCAGTCCAGCCACGGCTTCCTGTGAGGAAAGAGCTGACAGAGAGACACGGTGCCTTCATCAGGAGGGACAGGTGGAGACATCAGGACGGAGTCGGCAGGGCGTCCAGTCACAGCCGGGACGCCGGCGGCAGGAAGACGTTCGTCTGTAACCGCTGCGGTAAAACTCTGGCCTGCCTCAAGAACCTGAAGACCCACATGAGGGTCCACACAGGTGAGAAACCGTTCGTCTGTGCGCTCTGCGGCAAACGCTTCTCGGACTCCAGCAACCTGAAACGCCACCAGAGCGTCCACACGGGAGAGAAACGCTACGGCTGCGTCCACTGCGGGAAACGCTTCGCCCAGTCCGGATCCCTGAAGGTCCACATGACCGTCCACACCGACTGCAAGCAGTTCAGGTGTTTGTACTGCGGCAAGACCTTCATCTCCGGCAGCCACCTGCGCCGCCACATCACCGTGCACGCCGGAGAAAAACGATTGGCTCCGACGTTTCAGTGACACGGGCGGGATTATGGGAAGGTTGGAGTTCAGCGTCGACAGAGGTCACATGATCTTACCTGTTACAGGTGAACTCAGGCTCACAGCTCCTGAAACAAACCTGCAAGTTTTATTTTTAACTCCAATAAATAAATTTAAAAAAGAAAGAAAGTGTCACCTGAAGTCTTTTCCTGACTGAAGAGGCTTCTGTTAGAAATAAAATCCCTGAAGAGATCAAGACGAGGTTGGATCTCCATCTGAGCAACGCAGCCCTGAAGTCCCCCAGACCACCAGGGGGCCCCGGCCGATTATCAATCTTCCTGTAAACTTCCTGTTCAGAGTTGGTCCTCTTTGCTAACGCAGTTTTCCACATGAAGTCATGATTCAGGACTTTCTTCCTGCCACGTTACGTCGTTCTGGTCTCAGTTTCTCTGCTGCTCATTAAAAAGAAAGTTAGCGGCTCAGTCCAAGTTTGAGTTTGTTTCTTCAGTCGAAGTCCGACTCCTGGTTCTTTCGGACACACAGACTCAGAAAAACTTGTCTCGTCTAAATATTAAGAGTGTTTGCTCACCTCATCAGGTGTGTCTGCACCTCTTCATTGATCTGATCAGCTCAGCAGGTGATTTTACTGATGACTTCCTGCCACCTGCTTCAGGAGGCGGAGCTTCTACCTGCAGACCAGCAGCTCTTTGATGTAACTTCATCACACAACTATTATTATTATTATTATTATTATTCTGTCCAAAACAGCTCAAACATGAGGAAACGAACCTTCAGCAGCATAAAATGTTACAGCTGAAATCCAAAACATTCAGGTTTTCTTATCATGTTTTTTATTTTCATGTTTGAGGAAAAATCTGCATGTTTGTCTGAAGGTGAATCTGCAACATCTGTCCAAACAGCTGCATGTCCAGCTGTGCTGTTTACATTTTGTGATACTGTCGCTGATTATTTTGTATGAACTTCACGTCATTTTGTAATAAAAGCAAACTGTTGAGTCTCAGATGCAAAATTCATTAAGAATGTTTATTTAATATCATTATTATTATCAACTGTGAGCCAAACCTTTGTTTCTTCAGCATTACCTCAAACAGGACGCTTCTGGTTTTGTTTCCTTCGTTTTTTTTTTTTTTGACTATTTTTTTTAGGCAGAAAATCACAACAACAATAAAACTCAGAAGATCTCTTTAAATGGACGTTACTGAACTATTTACTTTTTTATTTAAGTCATAATTTTGAACCCAAACTCTTTTTCCCTGTAAAAAAAAAAAGAGATAAAACATAAGAACATTTCAACACGAGACGTAAAAACACGGATTAATCTTAAATTTCTTGAACATCCTGATAAACAGATTCGCCTTCAGTGTTTGTTTCTCTGTCGGTCGGATGCAACTTTAGACTGTTTGTTGTTTATTCTGGAGGAAAAAAACATCAGACTGGAATAAAAAAAAAAAATTATCAGATTACAGTTTGACAAAACAGAAATACACCATCTTTATTACAGGATTTAACAGATAAACATTCATTTAAACTCAAAACATTTCATCGAAATATCTGACAGGATGCAAAATATCGTAAAATTAAACCTTAAAACACAGCGCCACCAACAGGCCCAAAGGGGCAACTACACATCTTTCAAATTCTAAAAAACTACTGATTGCAAAATTAGACAACTTAAGGATGAAACTCTTTTAGTTTGAAACTGATTTTTTTAATACAACATTTGTTCATTTTGTCTGAAAATCTTCTTAATTTAAATCTTAATTTTTATTAAATTAACATTTCGTTTGCGCTTCGTTTAAGGTTTAGTTTTTCTATTTTCAGAACGATGATTAACCGTCAGAGACTTCGATAACATGAATACAGTACAGTGGAATAAAAAATGAACAGATAGTATAAGTGCCATCACAAGCAGAGTATCTGAAAACAAGTGCAGTCACTAAAATAAAAAAACTATGTACAACATGATGTACAGCAGCTGCTTTAAATCACAAAATCTACAGGTCTGATCCTTTCAAAAAAAGACAAACAACATTAATTGTTTTAGACATTTTCCATCTGCAGCTTAACGCCTCATAAAATTTCATCTTCTATATAAAAATGCAACGACAAACTACCAATTTTCCACATTTAACAGCTGCTTTAAGTGTTTTTGGCCAACAGGGGGCAGAATAACAGACATGTAAGCAAACGAATGCCTTCAGGATCTGACGCCTCTCACGTTACACAGCGTCGTTTGATCCCTTGTCCATAAAAATACTGAGAAGTGCAGCTTTAAATGCATCGAAACAAGTTATACAGTGCTATATTAAAAATATCGGAAATAAAGATTTATATTTGTTCATCGATTAAGTAGTTTTAACATTTCCTGAACTGTCAGGTTTTTACAGATTTGGCACTCAGAGTGAAAAACAGAAATATGTCAGACGCTTCGGAGACGAACGCAGACAGAAAGACAGACGTCTGACCCTGAACGCCACGCCAGCATTGAACGGGTGAAAGTTCACACTGAAATAAATGATTTTTAATTCAACTGAGTTCACTTTAACACACAATTTGCATCGTCTGTCTTTAGATTAGACTCTTTAGAAAAAAAAAACATTATTGACAGACGTTCAACACATGAAAACATTTAAATTTCACTCAGGAAGAGTTGATTTTGTGCTGAAACCGAGCAAAGATCATCTCTTCCCTCTGCAGGTTGGCTAAAAGTCTTGGCGAAGTTTGAGGCCCAAACATGTTTTAATTTGAAAACTTTATAAAGTCAAGACCTTATAAAGCCATACAGTACTTATGTTTCTTTACGTTTCAGGCTTCCTGCCGCACTTTTCCTGATGGAAACATCTATAGGTCCTTTCCTCCTGAAGGAATCAGGTTTCTGCTGAATGAGGTTTCTTTTGTCAAACGTTTTAAACTGTAAATGTTTAAACTTAAACTCAGAATGACAATCAAACAGACTGTCATTCATTTATCCTTTAAATCTGTGACTTTAAAGAGTCTCCTCCCCTGAACGCTGCTGAAGTTTAAACCTCAACGCAGCTCATTTTTTAATTTTTTCTTCCATTTTCTGGAGTTATTGCTTCTGCAGAAAATACAATAAGACTGAAATATGTGTGAAGAACCTTCTCACAGCTGCAGACCTGAAACACTGGAGGTGTGAGCAGTTTGTTCCTGTTTGTGATGCCTTCAAGGTGGAGTTAGTACCGCGGGAACGCAGGACCTCCACCCGTCTGCTGCACCTCACACAGGTGAGACTGAACACTGAGAATTATCTCCATGTAACACTGAAGCAGGTCTGTTTGTTGGGTCAGCAGCATCTCAGGTTTTAATCAAACTTCCCTGTTTTATTCTGTATTTTTGCGCTGCTGGCTGATTTAAAGGCACTTAACAGCTGAAGAGTTTTACCACAAAATGCTGCGGAGAGAAACAAAATCATTTAATGATTAAAAGACAGAAGATTCATGAGGTTAATTACCTGCAACTCTTTAAAGCTGCACACGGAAACTTTAAGATAACTGGATTTTTCTCAGACTTAATTAAGTTAAATTATTTTAACCGCTTTGGTCAGAACTCTATCCAGGAAACCAAATTCAGATTTTCACAGTAAAGTTTGAACTGGTGCAGCTTCAACCTACAAAAACCAACATGATCTTTGTCTTTTTTTATGTTTTATGCTTTTTTAAGGGTCTTTTTTTAAGTGCAGTTACTTCATTTTGGAATAAAACTCTTCATTTAGTTTCCTCAGGAAAAAATGGCACTTATCTCCTGTGGTTAAAACTTTCAGGTAGATCAGAAGAACTTCAGGTGATTTTGTGCGTTTGTTCTCTTAGAAAAAGTCACAGCTCTTATTTTGAAAGAACAGTGTTGCTCACTGCTCGTTTGTTTCCCTGTTGGACCTGAATTTATTCTCCAGACAAGTCTGACGTCTGGTCACTTTGGACAGCCCAAAAAAAGCCAAGTTCAACTATTATCAACAGAGGTTACAGTTACAGTATTTCAAAAATACGTCAGGTACATTTAGGTGTTTAAAATTTGATATTTTCATGTTTTTCAGCTGCTAAACTACAGGAACTTGTGTCACCGTGTTAATGAGCTCCAGCTTTTTGACAGAAACACGTCTGTTTCAGCTTTTATACTGCAGGAAAATCCTCACATGACTTGAATGAAGAACATCATGATCCCACATTCGTGTTGAAGGTATTTTTACCTGAACGCATCACCACGATAATTTTCCTGCTGTTTTTTCTTTGGGTTTAAATCCTAAAAGTTGTAAATGTGTCCGATTTCTAACAGTTAAATAACTTCAGCCCTTCTGACCGACACGTTCAGATTTACATTCAAAAAGGATGAACTTTAACAGCTAAAGTATCAAACAGGTGTTTCTGTAAAACGTTTCCTGGAGCTCAGAATAACTCGGTCCTTTAAGTGCAACTCACATGCAAACATTTAGTGAAATGCTAAATACGTCCACGGCGTCCCATCAGACCTTTTCTGTCGCTCCTCAGGTTTCACGTCGCAAACATGGAAACTTTTACTCGTTTCTCGATGTGATGTCCTGAAAAACAGAGTCATTAGACAGAAAATCGTCAGTGTTTTTTCTTCACTGCCAGCTGACAAACTAAATATCCGTCTGATCTCGAACTCACCTCCGTCTTCGCCCTCCTCCACTCGCCCATCGGCCCCGACTTCGTCAGGCCTGAAAGAAACAGGACCAGCAGAAAAGGTTCAGCACCAAACAACTTTTGTTAGAAGTTTCTACACTTTATGTGGATATTTGTTCATCTATATATTCCAAATTTGACATTTTTCAAAACAACAAATTGTGTGTTTATTTTCTGCGCTTTATTTCCCGTGAAGTTTGTTTTGTTTGTTTTGCAAAAAAGTTTGCAAAATAAGCATTTAAACAAACATCATCACTTTAAAATGAAGAACTACTTTTAAAAAACGATCAAAATAATGACATATGCAATACAAATGTTTTATCTTGCAGGTTTTTTTGCACAGTCATTCATTAACAGATCCATAATGCTGACTCACAGTTGTGGATAATTTTTTTTGGCACTTACACATGAATGTTGTGATCGTCATGAACACAGTCGATGCAACTGTCGCGCTCCACAAGAGACACCTGGAAGAAAACACAAGAGACTCAAACTGAAGATCTGATTTTAACTTGATCACCTGGCTGCAGTTCCTCTGACCGCCACTAGATGTCTCTACAACACTGTATCTGTATTGAAGTGAATGGGAAAACCAATCTTTGGGCTCATTTTTTTGCTAAAACGTCTTTTTTTACATTTGTTTTAGTGTTTGTATTAAAAATTGCTGTAATATATTTACTGAGAGGTGAGTGACAGGTGTGTCAGCCTATTACATTCAGCCACAGGGTTAAACACAAAGGTCAGGGAGTCGTTTTATTGTGTTTAATTAAAAAACATTTGCAGATGTTTTCTTTTTAAATTGGATTGAAAGTTTTTAAAAAAATATTTTACCCTGAGTAAAGAGCAGTGAGGATAAAGATGGTGAAGATGAGGAGGAGAAGGGCCTTCATCGTTAAACCTGAAACACAAATACACAGAGAGAGAAAACTCAGAGAAACAGCAAAAAAAGAACAACAAAAAACACTTAATTCATATGTGAGGGTTAAAATTTTGGAGAGAAAACAAACTAAAATCTCAGATTTCATCTGTGACGTCTGAAGATTTATTTTCTGTAAATTTAAAAACACTTTTAAGTTCATTTTTAAACATGAATTTCTATTATTTCACACAAAAGAGTTAACAGGTTGATTTTAAAAACAATATATTTGGATAAAGTTGCTAACTTTGTATTTATTTTAAAATCTTTTAAAGATGAAAAGCTAAAAAAACCTTCAAACCAGACAGCAGACTGGGAGGTGTCGCAGCTCACCTGTGTGCTCAGGTGAGGCCTGGCAGCAGCAGCTGTTGGTGTAGAAGGGCGAGGGAGGCGGGACTTCAGAGAGGCCTCCCAGTGATTGGGTGAACCGTTCCTTTGACTGACAGATCTCAGAGCAAATCTCCTCCTGGATGAGTATCTTTGGGGGCGGGGCCACTTTGCCAGGAGGGGGCGGGATCTCGGTATGATCTGAAAGAGAAAAGTATGTTTATAGATTCTTCCTAAAGTTTAGTTTTTTGTTGCTGCGTCACATTTCAAACAAACTTCCTGTCATGTGATTCCAGATGTGATGGATTAACCAAAGTGTCGTCTGGTTGGATGAACATCTGGTACGAACCGTAAGTGAAGCCCTGGCTCTCGTTCAGCTCGGTGCTGTTGAGTCGAGACCAGGGCGGCTCGTCCAAGGAGGTCACGACTTCCTGTCTGGTCCCACTCCAGTCCTGGTCTGTGAACGTGCCCTGGTTCTGGTCAGTGAACTCGTCCTGGTCCTGGTCTATGAACTTGTTCTGGTTTTGGTTCTGTCCGGTCCCAAACACGCCCCTGAAGACCTTCTCATCCAGCCAGGACTGACAGCTCTCCGTCACGTCGCTCAGCAGGCGAGCCAGAGAGCTTCGAGGCCGCCGTCTGCGCCGGAAAACCCTGAAAGACCAGAGATTAAAAAGATCCTGATGGAAAAAGAATTCTTGAACTTTATTTTCCTTTATATTTTATCTATTCTTTACTTTTTTCTTAAGTACTTTGTTTATTAACTTCTTCATTTTTCTATTAAATATCTGAAAATACAAAATACTGACCGTTATCAGTCATCGATGCCACAGTCAACCCAGTGATAATTTATCGTAAAAGACAAGAAAAAGCAGGAAATCTTTATATTTGAGAAGCTGGTATCAGAAGCATTTTAGCTGACAGCTGCAGAGGTTCAAGCCTCAGACGAAGACTGATCCTCTGTTTGACTCGTGTGTGACTGAACTCATCATGCTGAGTTACAATAGTAACTCATTTACAGGAGTCAGTGAAGTCTCAGGGTGTAATACAGCGTGAAACCTGCAGGGGGCAGCACTCTGAGGTTCTGCTGTTTGCTTGTAACTGGAGAAACTGCAGACTTCATCAGTTCAGTCAGAGAACAAAGAAACTCTTCTCATGTTGACGGTGAAGGCATCAATAACACGCCGGTCTCCTAGCAACCGCGGGTGATGACATCACACTCTGGCTCCTGAACGCAACAGATGTCAGACGTGAGGCGTTCACAGCTTCTAAACCTGCCTGGCATGTGCCGAACGGCCTGCTCTGATTGGCTGCTGAGGATGACCTCATGGCTATAAAGAGAGGTGTTTGAAGATAAATGAGTGTGTGTGTTCATGTGTGTGTGTGTGTGTGTGTGTGTGTGTGTATGTGTGTGTGTGTGTGTACATGTGGATGTGTGGGTGTGTTTCTTTGCATTGACAGTCGGGACAAAATGTTCTGTCCCCGACTTTACATTTTGGTGAATGTTGAGATCATTTACGGAAACTGCAAAAAAAATAAAGTTTTTTGTTTTTTGAAACTTTCTGATCTTCAGCTGAACAGATAAACAGAAACGTTCAATCAACCTTTTTACTTTCAGTTTCTTCTGTTTGCAGTCCACAAGATCACAGCAGCCCCCATAAACAGTGTTAAACATTTACAGGTATGACTGAGTTTTAAAAACTGGCTCTCACCTGACCAGGTTCTCCTTGTAGGACACGCTGGTTTTGCAGGGATTCAGCAGCGACACGTTGCCGTCGTCGTCCCACGAGAAGCTGTCGTCCGTGACGCTGTAGTATCCGTTGGTGAGGAGGCGCGGCGAGCGGCGGCAGCAGCTCGGATCAACGCCGTCCACGGATGAGTAACAGACATACGAGGAGTCCGGAGAGAGGAGAGACACGTCGAGGCTGGGGGAGACACAGACAGGACGTCAGCAAGTGGGAAACCAGTATGAAACCAGTCACTGATCTGGAAGAGACTGGGAGGCTCCAACTACAGGAGAAAAATCCTCCAACACCTCAGTTAAAAATCTGAAAACCTCAAAACTTTATACTTTGCAGACGACGTGCTAACATGCTAAATGTTTACATGCTAGCACGCCGTCTGCAAAACCAACATCTGAGACCCAAACTGGTCCTGCCTGATGAATCCTGAACAAACTCATGAGCCAAAGTCTCGTTTTTGGCTTCACGTCATCTGTTTCTGACCATCAGCTCAACGAGTCGAAGTGTGTGTTCTCACACACACATGAACACACAAACACAGACACTAGCAGGCGGCAGGTTATGGTTTTAAAACACAGATGAGGTCCATGTTACATGCTAGCTGTGACTGTTGCTAGCATGCTAACATGCATAGCATACACACATGAATTAAGTTCATGTCATTATTTAAGTGAAAATCACAACTGTGGACCCAATGCATCGTATGTTAAACCTCACATGAACATTACAGCTGCCTGGACGACCCCCCCCGAACACTGCATGTTGCGTTTAAGTGCCTCAACCTGGACAAAGTGGCAGGTCATTTGTTGTTGCTTTGAAAACAACCGGCATGTACAGACACATCCAACTCTTCTGTGGCAGCAAAACACACAGTGAGTCTTTAAAAAGAAGGTGGAGGAAGCGGCCGGTCTCACCTCTGACAGGACTGATTCCCCCGAAGCCTCCGTTTGATGGGTGAACCTGAAAGAAAATGTCAGAAAAGTTCACAGAATTGAGACAATCTGATGAAAAAAGTCCACAAAACTCATGAAACATGTTGTTCCTGAGCTGCTGAGTGAAGGTGACTGTGGTTCTAAAAAAAAGACGACTTGACTTTTATCAGTACGAGGAGCCGGAGAGCATTCCTAAAGGTCGGTGTGGAAACCACTTGAGTAAATTTACTCTTGTGAGCGGAGCTGACGTGATGCTGATGAACCCTCTGCAGGAATGTGACGGACAGAAGAACACTGTTCTGTTGTTGTTAAGATCATTCAAAAAACTCCACAGCAGCAGAGTCATGAATGAAGGAGCACGGCCGAGTGACACTTTAAACAAACTTCAGTTTGACTGATGCGTTCACTGTCTCTAAGCTTTCAGTGGCGTCTCGCCAGCTTTGACTGCAGGCAGAAGTCGCTGTGTTTTGCATGATGGAAGAGTTTTTGACTTGAACTCTTTTAAAAGTTGCAAACTTGTTGTTTCTGAACACTTTTCACAGCTCACCTGCAGTTATTAAATAAAAAATATTCTGATAATCTAATTTTCCTAAGCACAAAGACAGACAGTGTTTTAGGTTTCATGTTTTCTGTCTCTTGTAACTTTGAGCCTTAATGGCTTCCCGTCTTTTTCTTTGTGTTATTATTGACAAGTCTGAAAACTACAGCATGATATTTACTTTTTTTTAAATTTATTTGAAGATCCGATATTTGTAAAACATTTTCAGACTATGTATAAAAGTTATTGTGCAAATCCAGCAAACGTTTGCAGGTTGAACAGAGAATTTTCTGACATGGTGATCTTCCTTCCACAGTTATGTTTGTTTTTTTGGTCGGGTTTGAAGATAAAAACCCCAGTAAGCATCAGTGCGTGTGGAAGCTGAAGCCTCCTGTTCTAACAGCAGAGTGTTCATGCAGATGTGTTGCCGTGTGAATCTCTTGATGACGTACTTGTAACGGCTCCAGAGAAGAACAGAGCCATGTTTGTCTGCAGCCGAGCGTCCGTCGACCTGCGAAACACATCAGAAACCCGACATCAGCTGTGAGAAACACGCAGAAACTTTTCTTAAACTCATTACACCCAAAGAAAAGACTCAAACTAAAACAACTCTGACTCCGTCTGACTTCCTGTTTCTGCTCCGTCTGAAGAAAATCTTTTAAAAAAAGTTTCTTTTAATTTGATTTCAAACAGAATGAAGAAGTGAATTTGTTCAGGACTCGTCTGTGCAGCGCATTAATCCACATTCGGTGCTCTAGTGAGTGTTTGTGGCAGCAGGACAGTGTGTTTGTGTGTGTGTGTGTGTGTGTGTGTGTGTGACTGAGTCAAAATAAACTACAGTGTGACTCTGATGTGTTTTCAATGGAGCTCAAAGGAGGAAGACACATCAGGCCGTAACACACACACACACACACACACACACACACACACACACTCAGATAACACTTGTTAGAAGATGAATTCTGTCAGTTTGGGACGAAATGAAAACATGAAAGTGTCAAAGTAAAGAAATCAGTTTGTTCTTCAGTGTTTTTCAGCTCTTGTGAGGTCCGGCCTCCTGCTCTGCCAACAGAAGCTCCATGAGTTCAGTTAATCCTGATCACAGATCTTCAGTCTGAGAAGTCTGAGGATTAACTGATTAAAGCTAAAATAAATCTAAACTGATCAGATCACAAGTGCAGGATATTTGTAAAGACACACACACACACACACACACATTGTTTTTAAGCCCCACCTTTAACCTTGTAGCTGCTCAGATCTCGTCGTTCAGCGTTCAGCGTTTTGTGTTTCCTCACATCCTGCAGAGACGCAGCAGCCGCCTGAGAAAGAATGCAGAGGAGAAGAGGAAAAACAGAGGGGCTGTGACTCTGAGCTCATGTTTCCTGTTAACTGTGTGTCTGCTGGGAGGAACCTGAACGCAACAGTCCCACTGAGGAGTCACATGTCGTCTCCTGTGACTTCATGTGCACAAGAACACAGATGACAAAGACATCAGGAGCCTGATGTTCAGTCATCTTTTCATGTGAAACACTTTTTTTAGCAAACGGAAACTGAAATGAAAACAAGCAGCAAAAAGTTCTGACATAAACTGAAACTAAAAAAAACAAAAATCCTTCAGGAAAAACGGAAACTAAACTGAAACCACATTTCCTGGTTACAACACAAACAAAATAGACAAGAATTTATTCAGTTTTAGTCTTTTTAGAGAAAAAAGTTATCATTTTGATGTCATTTTACAGAAAGTTTCACAATTAATTGAAATACTTGATACAAATATCTGACTAACAAGAGTTTAGTTGCATATTTTCTGAGTGTGTTTTGTTGATGCAGCCAGAAAAGCTTAAACTAAATACATAAAATCTGAAACTTAAAACCATCAAACACTTTCAGAAAACAAATTGAAACTAAGTTAGAATAAAAACAAACTAAAAACTGAGAGCTCTCGTCCCTTCGTTGACAGTTTCTGAGTCGACAGAAAAGAGCTGCGTGAAGTTGAAGTGACTTTGTGAATCAGAAATCAGACGTCATGTTTACATTCTCTGCAGTCGGACACGTTGAAGCTCAGATTATCAGATTTCTGCTCCGATGATCTGCGTTCCTTTTCATTCTTCTAACAAGTGAATCAGGGTTCAATGCATAAGTAGAATGTTTCATGAAAACAATAGATTATTTTAAAAGGACAGTTCTGTATGTTTTGATGATTTTCAGGAAAA
The DNA here is from genome assembly GCA_029814665.1 of Acanthurus lineatus. NCBI lineage: Eukaryota > Metazoa > Chordata > Actinopteri > Acanthuriformes > Acanthuridae > Acanthurus > Acanthurus lineatus. The sequence continues at coordinate 23,504,870 of JAPZDV010000004.1, forward strand.
ACTTAAGCATGAAAAAATATTAAGTGTCTTTCCCTGTTTTAGCTTTTTTGTTCTCTGTGCAATAATTCTGTTAAGTTTTTACAGTTTTATCTAAATTTCCTAATTTTCCTAAACTTACTTCAATCTTGTGACCAATTATTTAGTTCAGAAATAAACAATGAGTCCTGCAAAATTTCAGGACTTTAATTCATCCACATCTTCCCTTGTGTGTTTTTGTCTCTGTGTGAAGAAACAAAGTGTTGCTTTATGTGACTTTGTGTGTTTGTAAATGATCACAAGTGTTAACAGACGCTGCTGATCATTAAAGAACCTGTAAGATCAACATTAACATAGAGTTCACTGTGCAGGAGACTGTGTTTCAACCCTGTGTTTGTTTTTGGTTTGTACGTGGAGTCACACTGTGGTTAGCTTAGCTTAGCTTAGCTTAGCATCAACAAAGGAAGCAGACTGGAAGCTGAAACAGAGTCTACTGAGAGAATAAATATGTTTTCCCAGTGATGTTTGTACAAACTGTCACTTACAGACTGTTAAAAAACAAACAGTCTGTATGTTCTGAGTGTCTGAGCTCTTCCTGCCTGCTGTTGTTCTGTTGGGAAAACGATGGATGAATGAATGAATGAATGGATGAATGGATGAAGTGGGTCAGCGACAGACGGTGGGCTGAAACAGAGACTCTCTGTGTTACAGTGAATGCTGGGAGGTGGTGGTTGGGGGGGCGGGGGGGGGTGGGTCACTCCCATCTTCCTCTTTTCAAACTGAAAAATGCTCCTTGTGATTTGAAACAACACTCAACGGTCTAAATCCCCGCTAGCGCCCTCCAGAGGCTGGAGCACAAACAACACCCTGATGATTCAGCTTATAGATCCTCTTGTACTTTAAATATGGAGAAATGTGAGATGAGATCAGGTTTTTATTTATCTTACTTTTTACTGCATTACTTTTATTTTGTATTTAAAGTTACTTTTTACTTTGCAGATTAAGATTTTACATGTAAAGTTGATCAAATATTCACTATTAAAGAAAACCAGTCAACAGAAAGTAAAAGTTCTTAAAACGACTTAAAACTTCTTTAACAACATTTATTTTCTCCCATTAAGGGTTAGGGTTAGAAATAAAGATGAATCCATGTTCTGCTGTTTTGAAATGTGAAAAAAACATTTGTAGTTCAAACTGAAGCAAAAAAATATTAAACTCTATAAGACCACAAAAAGCAGCTCTACAGATTTATTGTTATTTTTAATAAGAATAAGAATAAGAATAAGAATAACAGCCTTTATTTTCAACCTGTTTTGTCTGTCTGAGAGCAGATCAGTGTGCCGTCTGTCAGAGTTTGGAGATTATAAACAAACATTTCCTGACAAACTGAAGTTCCTCTTCTCTGCTCAGGATGGGTTTCTATAAAAACTTCCATGCAGAAACATGAAAAACAGGCAGAGAAACTTTGTGTTGCTGAATGAAACGGAGTGCTGGTGACGTTTGGCTGCTTACAGACTTTTTATTTTAGTTGAGAGTCTTCAGACAGAAACGCTCTTTAGTTTGTGAAAAAGAAGGAAAACAAGATTCATCTTTCTAGTATAATTTTTTAACAAAGTCCAAATTTAAAATCTTTTTTTTTAATTTAAGATATAAATCTAAGAAATATAAGTGATTATAAGATTCTCTTACACCTCATAACATGAAGAATAAGTAGGATTAAAAATACAAAACCATAAAATGTTTTAAATGAGACTCGGTGAGAAAAACAAGACATTTTTCTATTTATATGGATTCTAATAACCCCAAATATTTCTGGAATCAGATACCTTTTCAGGCTTTATAATAGGATTAGACTCATTCATTCATTGAAACCCCCCCAAATGTGCCAAACTGGACTCTTCCCAATCTGTGTTTCCCAGCATGCCTTGCAGCAGCAGCCGTCTGTCTCTGATGGAGCTGCTGATGTTGGAGGAAAATGCGTAGCAGGAAACACAAAGATGGACCAAACCATTTCACAACCAGCAGCTCCAGCATCACACACACACACACACACACACACACACACACACACACACACACACACACACACACACACACACACACACACA
>JAPZDV010000004.1:23518103-23540732 GCA_029814665.1 Acanthurus lineatus
TTACAAATCTCAAACAGAAGCTAAAAATGAGAAGCCTGAGTCGACTCAGTTTAAAGTCGAGATTCAAAGCCCTCTGACACATTTTATTCACATGTCAGGTGGCAGTTTCTGTAGGATTAATCAGGACAGCTGTGAAACTTCTCGCTCTTGCATTTCTACCACCTCCAAATCTTAAAACAGCTTCTTCAGAAGTTTATCTGACTGAACTCATAGACTCCACCGGAGCCCAGATTTGTCTGCAGAAACATAGAACTGACAGGTTAAGCGTCACTCACGAAGGCCCTGATCTCGGCCAGGATGTTGGACACGGTGGCGTTGGGTTCGTCGTACTCTTGGGGTTCGGTGAACGGCCTCCCTGCTGAGTTGATAAGCCACGCTGAGATGATGGTGAACATGAAGAACTGCTCACCCGGGTTGAATGCCAGATACGGGCTGGAGACAAAGTAATGTCTGATGGGGGGGGGGGACACAGAGGAGATCATCATGAGGCAACAGGCAGGAAGATTTTAAATCTTTTGTATTTAATGTCAGCATTGTCTGGTCATTCTGTGCCTCTAAGTCTTGATGTTTGTTCTCTCTGGAGGCACTTTGTGACTCTGCTTTGAAAATGCCTCATAAATAAAGGTTGTTATAATAATAATAATAATAATAATAATAATAATAAAAAGAAGAAGAAGATTAATCACAATAATAATTAACAGATTACTGACAGTAAATCTATACAGTGACATGCAAAATTATGAACATCACTTACAATTCTCTGGTGTTTATGAGCTTAGAAACAATGTAAAAGTTAATTCCTGGTTAAATTTAAAGATATACCTGCTTTATTTTAGCTATAAAACTTTTGACTTTGCAGCCCTTAACTAACAAAACTAATGAGACACCAGTGAGGGCCAGCAGCCTTTGCTAACTAATGAAATCCATCAGTTAGTTATTTCTCACCTGGACAGATGTTTCATGTTGTGTTTGGCCAGAACTTCCTCCTCATAATTTAAAACCTTCAACTTTTCCAGCAAACACTCCATCACTACAAACGTCTGATGAGCTGCTCCTGGTCCGCGGTCGTCTTCGTCTCCTCGCCTGCTGTCGTCCGCCATTGTTTGTTTTTACCTGCTGCCAGTCTTACAGCGTTAAATGTCTAAATATGACAACAATAAATCAATTATTGAGACTCGCTGAGCCAACTAGCACGCTGTTAGCCCGTTAGCTACTGCTCTGTTTGGCTTCCTCTCCGTTGTCAGGCAACCGAGAGCTAACGCTAACTAGCTAACGTTAGCTGACAGAGAAAACATCTTTCAAACTTCGATTCAGTCTCATCGTTTATCAAACTTAAGCTTTTAAAAGCTTTATGAGTCTTAAAGTTGACTAAAGGTCGGACACTGAGAACAACATGACAACATGACGGTGGAATATTCAGCACTAAAATCATCTAACGCGTCTTTCTGTTAGCATGTTTAGCACTGTTAGCCGAACTCTCAGCAGCGGTGTCACGGGTTCCGGTTCCTTCGCAATAAAAGTCTTCCTGTGGTTCCTTTACTGTAAAACTTTCAAATTAAAAGCTCAATGAGAATATATTTAAAAATCTAAAAATAATCGTCCCCCCCATACACACCCACGAGTTATGAATCTCTTATTTATTATAAAAGGAAAAAAGAACAACTATATACACTTTTCATATATACAGGCATGAAGAAGATGAATAACTGTACCGTTAGTCGTAACACACACACACGGTCTGTGGTAATATATAAAAGCATATGACATAAATGCTTAAATTGTATATGTAATGTATGCATTTAATACAGTATTTATGCATTACAAAAATTTATTTTTGCATTAGAATATATTATGACCCTTTAGAATATGAACAACAACATGGTGGATTAAAGGACATAAAAAGAATTGAAAAACAGTTAAAATAGGCAATATTTTAAAAATTAAGGGGCAAAATGAAACAAACATTAATGCTGCAGTGATATCAAACCATAAACAATCAAATATAATAATGAAACACAGAAAATTTAACTGCAGAATAAATAATGACACTTGATACTCTAAGTAAAGGATCTCAATAATTCGCAGTGTGTGTGTGTGTGTGTGTGTGTATATGTATCTGTGTGTGTGTGTCTGTGTGTGTATGTGTATGCATCTGTGTCTGTGAATAATTCATATCTCCACCCCCTGAGGTGCAGCAGGTGGTGGAGGGAGGCGGTGTTTGTTTAATCTGCATGCTGCTCCCTGCCTGTCAGCTCACAGGTGGAGCTCCCCGGTGACTGTGTTTGATTGGCAGGCGTGCTGACTGCCTGCTGCAATCGCTGATGATGCTCAGTGAGCCTCAGAGCTGCTTCACTGAGAGCCTCGACTCACCGCCGGCTCAGCTCGACTGAGAGACGTAATCATAGAAACACAACATCGCCAGGTGTGTGTGTGTGTGTGTGTGAGATTCAGACATATTAAAGGAATATTCAACATTTGTTTAATGTCTTTCCCAGAGTCAGATATGTAGAGAGGTCTTAAGTTTTATCTCTGTGTGTCCAGCACACAGAGAGATCTGTGTCATGTTTATATTAGCTTAGCACAAAAACTGGAAGTAGGTTTGAATCGAATGAGAAGAAAAAAAAGCCTTCCACGATTAATAGAAAGAGATACATTAATGTCAGGAGATTTACATGTTTTCATTGAGATATTCTGGCCAAGATTAAACGTTCATGTCTCTCAAATCACAGCGGGCCTTTAGATTCAGTGTTACTATTACAGGAACACCTGACTGTCAGACCTGCTGCCTGCGAACATGTGCTGCAGCAGCTGTTAATGACTCTCCTCCAGACGCCTGCAAATCAAACCAGACCTGAGCCAGTCTTTGCACAACCTGCAGAGAAACGAAGCTCGGCTTCTCCTCTGCTCTGCTGTGATTTCAGGCTCGTTGCAGCCAGACAGCGTGTCAGCTTGTGGCCTCCTGTCCTTGGTTTGCTGGTGCTCGATGGTGGAGAGGTAATTGGGAGGAGAGGCAAAGGTGTATCCACGGCTTAACCTGAGCGAGGCGGTAATGAGTGCATGCTGCCGGGGGGCCTCGCCTCAGGGCCGACGGGAAGCTTATCAGCCTGCTGGGTGTCATCAGAAAGGCTATTCATGCCTCTTTCCTCAAAAATAACAGTCATCTGAGTGTCATTATTTCACTGGATATTTTCTAAAAGGGGTGATGGGTGACGCTTTCACAGTTTTGCAGCATAATAATAGGATGTGAAGGCAGATATGGTTTTCAAGGTAATGAGGAGGATGTATTACAAGCTTTCTTTCTTTGCCAAGTATGAAAACACATTTCAAGAACTGGAAACACAAAACACTTTACAGGAAACCTGAATAAAAACTGAGTAAAAAAAAGATCAGCAGAGCAGAGCAAAGAGAGGTAAACATAATGTAAAAAAGACAAGGTTAAAAATGTGATATATGTATATACTTCACTCAATAGTTCTTCCTCTATATGTTTATTTTTAATATTAGACATTTCCTGTAATAATTATGTGCGTTCACAGTTCACACACAGACACATACATTATGGTGAACATGAGCAAAAGTATACGGTTTCATAACTAGCAGTCTCATTTTTTTAATATTTGTAAATGTGTTGATGTTTTTTATTGTTGTTTCTTTTTCAATCAATTCTTTCTTTTTTTTCTCTTATGTTTTGTATTCAAATATATTACTTTCTGTGTTTTTTCTCTTCTTTAATAGTGGTTTATTTTATTTAATGTGAAAAGCTCGGCTGCATGTATTAAGACTGTAAATATATGATTTGTAGTAAAGCTGATGCTTCAGTGTTACAGGTTCATTGACGCTGTGTGACTCATTTATCTGCTCATCAGAGTGACGGCCTGTCAGAAACTGTTCTTGTGTCAGGATGTTTTAGCATGCATTGCTCTGCAGCGCCAACCAGAGGAGAGAAGTTGTAACAGGTTTTTTCCAGGTCGTGATGAATCTCTCGAGGTCCTGGAAGAAAGTGGATCCCAGCAATCTGAAGGTTTAACTGCCATTATCAGTAAACTATCACTGATCACAGCCTTCAGTGGCGTGGTTGCAGTTCTGCTTGGTGTCAGATAGGTGTCAGTAAAGGTCAAAGGAAACTTGTTCCTCCTTAAAGGAAGCAGGAGTTGATGTTGTTAATTGTTGCTGTTGTGTGATGTGAGATCGGCTCACAGCTTCATCAGTATTCCTCTTCCTCTGCCGTCGCGTCAGCGCTCATTTCCCTAACAGAAGGTGTCAGTTCTTTCAAAAGCTGGATTTGTCGTTTTGGAAAGAAAACACTCTCTTTTTCACAGCTTGATGAGTCATTATGTTCCCTGAAAACCGACTGACAGGCGAAGTGATTAGATCCCACACACTGAGTGCTCCAGTCCCACTCAGTCTGCATTAACAAGAGTTTTACATTCACACAGTTCGAAGCAAAATGCAGAAAAACAAAAATGTTGAACAAGAAAACCTGAACTGTGAACACAGATAGTAATGAACCAATAATCAAACCTGCAACTCTCCTGTTTGGAACCATAAGAAACACATTAAAAAAGCACACATGTAATCTGTTTGTCTCATTTTAAAGGCCACAACTTAACTTGAAGCCAAGAGCTGCTATTATTGAAGAAACTAGCTCATCTGGAGAAAGCTGAAATTGTTTTGAAGGTATTTGATTTGATTTGATGTTATAAAAACAAAATTAAGTAATTTTGTAACGCTGAGATTAAAAAGGTAGTTAAACTTGTGATAGTGTGGTTTATTTCAGCCATTTTTAAAGGGAAAAACTTCAATTGATAGAATACATCTCTTGGATGCTCCTGAACACATCATCAGTGATGTAACCTGGGGTCCTCGGGTGTTTTGGGTCTTTCAACATCAGACACCCTCGCCCAGGCAACCCAGCCATGGTTGATCCGACCTGGCTTGTGTTCAGGTGGCATTTGCTACCCCCCATGGATCTCCTCTTCTAATCCAGAGCCATCTCGAGGCTTTCTCAGCTTCCTCCGTGATGTTCTTGATGGCTCTTCTCCTCTCCACGCCAGTGATGCCCAGTGCACTCAAGGATTTGCAGAGTGATTGCCCAGCAAACCCTCTGCAGCCAACCTCGATGGGCATACTCTTAGCTTTCCAGCCCTGCTTGCGGCAGTCGATGACCAGCTCTTCATACTTGGTCCTCTTTCTCTCATGGGCCTCGTCCAGACAGTCCTCGCATGGCACAATCAATTGATTTACCTTAAGTTAAAATTTATAGTAATCACCAAACATGAAAGGATCAATCCAGGATGTATTTCCTGTTTCGGCTTCGACCCTCTGTGCTGGCTGTAGTTCTCCTGTTCAGTGACAAATCATTAATAACGTTTCAGGTTTGTTCGCTGTCAGTTTGACCTCAACATCAAGTGTTTTTCCATCATCTGCATAAACTGTTGGACAAAAACAGCCTTTTTTTTTCTCTGCAATCACACTGCGACACTGAAAATATTCTGACACCAAATGGTAAACGCTTCATGTCTCAAATATGGAGGAGACAAACAAATGAAACCCGCCCACCTGCTGCCTCTGTGAGGAGCCCAAATGGATTTAATAAAAAAAACAGTAAACAAATGGATGTAAAACCTGTGATTGTCGCTGTTATTTCTTTATGCTAATCTGAAAAATGTCTTTGCAGCTAAATCAAGTCAATATAAAAACCCAATCAGAGGCCCAGAAAGCTCATGGAAGAGGATGCTATAGAAACGCTTTGTGTTAAGTTCAGTTAAATTTTTATTCTCTGCACCAGGACAAACCAGCCTCCAGCAGTGGACTGAACATAATGAACCAGCAATGAAAGTAAGACGTTAAAACCATCAGACACAGGTGGAAAACCGAGCCGGTGACTGAGCTGCAGACGCTGAGAGTTTCTGCTCACACTGACCTTATCCTCAGTGGTGTAATGGCGTCTGCAGCGTTTTGCGTTACACCACTCGTTGCCTTCCTCAGTGCAATAAGATTAAACTATAGAAGATAAACATTTACTGAACACTAAATCAGAAAAGCGAACACTCTCCATCAAACAGCTCACAACACTTAAACTGTCTCTTCTCTCTCTGAGCGGAAAGATCCTCCAGAGAGCAAAACAAACCAAACTTAGATTTAATGTGAATGCTGATTTTCTGCAGAAGATGTTCTGCTTCTGAGATAACAACACTGATGCTCATAACATGCAACAGTGCAGATAAAAAGTGGCAACAGCCTGCGGTTTGGTCAATCATGTCACCTTTAAACAGGTTGTAGCTGCAGTAACTGCTACAAACAGAACACACCCTGGTTTCACGCCAAAATGGTCTGCTTTGTTGCATTGTGGGTAATGTAGGCAGTGGGTTTTGATGAGAAAGGAGATTGTGTGGAACAAAAAAGACAAGATCTCTGGTTGTGTTTGTCTCTGTGATGTTACAGGAGAAAAACACTGAACCTGTGCAGGACTCCAGGTTGTGTTGTGTCTCTGCAATACTTTGCATAAATGTAATTTCCGGAGGACAAAGCAGCATGTTGCAACTCTCTCAGTTGCTTGTCATCTGTACCTCGACTTCTTCTTTGGTCAGCAGATTGCTCTTCCTCTGCAGTCTTGTAGCAGTCACAGTACACAAAGAAAAACAAGTTATTAGACCTCCAAGCAACGGTCTCTGTGAAGCTTTAACACAGGTAATTTTAAAGAAAACATATTCTGTACAGTGAGATTTTGACTTTTTAGGTGATAAATCAAGGTAAATACAAAAGGAAAGGAGTCCTGAGTGGAGCCGTGAAGTTCACTCTGCTCTGCGTAACACAATGGAAATGGAAATGCAACCTGTAAAAGTCTTAATACATATTACACTGCGGAGAGAACAGATTTGACAAGTCAATCTCAGAGCAACAGAGACTCCTCAGGAAACATCTGCGGGTTACTCAAGTGTTTCTGGCACAGAAGAAGAAGTGTTCACACTCTGAGGGAGAAGATGAAATTGTCTTAATGGAGCGTTGGATCAGCAGACGGAGCTCCTCTCCTCCTCCTCGGCACTGGAATCACCCAAGGCCATTTCTTTTCACCAGATTGCTTGAAGAGCTCAATTGTGCTCGGCTAATGCATAACAAGCAGATGGAGCTGAATGCAATCACTCCAGAGTGGAGTCCCTATCTCTGCCTCTCTCGCTCTCATAAGCACCGAAATAAATCAAAATTATGGTTTTTGGTGTCAGTGTTGCTCTGCAGAGGAGAAACACTGCAGAGCAACACAGTTATCATGTGGCTCAGATTCCCAGATCCGCCTGAACGAAGGGAAATTAATTAATGTCATTTTGCTTCACTTCTCTTAAGCTTTGATGGGTACAGTTGCCTTGACAACCTGGTAACAGTGAAGCACAGGTGCCCGCCGGCGACGACCAATCTCGATTGCAGGAGGTGCAGACGGCGGCGGAGGAGGTTTCATCTTTCTAAGTTTGGTGGAGGCTATAAAAAGCAGCAGTGCTGAAATTAGCTGGAACAGCTGACGACCTGCAGAGAGCAGCTTCATCACAGAAACATCCAGGCTCATAATCACATTTAACACTGGCCGAATCATGTGCAGGCTCATGTTTTCATGTACATTAAACATGATTTTTATCAGCCTGTGTGTTGCTGCAGCCTCTCTGTTTGTCTCTGTCTGTCACACTCAGCTTCAGCTCTTTTCTCCTTAAGGTCTGCTCTGATTGGTCACCTCCTTCAGGCCTGACCAGAAACAGCCGACTCTTCATCTGCTAAAACATAACCATGGGTTTACTGCAGCTGAGTCCTGCTGCACTTTTACCTAAACATTACCACAAGAGCTGCCTCTCAACCTGAAGCTTGACCACTGCATGTTGAGAAGGATCTGGTCCGTTTTGAGTTCAGCCTCTTGTCTTGACTGCACGGATTTCATCGGCTGAATAGACTTGAGAGATATTTTTTAACACTTGTTTTATCATATGCATCACAGAAATAAAAAAGTAAAAATAAAAAAAAAAAGTCCAATTCTGGATAAAATCATGTCCTGGCTCAGACTCATTTTAGTGACCTGGGGGTCTTTAGGGGGCTGCTGCAGAGAAAATGAACATCGCTAAGAACAAATATCTGCAGTTCGATCATTTCTTTTTAAATGCAGTGACACACACAGAGATGCAGGCTTTGCTGGAGGACGGCCTCCTGCTGGAGGTGAAGCTGTGTTTCATGGTGATGAAGCTCAGGATCAGTGTGTTCTGCAGAAAGAAAAACTCCCTTTGGTGGTGACTTTGGACTTTGTAACTTTGAAAATGTTTCACATGCAAAAGAATGAGAAGCCAAAGAGCGAAATATGACTCTCAGTCCAGGCAGGTAAAAGTGTTACAGAATCTATGTGATTTATTTACAGGTTTCTATAAAGAAACTTACTCAACTATTTCAGTTGTGTAGATAAGCTGTCTAAGTCAAGGTACTTGTACTTTGCGTGAGTATTTGCTCTTTTTAACTCCACTACATTTAGCTCAGAGCTCTTCAGATAACAACTTGTCATCCTCTTCCTGTCTGCTGGAAATCAAGTATTTTCAGATGTGTTCATGTTGATACTGAGCTTGTTTTTAGCACCATATTTATCATTGCTGCACCTTCTCAACATCTCTTTACACATATCCTTTCAAAATAAAGGTTTATGTCTCTTGCATTAGGCTCAGGTCTCAGGCTTGAGTCAGATGGCGTCTTTTATCATCTCTACATGGTTGATTGGACTCTTTGAGGAAATAAATTCACACTTGACAAACTGCTGCTGAGGGCAGCGGCCACACAGACACGAGTCGAACTGTAAATTCCCTCAAGAGTGAAGCAGAATGATTGGCATTTCATTTAGACGCCGGCAGAGGCGTGAATCTGCAGGACTCTGCTGACTCAGTTGAGTGATCGCGTTCTGCCCGAACCGACATCAAGTTAGTGATTTAATTTGAGCAGCAGACAGATGAGATCAGTGGATGATAGAGGCAGAGACGATCTGAGCCTGAGATGCTGCTGATAAAACCTCACATCTGTGAAAAGATAAGCAAAGATCAAAGGCTTCGACTCAATGGCATTTTTAATTATAGTTACAGTTACAAAGTATCCAAGTACAACACCCCTGCAGGGTCTGATGGTGTTCACACTGAGCCCTGCTGTGTTGTCTGATGCCTAATGAACGTTTTTATGAAATATTTAAGTTTTAATCAGATAAAAAAGAAACGCCAAAAAGACGGTTTCATGCATTTTCTGTGTTTTATGTCCTTTTTCATTCAGCATGGCAGGTAAAAGAGGTTTCAAAAGAACTTTATTTATACAAAAACAAAACAAAATGATGAATCTCTGATGCTTCTTTTACATTAAAGGCCAAAACAATAATGCAGGTTCTGTAAAGCAATAAACAGCTGGACTGGGATTATCGTAAAAATGACACAATACAGAAACTGAGGTGTTATAAAGAATGAAAAAAAAAGATAATGTATGCAAGAGATGAAACTTAGAGTCAAAACTATTCAAACCTATAATCAAATACCATCAATGTTCTGCACTAAATTCACGGTCAGCACAGTTTAACTTACCAGGAACATAAATACAGTAAGTTATGAAGCGAAGCTGAAGCTTGAAGCTGTGCAGAGAGCGAACGTTTCAGAATGAAACACTGTGCTAATACACGATGACAGCTCTGAGCTTCTGCAGAAAATATGAATCTGATGAGTGAAAATCCTCTCATCCCGATGAAAGCTGTGACCTCACTAATCACTCCAGGAGAATAAAGTCAGTTTGCTCACCGAACTTCAAAAAGAAAATATGAATATCAAGCAGCAAAATTTAAGAAAAAAAAAAAATTAAAACATTCATATGCCAAAATTCAGCAGTGCTCAAAAAAAAAAGCTTTGAAGCTTCAAACACCACGTCTCAGCCCGCCTTAAATCCACCACATTCACTCTCAGATGAGTTTTTACAGCCTGACGTCAAAAATGTGACAATCAAGATAAGATTTGCATCACAACTCGCTGTCACAACGTTCATGCAAAGTTTTATTTTCTATTAATCTCAAGCTGCTGCATGTGCTGCTCAGTCAGACTCAACGCTGCACCGAGTGAAGGTTTGATCTGATGATGTCGTTTGGCCAAAACCCACATAACTTTATTTAAAAATCTGGACATCTCAAAGTTTCCAAAGAGGCCAAATCCACAGGAAGTGAACGCAGCATGAATCATCACAGTTTACTGATGTTGAGTCTCTTCCCCGGTGCAGCTTTAACGTCTGTCTGATGCAAACACCTTCAAGTTTCAACTCAAACTTTATCTACGTTTTTTTGCAAACAGAAACCAGTCTGACTCTGAATCCACTTTATTTGATTTTTTCTCACCAGGACCCTCAGAGACCAGCTGAGGCCTGCATGGACCAGATTTAACCCTCCCGGTTTGAGCAGTATGTACAACATCATATGTACATCCAGATACAAGATCAACACAGGAACTTCAAATCAACATTCTTCGTCCTTTTTAAAGTTTAATCAGCCATCTTTCTTTTCCTTTCTAACCATCACTTCTTAACCTGAGTGTGGCAATAAGACAAACTCTAAACATGATTTTTTTCTTAGTGCATTCAAATTAAAGATTCTCACTTCATCTGAAGTCACATAAACTATAGATTTGTAGAATATAGATATTATTTAACAGACTAATTTGACTCCAATAATCACCTAGACGTAGATTTAATAAAATATTAAATATTTGGATGAGTTTCTGGTGTCTTTACTGATTTCCATCTCCAGATCTTTCTCTGGCAAATAGAAGATGTCCATCATGGATGTCGACGAATCACAGACCCCCTTTGTAAATCCTTACGTTGCAGGTTTTCTCCTCCATCTTGCTTCCTCCTCTGTCTGATCTGTCTGATCTGACGTCTCATCTACTTCTTGTAATCCTCTTCTCCTATCCGGGTGGCTCCAGCCTCCTCCACAGGCCCCTCCCTCTTGGTTTCCATGGCAACCTCAGTGTAGGTAACCCCTGGCAGCACTGCTGGCTCCGCCCCCTCCCCCTCGGCGCCCTCCTGGCCCTCTGCCACGGCTCGCTCCTTCTTCAGCTTGATGCGGAAGGCCTCTTTGGTCGGGGCCTTCTTGGCGATGTTCTCCTTCAGACGCTCGCCCGACTGCTTCAGCCGCTCGCCCGCCTGGTGCATCTTGTCCCTTCGCTCGGCCGGCATCACCTTCTCGCCCAGGTTATGAAACTTGGTTCCCAGGTTGTCTTTCGTCTTGTTCATGTTCTCCTTGGAGAACGCGGCCTTCAGGGTCGCTGTGCTCTTCGCCATTGACTTCTTGATGCGTGCGGCTCTCGAGGGGTCGGCCTCCTCCACGCTCAGGTACTCCTCATCAGAGGAGAGGTCGACGGGGACGTCGTAGGAGTCGGGCTCGATCTCCAGCCCGTCCAGGCCGAGACCTTTGGGAGATTTGGTGACGGCCACTGATGGGATCTCTGCGTTTCCCTGCAGAGAAGAAAGAAGACAGAACTGAATCTGTCAGAATCAGACAGAAAGAAGCAGCTTTATTCTTCTACATAATGTTTAAACTCAGGTTTGCACTCCAGTAAAACTGCCTGGTTGTATCAGTCCAACCTGCATGATGTTGCAGATTCTCTCTGTGGTGATGTCGGATTTTAATATGATTTTAATACGATTCTAATATGCATTAATATAATCAAGCAGATTAATTTCTCAGGATTTTATCTGCTGAGTTGTTTAACTCATCTCGTTTACTCGCTCTTTCTGCTCTGGCCTCAACCAGAGGCATCGTTTGGTTTGTCTGAAGCCTTTTTTCTTTCTGCATAACTGCAGTGATGTTGTAGTGAAACTGAATGTTTGCTTAAATGAAAGCAGCAGACGTGTTTCTGATGAGACGCAGGCAGCAGAAACACAAAGCTGAGCTTCAAACATGTCGTCAACCTTTGTGTTAAAATACACCAACTTCTGTTTGTCTTCTGGAAACTTCTGATGTGTTTCTGCACATCAGAGGCATCACTGAGTATTTTCCTTTTTGTGGAAACAAAACCATCAACATCTGATGTTACAATGTGGTACACTGAAGAAATAATACTGTGATCTTTTACCAGAGTAAAAGTACCAGAACCGAACTGTGAACAGAAGTCAAAGTGGTGGAGTAGAAAAAATAAATACAAGAAGAAAGGACGCAAGTAAAGTATAAGTACTTCAGATTAATTTTTTAAGTGCAGTACTCGAGTAAATACTTTCTGTCTGTACTTAAAGGAATATTCTGACATTCTGTGCAGTTTCCCTCTGCTGAGTTAGTCTGAACACGTCGTGTCTGCTGAGATGAAACTGATTTCCATCTGAAACATCTGGAATACAGAGAACATGAGGATTATGTTCAGCTGGATTCTTAATCGGGTTTGCTCTGTGAAGTTCTGAGCCGACTGATCGGTTAATAAAATGTTTTTCTGCAGAAGTCGACGTTCATGTGTGTGAGGCTGTGATCCATCAGTCAACACACAGATGAAACTGATATCCGTCCTCTCATCTGTCTCTCCTGGCCGGTGTGGATAAATGTCTGTGTTGCTCACTGATGCAGGTCCAGATAAAAAAACCTGATATTCCTGAGAGACTCGCTCAGATCCGACCTGCCTCTTTATGAGATTAAGTTTTTTTCTATTTTTACAGATGAGAGTAACTGAGACACACTGTGACAGGAAGCTGCTGGCAGGAACGACACCTGTAACTCAAGACGGCCAGAAGACCTCCAGTAATGATGACACCATCCACAGTGATGGTCATCCTCCACTTGTTTCACGCTGAAATATCTCAACACATTCAGTGTTTTGTCTTGACTTTATGGTTCACACGTTCGTGTTCCTTTTGGGATCAACTGTAATAACTTTGGTGATCCTGTGACTTTCCCTCTGGCGCCATCATCAGGTCATTATAATGTGTCCAGTACTTTGGTTTGACACCAGAAAGAACTTATGACAGTCCTGTCAGCACTTTGGGTTTAAGCTAATTAGCTACTGTTAGCATGCCGTCATAAGCCTAAAGATGGAGACAATTTCAAACATCTACTCATCACTGTGTTAGCATTGATTTTCTGATGACGTCTGTCATTCCTGCCACTAGAGGTCTCTCTATCAAAACAATGGAAAAAAGCCAAGTTTGATGATGATGTGAAGTAGTTTTGGATCAAGTGGCATTTTTTGTAGTTTCTATTGCTATTTTCATTCAAATTTCCATTTTACATGTTCAAATTATTTATTTTTACTCTATTTTTTCTCTCTCTATCCTTACGTACTCCTTGTGCAGCTGACTTTTCCCTCAACAATATTGTGGTTTTCATGGTTACCAAATGCATCCTCTTGTATGCATATACTGCCATTTTTTCTCACTTTTTAAAAATTACATTCCAAACAATAATCCTCGATATTACAAGGAACCTTAATTGTTAAAAGTTTCTTGTTATATTTTTTTAGTGTTCCTTGACGACCGACTCAAACAAACCAGCTCCTGGAGGAACCTGCAGGTCTGCTCCACCTGCTGCGCCCGACAGGTGACTTTGGATGTGAAAGCCAATTAATCCTAATTAAGCCGCAGCCACCTGCAACGATCACACTCATTAATCAGGGAGGAGCCATCAGAGTGCGTCCACACTCTGTGAATGACACAATAATTACACCAGCAGGGAATGTGGGTCGAGGCCTGTATTAATAACCTCGGCTGGCGGCGGAGGAAGGAGAGAGAGAGCGACAGGAAGTGTGGACTCTGCTGTGAGACCATCAGCAGACAGACAGACAGACAGCAGCTCACACTCTTTCTTCATGATGCTTTAGATCTGTTTTCTCTCTTTTAGTTTGGTTTATTACTTTTGTTTTTACCTGCTTTGTCGTTTTGTTCCTCAACGGTAAAACACTTCATTCTGAACTAAAGTGGATTAAAAGTTCTGGACAAATTGAGTTTGAATAATTGATAAATTGATGTTTGTAAAGAATGGACTGTTTCATCAGTTCAATCAGAGAAAGAAATTTGAAACCCTTTACAACATTATGGAAATGTTCCCTGAAGTGTTAAATAAAAACTATGAGGTAAAAATATATCAGTACCTACAGTACATGAAGTAAAAGTATTGATAGAGCAGTAACACAGGATGTGTTTGGTCCTGACGCTGCTGAGTCGGTACAGTCAGCAGCAGCTACAGTTACTTCAGCTTCAAGTAAAACTTAAGTTACCTGTTAAGATTTGAAGGAAAAACATCAAATTTGATCCAGTTTCACCGAGAGAGAAGCTTTGTGTTTGTGCAATGACCAGTGAAGCTGAGCAGCATCTTTCTCGTTATGTCTCCATGGTGTCGTCATAACAACGCACTGTTTAATTTGATGCAAAATGAGTTAATGACTCTGAGTGCAGGATGAGCAGGTTTTTACTGCTTTCCATAATACGACAAACTCTAACATGTCGTTAAAAATACCTACAAATATGTGACATATGTGACAAAAACACTAACATTTATTTTGTCTTCATGGAAACTTTAAAATAACTTAGAATGTTTCAACAAGTAACGCTGCAGGAGTATTTTTCAAACATAAAAATTTCCTCCTCGACTGTTCAGAAGTTGTAAAAATGTAAAAAAGACGTGCAATGTTGCTGCCTGTATCTGGATGACCTCCTGTTGTAAATGTGTTTGCACTGTGTGAAGTTTCACTCATGAACTCGTCATTTCTCAGCTTCTCTCACTGTCACACAGCAGAAACATCACAAACTAAAACCCATTTCCCCCCTGAAACGACACACTGTCCTCTGATGTCCAGTGTTGTGAACAGCAGTGAAGCCGAGTGGCCCTGAGTGTCGACCAGCAGCCATTTATCTTTTTCTTATTACTGTCCCGGCCTTCATTATTCAGCCGCCGGCGACGACCGTCTCTAACAAACCTCCTGTTGCTTCCTGGTTAAATGACCACAGCTGAAGCTCTATATTAGGAGATGAACGGAGGCCTCAGAATAACCGACAGCACATCAGTCATGAGGAAACTCAACACTGCGACCGTCACTGCGGCCCTGCAGGCGGGACGGAGAGAAAACTCGAGTCTTTAGCTTGAGGCTGAACTGAGCGAAGCCTGGAGTCTTTGTTCAGACAAACAGAGAGAGAAGAACCAGCAGGAACTCAGGAGGATGATCTGCTGCAGCTGAACACACACCAGGCTGCAGTACCTCAACTCCACCACTGTGTTCACTGCGCTGAGAGGCAGTTAGCTAACCGGGATAGCTGCAGCTAACCTGGCTGCTGTATTATAGTTTTACTCCTTTTTATCAACGTGGAAAACTGAATTTTAATGTCAGAAACTTTCAAAAACAGTAAAGAATAATAGCGAATATAAAGAATCATCTTTTTTTGCATTGAAGATCAAATCTTATCAAATCAAATCATGTTCAGTTAAACTCTCACAAGGTCAAATATCTGAGTACAGATGTAACATACCCCCCCTCCACACCTTCTCTGAAAATACCTCTGTTTACTATTTTTTAGCTTCATATTTATCACAAAATGTGTTTTTAAATGTATTAAATCCTGTATTTGTTTATGCTCTGTGTATGTGTAGAATGAAGGGCCACAGTGTAAAACTTTGCGTTGTAAAATGACAATAAATGAAACTAAACTGAAGTGTCTCACTGAATGAATGAGAGTAACTTTTCTTTCAAAGGTCATTGAAGTAAAAAAACTGCATGTGCAGAATCATCAGTCGATCTGATAAAAAAGAAAAATGAATAAAAAGTTTGGTGAAGCTCCTCAAAAATAATAAAGTCTAAAACAAGCTTTACTTTTTCTACACAAGCTCAAGTTTTCAGCTCCGAGTTGTTTTTGGCTCCAACCAGAGCTGCAACATGATCGGCTGAACCTGTTTTCCGACTCCTGCATCACACAAACTACATCTCTCGTTACAGACATTTCTGTTAGAAATGCTTGAAGTGGTTCTTCGTCTTTCTTATAACGTGTTTGTCCATGTTGTGTTTATGCTCGTTCTGCTGCCCCCAAGTGGCCAAAGTAGTCACTTAAGGCAGCTTTAATATTCGTTTTCTTTACTAATGTGATATTATACCACTATAATCTCGTCTCCCCTTACCTCGCCTCTGTGTAGCAACTCCTGTGATAATCTGCTCATCAGAAACCGACTCGGTCTGTCAGGAGTTTTTAGTGAGTCTTTGCTGGCAAAGAAGCTGAGCGCCGTGATCCCAGAATAGGTCTCGGATCAACAGCAGCTGTTAGCAGCACATAGCGTCCTGGTTACTATTCTGAAGTCTGGATGTTAACAAGGACAACATCTCCCTCAAACACTGACGGCTGGATGTAATCCTGCAGAGCCGAATGCAAAGACAGCTGTGTATTTTTAACATCAGCATGGTTTCTATTTTATAAGCAGTGACTTCAGTGACTCAGACAGTCGCACTGCCGTGATGCTTTTTCTGATATTTTTCAACTGAAAAGTTTGTGGGAAAACTGGATTAATAAGAATAAGGAAATATTATATGATCCCACTGTAAGTTTTTTAGTGGAAACCAGCAAAAAAGACAATAAATGTTATGTTAATGCTTATTTTATTTAAAAAGAGACAATGCACATTAATTGACGTGAGCGCCTGTGTCCATCATGTCAATGTGCCAGAATAGCCAGATTAGCCACACAGGCTAACTTTCGCCTGCAGCTCCTGTTCAGTTTATTTCAGCTCCATCATTTCATCCATTTAGGACAAAGATATTGTTATTGTTTGTCTTAAACTTTATTTACCTGTTTACAATAATTTAATTAAGGAATTAAAATAATTAAGGAATGAATTAGATTACTTTTTACTCATTTCCAGGTTTTAAAACTCCTTCCTGTTTTTGTAAGACAAGGTCCAAAATCGACTAAAACTGAATCCGACATGTCAGTTATTTCTGAACTTTAGCAGCGAACATTACCAAATAAATGTTTTAATTAGTACAACTACCACAGATTAATTGCCATTTTGCAAAAAACTCTTCACATCTGCCACCATCACAGACTCTGAATGTTTCTGATTCAGTCTGCATCTCAGTTTCTGACTCTCGTCTTCTCTTGTCCGACCAAAGCTTCGCTCATCAAGCCTGCAGCGATGAACACAGACTCTTTGATCACTGTTAAAAGTCCTCTGAGTTCACAGAAATGTCTTTTTCTGTCGTCCGACCAGCTGCTTGCACGGAAAATCCCACAGCGCTCCAATTTAATGCTATTATAAAGTCTGTCCATCTTTTTAACAACGACAGCCTCCTCAATCAACACAAGTGCCCTGAGTCTTCTCGCTCTGTTTGCACTTCTAAAGGACGGATCGTGTGTCTGCTTGGAGATAAGACACCTAATTTGGTTTATTTTCCATCCCTTGATGTTCAGAAATGACTCAACAGGAATATGTGTTCATGCAAAATGTAGATTTTTTTAGGCTCAAAAGCACCCGATGATGGTGTTCGGCAGAGTGCTTTGGATTACAAATTAAACTCTGAAGTGAGTCATCTTGTTTTCACCCGTTTCAGCCGACCTGATTAGGCCGGTCTGATGAAAGCGCCCTCTCAGCCTAACAAGGAAGCTTCTCCATAAATTGTCAGTGTTACGGAGTGGAGGGCTTTTTAAGAGTTAAACTTAAAGCACATTTCCTCACATCACTGCTCGCCCTCTCGCTGCGTCCACAGCTTAATGAATTGAGTCAGAGTTCATTTGAATTAAGATATGGCTGCTTGGCACAGCGTTTTCTATCGCCTGAGGGAAGGAATCTACTTTATTTTATGATACTCAACTTAATTATGCTCTAGTTCCTCTTAAACAGAAACCTGGACAGGATCTGATGATCTGATGATCCAGAGTGGAGCTGCTCCATCTCGTCACCCTGAAGGTGTTTTCAAACTGTTATCTCAAAGGTCTTTTTTCTCAATCAGTGTCTAATTATGAGCGAAATGATTCTTTCTGCTAAAATTAAAACAACTGTGATAATTTTATTAAAGAGATTACTCTTTTTGTTTTCTTGTCCTCGCTTTAATCGGTGATTGAAGGTGGAATGGACTCAGTTAACAGACATGAACCTCAGCTTCCATTTGAATGGAAAAAGGAATCGCTTGTTTTGTTACGTTGCAAAATAAATCAAAAAGCTCCTGAATACTTGAGCCCTAACACATGATTTGCTAACCTGAAGTTTTGTTCACATCCACCAGCTGAGCTGCATGACGTCCCGGTGGTTTGGCCCAGTTTTTGACCTGCCAGCTCTTCGGTCTGAGTCGCTTGTGACTGCATGGATCTACTGATTTCTGCTGATTTCTCGGCCTGCTGCCGGACACAAACTTAAACTCTTCAGCTCTTTACTCATTTTGGATTAAATTGTGCGGAGAGCAGCTGTTTCTGTATTTCTTGCCTCTGTGTCAGTTTTCTGCTTCACACTCTTTCATGGTAAACAGTGCCTGAGTCTAGATACATGTACTACTGATACATGTACTCTTGAGTCCATTTTAAAATTCAGTTTTATAAACAACAAAAAATGTCTCTCTATTAATATCAAAACAGCCAGCCATATAAATGTTATGCAGCAGTTATTTATAACAGACAAATTCTACAGAAGGCAAAGTCAGTCTTGACCAGCTCCGACCATCCACCCTCAGATAAGTTTGTTTCCTCCCATCTGCTTAATGATACAGGCTCTTCAGAATAAAGAGCAACAGGTTCACATTTTCTGATGTCCCCGGTGCGATAAATGCACTAAATGTGCTCTTAATCCTGTACTGAATGACTCTGAACTGAACTGAACTGAAGGC
Organism: Acanthurus lineatus; assembly: GCA_029814665.1. Classification (NCBI taxonomy): domain Eukaryota; kingdom Metazoa; phylum Chordata; class Actinopteri; order Acanthuriformes; family Acanthuridae; genus Acanthurus; species Acanthurus lineatus. Next base: position 23,536,913 of record JAPZDV010000004.1, read on the forward strand.
AGTCATAACAGTGTCATTATGTGTAAGTTGGCAGCTTCATCTGCCAACGTCAATGTGCTATAAACAAAACACTTCACATCTCCTGTATGTTCTGCCCAGGAACCACCTTTGGACTAAAGCTAACAGCTATAAGTTATTTCCATAGTTCTCGGTCCAAGCACTTAGCTTATATAAGCAAGCTGCTCGGCTAACTGAGCTAACTAGCTAAGTAAGTAAAGCTACATGTTCATTACCAAGATATTATCTCAATAAAATATGACCCAAGTTTAACCAAAACCAGAGAATGAAGTGATTAAGTTGTGTTTTTGAACAGTAATCAGTAATTAGTCACTGTCAAACAGAGGGGAGATGCTGAGGCAGTGCTAACAGGGTGGGTGTTACCCTCTGATTGGCTGTCAGAAATCAGCCAATCAGAGGAAAATGGGCTTTCAGGGAGGGGGGCCTTAAAGAGACAGCAGCAGGACTGGCTTGTTAGAGACAGAAGATGAACTGAAGGGCTGTGTGACGGACCAGTAGAAGATAAATAAGGAATTTTATTAACTGTAAATCAAGCAGAGCTGCTTTTGTTGAATCCCAGAATAAAAATATGGAGCAATAAGAATTAGAATAATAGGCACTTTTACTTGTTTTGCAGACTTCTAATCCCACTGAACAAATTCTCCCATTTCAGACATTTAAACTTGCAAATGCATTTCTACTTCATGAATGACTTCAGCGAATGATTGGTACATGAAAAGTGCTGGAAATGACCAATTGATCGTGAAGTTATGTCAGTTAAAAAGTATTGAATAAAGTAGCTGAAATGAGTCTTAAAATGCCTCCAGTCTTGGTTATCACTGGGCACATTTGAGAAAAAAATCCAATCTTTGTGATTTAGATACTCAGAAATATGAACCACTGTTTTTAAAATGAAACACTTCTATACAAACCGCTCACCTGATAGATGACGACACGGAACTTGTTGCGTGTGAGCAGCTCATCCTGGGTGGTTTCAACCTTCTTGACGCGAACGTTCTGCTTCTCCACACGCGTCCGGACCTCTTTGACATTGGCGCTGACTTTGCGGGTTTTCTGCAGGAGCTTCTCCACCGTGCCGCTGGTGTCCGTGTGGTCCTTGGCCAGTTTCAGGACATCCCCCTGGATGGTCTTGATGTTGTTCTCCAGCTCCTGCTGACGCTCCTCCATGCGCTGCTGGCAGGACTGGACATTATCAATGATGCCAGCCACACGCTCCAGCAGTGACAGGATGGTTAGGGCGCTGATGGGGTTCCCGGCCTCATCCTCCACCCCAGTGATCTCCAGCTTCTCTTGGGTGCCTGCTGTGCGATACTTGTGCTGATCCATTGCTGTGTTTCAAAGACGGATGCAATTTGCTTCACAGGAACGTGGAAATGGTGAAAAAGTGTTGGAAGTTACCAGAAGGGAGACTGGAGAGTGGCAACACCCGACCACTGTGACCCAAACTCAGGTCTGGCAACAGGAGAGAGGGAAACTCCACCTTCCCCTTTTAAAAAAGGCTTCATATCCAAAGGGAACTTGAATTCAGCCCTCACCGGGATGTGGGCCAGGTGGTAAACTCAATGCTCACATGAACCCCCCAAGCTAAAAATAAAACCCTTTCGCAAGATGACACTCTGACATTTTGGGAAGACCTAAAGCAGAGGATGATGGAAATCCCCACTCAAGTCCTGCTCTGCTTCATTAAAGCCTACAGACTGAATCATAAGTTTCCAATATTTGCACATTTGTTCATTCTAACAGCTGCGAAACATGTACATCAACAGAAGCTTAGGAGTCATTCTGCAGCTCTTTGCTCGCAGATACAAGGAAGCCACAGTTGTCTGGTCTGGTTACACAAAGCTGGAATGTTTGAGGGGGTTAAATATTGCAGCGCTGCCCTTTTTACTTTCCCCTGGGCAGCAGAGACCAAACATTGACTGTGACTGAGATCTGAAGCTCTTTATAGAGACGACATAAGACACTGACCCTCACTCCCTGAACAGCCACTGCACAGGAGGATCATTTCTTCTCAACGTTACATATGTGCTCAGTGTACGCCACTTGTCTCTTTCGAGTAACAGTATCTAGTAAAGTGATTTATTATTGGTCTTTATAGTTCAATAAAGTCATGAATTTGCTTAATTAACCCAACTAAAAAACAATGTTTTGTAAAATACTCCATAAATACAAACATCAGTGTGTTAAAAATATCATAGGCCTCCACCTTCAGCTGTGGGTGCCATCCAAAATGTGGGTGGGACAATCTAAAGGAGGGGTCGGGGGTCATGCCCCAAGCAAATTCTGAGCAGTGTCAGTGTCATTTCCTGCATTCTGGTGTTTTTTAAGAGGTGGTTTAATACTTATGCACATCAGATCCATCTTTGATAATGTTCTCTCATTATTTAACTTTGAGGATCTTTTGAAGTCTCTGTGTCTCAAATCTAGATTATATTGTTAGTCTTTCATTCTCTGCTGAAAGAACTACAAATTAATTTTCAGTCTAGCTTCTCTCATGCAGCACTGAGAGCTGCTCCTGACATTTCCTGTAAATAAAGGAAAGGCCACTTGAGGATCAGGGACTTTTGAATGAATGAATGTTGGATCATGATGGGGGGCTTTTTACAGCGTGGTAGTAGATGACTGATGGTTGAATGTGTTCGACTGAAGCCAGCAGCTGCTCCTTCAGCACCTCCCTCCACCCCATCACCTCCAGTCTATAACTCTATATTTACTCCAGCACAGCGTGCCTGTCCCTGCCCCTTGTAGAAATGTGTGACATACAAGTGGATTTATTTTCATGAGGAGAGGCGGTGACCTCTGCACATGTGGTGGTTTTAATCAGACAGGAGGGTCAATTAATGATGGAGCTCCTCCTCTCTGTCAGGTGGGTGGAGACTGATGAATGGAGAATCAGGACAGGGAACCCAGGGGAATGTTTTTTTTCATAAAGACAAATGAAAAAATGCTGAATCACAGGTTGTGTTGAGCTACAGAAGCTAAATGAACTGAGGCTCCTTCAGATACAATGTCATGCCTTTATCACTCCGAATGTGCTGTTATCCAGCAGCATCCAAAGCTGAACAGTTTACCAGATGAGATGTCTGCAGCATCATAACTGAATAAAAACTGTATTGAGGGGACAAGGATTTGTTGGGACCTCAAGGTTATTAACCTGACACTAATTCAGGACCACAAGTTTTTAAAAAAAACTATCATCACCTGCCAGGCAAAGCTAAACTGGCAGTTTGCAGGTCCTTTTATTAAAGGGCAGATAACCTGACAGTGTTACAATGCATGTCTGGTAAACAGAGCACTGTCAACACTAAAAGATGGTGTGTGCAGCATAATGTTAGTGTTTAGTATGGAATTAGGACAGAGTGTCTCTGCAGAGCTAAAACAAGGGAAAAGACTCTTGGATGTGTGGACTGAAGAGGACAGAAGAGGACTGATCAGACAGGTCGTTTCAAAATAGAAACAGAAGAAACAGCCAGAATGAGATCGAGACAAACCTCACAGGACACAAAAAGGGACATTTCACTCGAATGAAACATCTGCAATCTGGTGTACGTTAAAAAAAACATTTTCTTTTTTATTTTGGCAGAGGCCAAAAATAGCCTCTTAAAGTCTACATGCAGAATATTAACATGTCAAACACATTCTAGTCACATTTAGAGAAGTCACGGCTGCGATGGTCGACAACAAGTAGAAACACGTTGCTCGGCGGAGGGGGGATGGGGGGCTGACCGGCTACAATCTGTAGACGTAGACTAAGACATTACAGAAAACCTCCTGTGACAGAAAAAAAAAGTTATTAACACAC
>JAPZDV010000004.1:23562375-23604389 GCA_029814665.1 Acanthurus lineatus
CAAACTCACTGTGAAGTTCTTCCTTTGGATTTTTCCGATGGAAAGCTGGAGGTTTTATTAGTTTTATTAGTTGTATTTCCTGATCAGTTTTGGCTTTGTGAGGAACAGCTGACTCAGATTTGGTTGAATCTGAATCCACCTCTTCTGTTGGTCTCTAAAAGACCGAGTCCAGGTGAGTCCAGGTGAGTCCAGGTGAGGACACCATCATGGCTGTCCCTCTTTCACTCTCTGTTAAAGTCCTTGAGACCGGAGTGATTTCTTTAAACTGCAGCAGTTTCACAGTTAAGATCCTGCAGCTGCAGTGAATCTCATTAAAGGACAGAAGTCACATTAAAAATAAAAGTTCTCAGTGCAGAAAAAATGGCCCCTGTGACTGTTTTATTGTTTTATTGTTATATACGACCTCGTTAGATTATTATAACTCATGTGTTCAAAAGCGGAACTTCACTGTTGAAGCTTTATTAACAAAATAAAAGCAAATCTTCACTTCAATCTTCACAAATATTCAAAATGTTTATCAGAATAGATGAAAAAATAAATTTTCTTAAACCACTTAATGTTTCAGCTGCAAGTACTTACTAAAGCACAGTATCTGAGTAAATGTACTTAGTTACATTCCACCTCTGTGGGTCAGAAACTCACCAGACGTCCTCTGAATCTTCATCACACTCGGCTCCGTACTTGCAGGTGCTGCACTTGGTGAATTTCTTCCCAACGTCAGAACCTGAACCTTCATCATCTGTGAGACGAAAAGAAGAAGATGTTTTAACGTGAAGCAGCTTTTCTGCTGAACTTAAACAAAATAATCATTTTAAATATTCTGATTTAATGTGTTTCTTTGATCCACTGAAGCTTCTGCAGCTTTTTTAAGCATCAGTCTCCATTAAAAGCAATAAATCATGTTTCACTGTGAAAATTACAGACATTTAAGGAAAATCTGTTTGGATTTATGACTGAAAACATGTTAGACGTTGAAACTCACACACACTGAGACACACTAAAACACACTCTTTTCCTCCTGCAGACACACTGAAACACACTCTTTTCTTCCTGCAGACACACTGAAACACACTCTTTTCCTCCTGCAGACACACTGACAGAAACCCTGTTCATCAGTCACCTGAGACACTTTGCATGTTGCATCACCTTCACGACTCTTTTTACCTTTAAAGATGTAAAAACTCGTCTCGGTGTCTCTCTTCACTGTTTGTGCTTTTTTTTTATTCCAACTTTTTCATCCTTGAATCACATAATCAGATTTATTATCATCATCTTCTGCACTTCTTTCCAGAACAGCGACTTGATTTCATTTCCCAAACAACCTCCAGCTCGCATTAGTTTCCGTTCCGCGAGCGCCGTCGCGCCGTTAACGCTGATGACACCGTTTCCACCATCAACACGCGACACGGCTCACGCACTTTTCCATCAGACACAGCTGAGTGTGTGAGCAGACTCCTGAAGCTCGTCGGCCAAATGGAATCAGAGCCGCACATTATCATCTTATGATATTATTATTATTATTATCATTATCATTACGGGGGATGCGTTTAATGCCATCCCGCGTGACAGCCTCCATTTTCCAGCAGAGCGCGAGCTCGCAGCAGACGAGGCGCTAACAACCGGAACATCAAATATCAAAGAGCCGCGGGGATTATTCACGGCCGCCTTTCATCCGCGGAGCCGTTTCATGATTCATCCGGTGTCATTTCGCATCGCAGCGGAGGAAAAGCTCAGCGGCTTCAAGAGGAAGGAAATTAATCCACAGCAAAAACTCACACCTGAAGTCCTCATTTCTTCATCTGAGGCTGTTTTCTTCAAAAAGTTCAATGAATCAGAAGAAGAATCACAGCCGCTCTGCACATCTGGAGATGAGTCAGCATGGTTGAACTTTTTGTCTTTAAGTCTATGGATTTTTTAAAAAAGGGTTTTGTTTAGATGCCTGAAATATTTTCTGTGTTTAATTCAAGTTTCACATGAAACATGTCAGTAAATTCTCCACCACTGATTTTCAAACCTTCACCTGTTAAAAAAGGTGGTTGCTATCAGGTGACTAAATGAGAGTAAAGAAGCTGACAAATCAAGACATTTTTCATTTTATCACTCCAAAAAACAACATGAGATGCATCAAGACATTTTACACACAGCAGCTCAAGACAAAACTATGATTTAATTTATTAAAACTCAACTTTCGGGACCAATTACTTCTTGTGGGAACACTGATGGTGCAGGAAAAATGTCCTTTTTACAGACAGAAACCTCAAACAGATCCTGGATCAGAGGCGGGCCGACATCTGACCCCGACGTCATCGATGTCATCGTGAACATCATGAACATGATAACAGAATCCAGAACTGAGACAAAAAAAATTCAACCAGCTGTCTGAAGTCTTTGAGATACATTAGAGAGAGAGACTTGTACTTGTAACAGAGTATTTTTACTGTGGTATTGATACTTTACTTAAGGATTAGTCAGTTACAGTCGATCACTTCCTTCATCACAGATATGAGACACGGACGTCTCACTCTGATGCACATTTTTCTTAGTTATTGTGAGAAAAATGTGACTTCAAGGGTGACAACATAATTATAATGACTAAAAAATCTGAAAACTGTAGTGTGTGTGTGTGTGTGTGTGTGTGTGTGTGTGTGTGTGAGCCTGCTGGCTGACAGATTGGCCTGCTGTGTGTGGATGTATTGAACATGGAGAGCTCAGCCGGGGCTCGGAGGCTGCCGATCGATCGACGAGGATCTGCAGCAGAGAGGCTCTTTGTTTGTGTTCGACTCTGCTGGAGGCAGAACGGTGACACCGCCGCCACCGCCGCCGCCGCTGATGATGATGATGATGATGATGAAACAGACTCACCCAAAACCAAACAAACCACAACAGCTCCAACCATCATCATCAACATCGATAATGAACCTTGTAACCAGCTGACATGTCCCACCTGAGTCTGATTTTAAAACGAGTTAAACAGAGAAGAAGAGAAGAAGCTACTTCCTGTCCTCCACAGACAGAAACCTGCAGCATCACACGGCGATGAGAGCGTTTCAGAAGATTCACAGGATGAAGTTCAGACAACAAGAGGACGTTTTTCTGCACAAAACTGATCCAAAGAGTTTTAATTCTGCAGGGAATTCTCATCATCACATCATTTACTGAGACTACACAACACAAACACACACACACACACACACACACACACACACAAGCCTCATGCTGTGGAGGCAGCAGAAGGTTAATTAGATGTCGACTGAAAAGCTTGAAGGGTCACAGCAGATCAGCACAGAAGCTGCTCACATGATGAAACCGAATTCATACGAGTCAAACATGAACAGGTGAACAACTTTAACTGCTTTTATAATATTAAATTCATGTTGCATGCTGAGCATATTAAAGGGAAAATCTGTAACTTACAGTCAGAATTTGTGTTTAAAATCATCTCGTTTGCTGAGTCAGGCTGTGTGTATGTGTGCATGTGGGTCACTGCAAATGGAGGTTCAAACCAAAACTTTGCTCATGAACCAATTTGACTCTGAAAATGAAAACCAGGATCTGGACGGTGAAACCCTACGAGAGATCTATGTCCCATGATCCTTTTCTCTGTTTTCATGTGTGTGTGTGTCTGCAGAGCTTCAGGAGAACAAAGACCACAGCTGACATCAGGTTTATAAATGCATCGCTGTGGCTGCACCGATGCATCGCCTGCAGGGGAAGCACCAGCTCCTCCACCCAGCTGAAGCTCCGTCCACATGCAGATGGTGGAGATACCATCTCTCCAGGGACCCCCGTCCAATTAAAACCCCCCCGGCAGCCTCGATAAACAACAAACACTGCGGCGACACTGGCAGATGCTCACAAAATGTCTCTGTTGCCTGTTATGACAGCGGCTCGACTCCAACGAGACAGAAAACATCAAATCATCCATCGGGTTGGGGGGGTTAATGCAGAGACCGAGAACCTGCACAAACCTTTTCATGAGGGGAGGGCGACTCTTAACAAGGAGGGGTAAAGATGCTGAAAGAGTGCATTCAGGCTCAGATTAGCTTCCCTTCAACACAAACAACAGCAGCAGTTACAGGCTGATAAAGACTCAGCTGTAATTGATTTATGTTTGACTTTCACTCGCAGCCAAAAGGAAGCAGGAAATGAAATCTTTAAATAGCACAAAGAAGAAAAAACCACACAGACGGACAGACGGACGGGCAGACAGACAGGCACTCACCGTCTCCGTCTCCTGAGCCTGATCCAGGATCTGTGAAGACACAAGAGACACAACAACCATCAGTAATTAAGGCATCGTTAGGTTCTCATCAGAGATCAGGTGATTACAGGTGTTTTTCTATGTCTGATGCTTTTTTTTAAGCTTTTTTATCACGTTTTGTTTTTCTGACCCTTGATTATAAAGATTTGATGCAGACAGAAACACACAGTCTCGTGTTGCAGCTTCTCTGAGGTCCTGAAGGCCTCATTGGCTCAAACCTGCATCTCTGTCAGGATTCGGAGCCTCTGACAGGAGAAATCTTGGCGCAACAGCCTTGAATTAAGAAATGGACGCTGTGTTTGGAGTTTCTGGCATGTCGCCGCTGCATTAAGAAATGGAGGCCGGCTGCTTTGTTCAATTAAATTTCACCTTTAGCAGCTGAGCTTCTTTACAAAGTCATGATGGGATTGTTTTTCATGTAAAGGAGGCAGAAATGGTCGCAGATATGAACGACTCTGTCAGCGAGTTATTGACTAAATGTTACGAGTTTGGTTTCAAACTGCAGCTATAACTCCGCTTTAATCTCTTCTAAAGAAAAAAACCCTCCTGCTGGTGTGAATAATGTCCATTTATTAATGAGAAAATCCTTTAATGTTTACAGGAAAGATTGAACAACAGTTTCTGACTCAAAGTGATGAAGTAAAACATTTATTCAACACGACACAAAACACAACACCAACATTCAGTTTGCAGCTGTTTGAGCAGCTGACTGTTGTTCTTGTTGGAGAAACATCAGCACAAACACACATCTTTACAATAAGAATGTCAAAGATTTGAGATAAAAAAATGAGATTATTGAATAGTTTTGATCCTCTGATGGGAATTTAGTGACACAAGAGCATAGAAACAAAGCTGAGAGGCAAAGAAGGTAAAAAAAACATAAAAATGAGAAAATTATGACAAATGTGATTTATGTGATTTATGTTCAGGATGGAGGGAAGAAACAGGATGACACACAGCTGGAAGGTAAGAAGGTGAGTGAGTGCGCAGGTAGGAAAAATGACGGTGAGCAGGAAATGAAGAACAGCTGGGATTGAGGGAGGAAAAGAAGGAAGACAGGAAGTGAAATGAGAGGAGAAGTTAAGAAGAAAGTGAAATTTAAAGGCAGAATAATAAGAAAAAGTTATAAAAGTTTTAAGTTGGTAAGAAGGAGGATATAAATAAAGAAAGGATGGTGCTGATGTTGGACATGAGAAAAGAAGCCAGGTGTCTTTGTAACCTGGTAAGAAGGAGGGAAAAAAGAGATGGAACGTTTTCAGGTTGTTTGAAGGAAAAAGTAGTGATGCACGTCTGCTGAGTTTTCAGGTGCTTTAAACTGAATCCAAACATTTCATCCAGCTGATGGAAACAAGCTGAAACTGAGCCGAAGTGAAGATGTGAAGAGATGAACTGATCAATAAACTTCACAGAGTTTATGAATTAAGAAAGAGCTCGAGCACTTGGATCAAAAATCTCTCTGAATTGTTGTAAAAACAGACTGAATTTTATTGAAAAAAACAGCATCTGCAGGAAAGTTCTTCTTTCTGTCATATTTTCATCAATATAACACATAAAAAAAGTTTCTGCTCTTCTTTATTTTGATCATAAAAAAAAAAGCCTTTGTGACCAAAAGTTTTGCTCATTAACTTTGTGGCCTCGTTCGCTTCGCTGCAGCTCCGTAAATCAGCTGAAGCTGCTGTGTGCTGTGCAGGAAAACTCGGACTCTGCAGCCGGCGAAAACTCGGACGCTGCAGCAGCAATAAAACCCTGCTGAGGAAATTAAACATGGCCGCCTCTGTGTTTAATGAAGCAGAGAAAAGCTTCGCCGCAGCTGCCTGCTTCCTGTGCTGCAGCCTGCATGAGAAAAACCGCCGTGATGACTCCGAAGTGTCTGGAAGTTTTCTGCTGTCAGAGATAATGAGCAGTGAAATGAGCCTCGACAAGATAAAGTCTGGCTTTTTAAATTTATTTCTTGTCCAGCACTTTTGTCTCTTTTTAACCTGATTTTATTAGAATAAAAAAATAACCCTTAGAAGAAAGTGAAATAAAAAATCTGTCAGAAAACAACGCAAAGATCAACTCGCTTCCTCTGTTATTTATTATGTGATAATATTCCTGAATATGAGTCAAACAGTCTGTTCTGTTCGAATGTTCTGAATGAGGCTTTTTTCTCTGAATTGACATGTTAAATATGCTGATATTGTTTGGTTTTTAGGCCCACACCCTTAAAATATGCGTCCGCTGGGTTTTTTCTGCAGTTTTTGACACACAGCCTTGACAACTGTTTGCAGGTCAGAAAGAGAAAAACATGATAAAAGACTCGATATCTCTGAGTGAGAAATGAGAAAACTGACTACAAACTGCACATAAACACACTGAATGATGCTGAACAGACACAGTTTATTATCAGCTGCACCATCACCCATAATTCCTTGTGATTTCAGGCAGGAACCACGATGAAATCTGAGGTGGTGGATGAGTTTGTTTCGGCTCCAGCAGTGACATCAGCTGGTCAATAATCATGTAAATCATACTGAGATAATAATCAGAGACAATAAAAACACCAGTTCTGACATTAACGTCTGTTTCACCACAGTTTGCCTCATTAAACTGCACAGACTGTGAGAAATGTGCATTTTCCTCTTTTTTACTGACTGAGATCTCAAACATCCTGGTTGTTCGAAGATGAAAACACGAGGAAAAGCCACATAAATGTTATTAAAAGCTCAGTTTATAGGAAGCCCAAGGTTAGATAGGGAAAAGGCTTTTAGTATCACATCCAAGTGTGTAAATCTGCCCTGTGCTGCAGGCGTCTCTCCGTCCTCCGTCCTCCTTCAGCAGGCCAATAAAAACCAACAACACAAGTTTAAAAAGTTGTAACTCTGACCTGAAGCCGGCATGGAGGTTCACACCTTCAGCTCTGGAGTTTAATCCACTGCTGACCTGAGATCAGACCTCAGCGAAGAGCCTCAGCCTTCTTACCTCCCATCACCCCCCCCAGTCTGCCCTCTGAGAGCTGCACTTCCTCCCCCTCCTCCTCCTCTTCCTCGCCTCCTGCTCGGGGAAATAAACTTGGCTGAGGATTCGTGCTGTCGCCTCAGCTCGCGGCCGCCGAACGCTCCAATTACAGGAAGCATAAATCTGGAGGAGAGGAAATTGCAGGAGGACAGGAGGGAGGTGAGGGAGGCAGAGGGCATATCGCAGTGCTGGCTCCCCCGTGTAACGGGTAATAAGAGCGGTGCCTCCTGGGAAATCAGGCCACTGGCCCTGCAGATGGAGTTGACCGACAGCACCTCCACCTCCACCGCTGCTGCAACACGTTCGTGAGGAGCGGGGGAACATCAGCCCCGACTGTCCTGCAGGGACGTGTGAATCCACGGTCTACAGGGGGGGCTGATGGGAAAAATGCTAACGTGTTAGCGCTCTGACTGTGTGACAGCATGGATCTGATTCTGCCTGATGTTCATCCAGATGTGGAACATTAAACCTCAAGGTTTCAGGAGCAGCAGCCATGCTGGCAAGAGTTCAGTTATGGAGTCAAACTGTCAGAGACGACCTCCGTCGGTCTGCAAACACCTGGCAACAGCTCAGTCAGGTCAGGTTTATTTCTGACATACATGAAGAAGAAAATGAGTCCAAACACAAAAAAAAGAACTGAGACCTGCAGAGCAGACAGACAGATTCACACAGACGGACAGATTTACTCAACACATAAACTCAATGACATCACACCATTAAAACAACTGTCACAAAACCCCATTTAAATACAAAGTTATGTGCATACAGAGGTGAAGCTCGAGCTTTGAATGATGCAGCGGGGGTGTGGGGGGGGCAGATCTGATGTTTGGGGGCAGTTTATTTATTCCACATTTACCCCTGAGCTTCAGCTCGTGCCTCAGGGACGACCGGAGGTGACGGCTGAGCGACCTGAGCGTCCTCAGAGGGACGAACGGTGTATTAAAAGGTCAGCAAGGTGAGAGGGAGCCAATCCGTGAGGAGCTTTAAAAAAACAGGTAATAAGACTTTAAGATGAACTTGGAAACTGACTGTGAAGGAAGCAGCGAGACGAGGAGATGGAGCCTGACTGGCAGCAGCAGGCTGAGGCCCCCTGAGCTTATCGCTATGAATCATGGGAAAAAAATATTTTACTTTCACTTAGTTTGTAAGAGAGAAATCTGATCTCTGAGCAGCTTCACACAGTGAACAGAGACAAACAGAAACGAGGTTACTACAGTTCATTTACTCAATCTGATGCCTTTTTTTTAAGGAACCTAAGTTTTGTTTTGTCACGTTTCTTTGACCTCTGACCTCTCAGTTTCCTGACATGAAACTCCTCATAGCGACTCATCAGCTCACATGCAGGAGAAATCAGTATTAGCTGGAGCTTCAGAGCTGCTGTTTTCACCCTCAGCAGGTCTGAAGTCAGTCTGAGGTGAAAAGTTTCTGTCTGACTTTGACTGATGAAAAACGTCTCAGTGGCTCTAAATGTTGTCATCAGATGAGCTGAGGCGTCTGACTGCCTGCTGATGAAGGATGAACATGGAGGAAAAGCTGAGTGGAACAAGACGGATCCTCACTGCGGTTCCTCCTGAAACCTTTGAAGGAGCCCTGGCGGGTCCCCGAACTCCGGCTTTGGAAACACTCGGCTTCAGGAGGATTTTAACGGCTCATCCGCGGCTCCTAATTAAAATTGATCCCAGGCTGATTAAGCGGCTTGCTCTCTGAAATCAATCTGACTGGTGACGTTCTGCAGAGTTCAGAGGAAAAATGGAGGACGAGTGCCGAGCGTTCGCCGTTCAGTCAATTAAAACATAACGGCAGCGAACTGCAGCGCAGCGACTCTGAGGCTGTAATTAAAAACATTAGTGAGACATTTACAGGCACATTATAGGACGACGAAGCTGCAGTTAAAATTATGACTTTAAACATCAGCCTGTCTGCTCAGCTCAGCACCTAAAGACACTTTAAATGGATGAAAATTATCGATGAAGCTCTTTTCTGGAACATTTACAATGTTTGAACTTTTATTTATTGACTTTGTTGTCAATGTCAATAAATGTTGGTCTAAAAATCATTTTCCGAAAGTCACATTTTATCTTCTCCTTCACAAATTGTCTTATTTATTTGCGGTTGTTTGTAGTTTTGCTGGCAAACTTTTTAGTGAAGATTTTTTTTAACTTGAACTGATGTGACTTTTTCCTTCAGATGAAACTCTGAAACTGTGCTTTTATTTTGGTAAATAGGTGGATTGACCCTTAAATAACAGAACAGCTTTCACTTCATAATCTTCCCTCCATCTTTTGATAAAAGAGAAACCTGCTGTTAAACCCGACTGCTCTGAACAAATGAAGTCTTAAGTCTCTGGATCATTTTTCGCTAAGACGACTTTTTAAACAACTGAATCCTTTAAAACACACACTGACTGATGTCCTCACACACTCATCCACTGGTCGATTTCAATAAATGAAAAGCTGTAATTCACTTTTGGATGACCTCTCCCATCGATCAGTCCTTGTTATTCCCAGGTTTCCGTTGCGTCAGACTCACCGGCGGAGCAGGGCCCGTCCGACACCCGCGAGATCAGCCTCTGCTGTTTGCAGGACGCCTGTCGCCTGTAGCATTCGTTCTGGTAGGTGTCTCCGTTGGAGCCGCACACAGGGACGTAGTGTTTGTGGCACTGCAAATCAAACACAATCAAATGTTAATTAAGGCTCAATGTGACCGCTGCTCACAGGACGAACATCAAACCTGACGGGGACGAATCTGCAGCGGCTGACCGGAGCTGTGAGGAGAAGTTCTCACCAAAGTTCTTACAGGTTGAACAAAAGTCTGAACAAGTGACGCGTCTCTTTTTCTTTTGCATATAAAAATTAATTGATTGACTGACAGATAATGATTTCATCAGTGTGGTTTTCTGTTGTGTTTTGGATTCAGAAGTACAGAATATGAACATTTTCTGTTAATTACTTATATTCAAATACATCAAGCAAATTTCAAATAATAGTGCATTTAATCACTTTGCTCTCCATATTAAAAGTACAGAAACAAAACTAGAACTTAATGTAAATCTCTGTATTGTAAATCACTTAATCACTTTACTTAACTTTACCTTTTCCTGATTAGGTCTGCTGGATTCAATGATCTCCGTCAGAGGAGGGAAACATGTTCATGACACTTTATCATAACTGCTAATATAATTCTTTATAACTTTTAAAAAAGGAGGAGAGGAGGAACATTACGTTATAAAAAGTCGAGACTTAAGCTGGTGGCTGAAAGTGTTTTAAAATGAAATGAAGTGAAAACAAGCTGTCGTGTTTGAAACATCGTGTGACTGTTTGTTGAGTTTCAGTCTCTGCAGGAACATTTGGACGCAAACACTCGACTCTGCTGTCGAACACGAGGACACATATCAGTGTTCAGTAATCCATATTCCATTAACTCACAGCCATCAGTCATTCAGCAGGAATCCCCTGCAGAGCTGAACTCTGTGACCTCTGTACAGCCAGCGGTGGAAAGTAACCGAGTATATTCACTCAAGTACTCTACAAATGTACTTTTATTGTCTAATGCAACTGTCTGTTTCTGTTTCTTTATGTTAATCTGTCATTTTCAGTTAATCTAAGACAGATATGATGACATGTTTCACTATTTTCAGGATTTTTTCAAGCCAAACAATCATAAAAATGATCCGCAGATTCACATTAACCAACTTAAACAGTTCGATCCTGAATGTATCACAGTCACAGGGGGCTTTTTTCTGCGGTACTTAAGTGTTAGGTTTTTTTTTACTTAAATAAAAGATGTGGATGCTGCAGCTTCACATGAGACAGAAGCAGCTCCTGTTACGTCTGCAGCTTTATGCTTTAATCCACCGATGAACAAACTATCGAGCAGCGATCAATCAGAAACTCCATCACAGGGGGAAAGACTCATGAGCTCAGAGAGTAAATTCTGCATCAGATCGTAATCGGGCAGCAGGACGTCCTCTCGCTTGTTATCTTCAAAGCTGCCGGCGCTCAGACCTGGCGGTCTGTCTTCTTCACGTCCAGATTCCAGCTGAGAGACGAGTTGTTTGGGTTTGAGGAGGCGAAGCGTCGTCCTGTCGGGCTGCTTCGTCAGAGTTGGGATGAAAAATAGATCAGTCGGTCTGACAGAGAGACTGTTTGCTGCTGAGGCGGGAAAACAGAAACATGTTCGAGCTTCCCTGCAGCGTTCGAGTCTCACAAACACTCACAGACTCTGTCACTCAGCTGAAGACATGTTAGCCGTGTTGTTCTGCTGCTCGGTCATTAATCTGCTGTGTGTCTGTGTTTTGCTGACAAAGATGAACAAACAGAAAAATGCTCCTTCAGCAGGAGTTTGATTCTGTTTGTTTAAACTCATAATATCAGATTTTCACATCACAACAAATTAGTATTCAACCCTGTTTGCTGTGTGTTTTGTCTCTTTAGTGAAATAAACTGAAGAAAAGAAGGGAGGTGAGAGAGTCTGCAGTGCAAACACACACACACACACACCTGCTGCCCTTCTGTTTGTAATTATAGTCACATTAGACAGAAATAATGCAGCTTACACACAGATCACACCGATGAGCTAACGAGCGAGAAGCTAACGAGGTTTCAGGGAGACGAACTCGTTCAGAAATCTGATCAGCAGAATCTTTTATCTTTGTGTTAAATTAAAGTTTGATTGTCTTTAAGTTTGAAATGAGCTTCGAGAGCATCAGTTAACTTTGATGAGATTCTGTCTGAAACGATGAACAAACTGATTCATTTCCCTTAAATTTAACCACAAACTTAAAAAAAATCAACTGTTTTTATTTAAACTGGAGAAACGACTTCTGTCTTCAGCTGCATCGTCTGTTTCATTCATTGATAAACATGAGAAGCTGCTGGCTGAAGGTTTTCTGCATTGATCTCTGATCAGCGTCACCACAGACTGAATCTCTGTGTTTCAACCAGCTTCTTTTTCTGTTTCACATGCAGAGAAACACTGCATAACAGAGTCGAAGAAAACACAGAGTTCATTAAAGAAAGACTCAGGTTTTATTTTGGAAACGATCCATTAAAGTTGTCACAGATTGATCCTGATAAGACGCTTTTATTGGCTTGAGACATCACTTAAAAACACAGATTCTTATCAGCCTGACAAAGATCAAGCCACGCAGCCAAGAGAGGATCTGCAGATCCTCCTGTCAGGATGCATTTATGTCCAACTGTCTTCACCAATGAGGGACGAAATGAGTCCAAACCCACTGAGGAGACCCCGAGACTCGCTAAACCGCTGGGAGCTCACAGGGAGGATTAAAGGAGAACTTTGATCATCTCACAGTTTAATGATTAATAACTAAAACGAAGCAGAGCTAAACTAATAACTTAAGTTTGACTTTTCTTAAATGATTATGTAACAGTTTAGTTTTCGTGATGAAGTTGTTACTGAGGATCTGAAGTGAATGATGGTGTGAGGACTGTTCCTCCTCCTGTTCCTCCTCTGATGATCTGCTTTGTCTCTGAATTCGTCTGAAGACACCTCGGTGCCTCTGTCTGGCTCAGGCGGCTGTGAAGCTCCTCTGATCGCGTCCCATTTGTGTGGACGTCAGTAACAAACGCAGGTTTTGCTTTCAGGTTGCAGAGCGTGACGGTTGGTTTCAGACAGAGTCTGTGCGTCGTGTTGCTGCAGCGAAGCAGCAGCTCTGTTGCGAATCGCTCTGCCAGACGTCGTCCTTCACGCTGCTGCTTTAACTCTCTCGTGTTGTTCAGCCAAACATGAAACAAAGGCAGCAGACTGACGGGAGAGAACGGACGTTTTGTTCCGTGTAACAGGAACAAACAGCAGGACCGTCGTGTTTCCTGAAGAGTCTGAAGAAGCTGAACTGTGTTTCCTTCTGACGAGAGTCTGCAGCCATGAATCAACACTCACACTGAAGCTCCGTCACTGCAGCCGAGACGCACAGCGTGAAACTTCCTCATTAAACACTCGATCAGGCTGCTTTCACACCTGTGGACCCATCCAGCTGGTCTGTTGTTTGCACCAAATGTGGATTAATCCACAGCTTACAATAATCCCAAACAAATGCATCATTACCTCCTGTTTGACTAAAAAAAATTAATAGGCAAATATTTTGGGAAATAACTAAACTTTTTACAAAACTCAGATTATGGATTTGTGCAGTTTTAAAAAGATTCAGGCCCAAAAACAACAGACCTCCAGCTGAGAGCCACAGACAGGAAGTCTGCGAGTTTTTTCTCTGGATTAGTTGAGAATCTGACAAATATAGAAAAAACACCAAACTGAGAGAAGAAAGAAAGAAAGAGATGTCTTCATGTTTCTCTACCTGGAACTGGCAGACACATTTGAGCTGAGCTCCGTCGTCTCTGCAGACGCCTCCGAATCGACAGGTGGAGTCGTCACAGACCCTCAGGTCGCTCTTCTTCTCTGACAGATCTGCAGCGGAGAGACAAACAAAGGCGGAGGGTTAAACAGAGAGACGGGTGGATCAATAAGGTGAGTAAGCAAACAAAAACCTCCGCGAGCAGCGGCGGTAAACTGTGACTCCTCCTCCCATCGCACCGCGAGCGAAACCCGGACGGTTTTATGAGTTTATGAGTGATGAAGCAGACGGAGAGCAGAGCTGCAGGCGAAACACACACACGATTCACAGCTCAGCACAACGCAGGAGACGAGTGTTTATCAGGCGCAGCGATGCGTCACATGTCACAGCAGCAGGTACCTGAACCACAGGTGAGTCAGTCACAGAGCAGAAAACACTGATGTGTGATGTGATGAAACGTTACCGAGCGAATAAAAGTCAGCTTTCATCTTTACTACGAAAGGATGAATCCATGTCTCAGACTCAAACAGGATCACAGTGGAACATCAGACTGGAGTCAGAGCTTCGAGTCACCGCCCACGTCTGAGACTCGTTCATGGAGTCAAAGAGAGGCGGAGTCAGAAAAAAATGACCAATCAGATCCTGAATGACAGAGTGCAAAACATGTCAGACAGCAAGACTCAACTGTTCAGGTCAACTCACAGAAAAATCATTTATATATCTAAGATAAAAAATATGTTTTATAATAATAAAGAGTAGAGAAACGTTAAATATCCAAAACTAAAAGTTAAAGCTAAATAAGTCCTGTGATGCAGGAAAATCTGATTCTTCTCTCAGATCGAATAAATCAACAAGTGATGGGATGAGTTTGTGTCCTGACGTCACCTGCAGACTGACTGCAGGGGGCGCTGTGGTAACATCAGTGTATGTGTGTGTGAGGTGCATGAACGGCTTCATGGATTCAGACGCTTTGATCCACTTTCATCACTCTGGATTTGTAATTGGAATCCAGTTTTAGTCCCAAAGTGTTCAGACTGAGAAACATCAGCAGGATTCAAACTCCTCATGCGGTTTGGATCCTGATTTTTAAAAAAGGACGAATCCGCCGAGAGTTTGAACCAAATGATGTTTTTAATTTAATTTCAGTTGAACTTTTTTCCTGAATCAGTGACGAGAGTTTTCAACAATCATCTTCACAAAAACTCACAGAATGTTTTCTTAACCAAAAGCAGATCAGAGGACAGAGTATGGAGACGTGAACGACACTGGACACACACACACACACACTAACACACACACATGATAATCACAGGCCTCCACGCCTCAGAAATGTTCAGTCGACTCAGATTATCCACATTTTCTTCAAGATAAAAGCCACCGATTCCTGCCTGTGTGTGTGTGTGAGTGTGTGTGTGTGTGTGTGTGTGTGCGTGTGCTGGTGTGAGTGTCACACACTGCAGCTGAGCGAGCTTTGAAGAGCTGCATTATGGTCTGTAATTACTGTCTGTGAACCTTCCTTCCTCCTAAAAATGGCCTCTGCTGGTTGAGGGAAGAACCAGCCATAAAAACCCTGAAGCTCTGAAGGTCTGGAGGTCCAGCTGAAGGTCCAGCTGAAGGTCCAGCTGAGACACAGTGAAGCCAGACGGAGCCACTGAGGAGCCGACAGGCCCAACAGACCTCCAGGTTTAAGGAACAAGACGAGATAAGAGAGAAAAACACATGTGGAGGAAGTTCTTGAATGAATAAGTGAGAGTAGTAACACCAGGAAGGAGAACAGTGAAGACGTCACTTTGCTCTCAGAGGTTTTTAATTATTGATGCTTTAAAAGGTTTTAAATGAAAAAAATCCCCAAACTGGAGGTTTTTTTCAATTTGAGCCAAAAAAACATTTATTTCTCTTTTTTTCTCAGACGGCTGTTTGCTTTTCTGTTCTGTGAAAATGTGGATTTTATTCTCTCGAAGTGTTTGAACCTTCTGCTTGTGTTTGAAGAATCTGAGTAAAATGTGTTTTTATCAGTTTTCTACTTCTGAGGGAAACTGAAGTTAGCAAACACAGATTCACAAAGATAATTTTATGATGTTTAACCAGCAAAGATGAGAATCCGGCAGACGTCGACAGGCCGAGCTGTGTGTTCTGGTTCCTGCCTGCAGGTTTCAGAAACACTGAGATGTTTTAAGGTTCAAGATGAGCAGAAGATTTTAAATCTCCACCTACGACAACAAACATGCAAATATGTGTGAGTGTATGAGTGTGTGTGTGTGTCCACACTGTGTTATCTGAGGCTCTCCACTGATATTCCTCTGTGTGTGTGTGTGTGTGAGTGTGTGTGATCGTGTTGTGTTCAGGTTCCTCAGTCTCATACATTTTACAACAGAAACAGGGATTTGAAATGCACATAATTCGTCCTTTGGATCGGAGCAGAACTAAAGGAGCTGACGGAGCGTGGCAGCAGCCGCCGCCCGGAGGCACATCCATCTCCCAAATCTCCTGAGCCCAGCCCGGTCGTCATGGCCACCCAGCCGCCGCCGCCGCCCCCCCATCGACTCGTTATCTAACACCCCCCCTCCCTTTAACACCGCATCCCTGACTCCAACACAGACGGACGTCAATACCTCATCTTCTGTCTGCTGCTCTGAGGCCTTCAGCTGTCTGTGCATCCTTTAACCCTCTGACTGCTGCAGCACACACACACACGCACACACACACACGGACACACACACGCACACACACACACGCACACACACACACGCACACACATACACACACACATACACTTCATTAAACATACATGAGGCAAAAAGTAAAGAGGAAAGTAAAATTGGCTCAACAAATTTCCATACAAGCACCTCAAATCTGTAGTTTAGTGATCAACAGTACTGCAGTAAATGTACTTAGTTACATTCCTCCACTGATGACTTCAGATGTGCACACACACACACACACACACACACACACACACACACACACACACAGCGGTTTTGCGTTTCATAGAGCAGTGAAACCTGCTCTGTGGCGCATCGATTTGGTTTTTCTAAAAGCGGATTTATTCCTCAGCACCGACGTGAAACAGGAGCCGGACGAGCCGTGACAGACATGTAAAACACCAACACCAGTGATGCATGATGGGACTTCAAACCAACATCACGCTTAAAGACACAAATGTTCCACTTCTCTGTGTGTGTTTGAGGCGTTTTCAACTTTGTGATCGTTTTCTTTGTGGTTTAACAAACTCATGAATCTTAATGTTGCTTCTCGCTTCAGAGATGCTCGAATATTCAGAATCTTTCAGCTCTTTAACGACGAGATGAGCAACATTTTCCGGTCGGACGCCATCTTGGATCTCTTCTTTAAAATTAAGCTCTTAAGGGACGAGATGATGAAACAGAAGCTCATCACAGCTGCTGTTCAAACCAATAAAATCCTCAACAGCCACGTTTTCCTTTTTGTCTGCATGTAGCTGCTGAGCTTCCTGCTGCGCCGCCTGATTACTCCATCTGACTCCACCTGCAGCGCACAGGGCTGCGCACACCTGCTGAGCGACCACACACACACACACACACACACACTCACTGCAGGCAAGGGAATGAAACACACATCAACACAAATGCACCAACATACACACACACACACCACTACATCTCAGAGGCAAATTTTGTGCTTTTTACTCCATTACTTGTGTCTGAGGGGTTTTAGTTACTGGTAACTTCTCACATCCTGTCCAGTAAAAACCTTGTATCTCCAGCCGTGTTGAATGTTTGTGATAAATTGAAGTTTTTCCTTCTTGTTCTCAGAAAGTTCTCCTCCTTCTTCAGATAAATAAAGGATGTAAAAAGCTTCTTGTTCGAGCTGCAAAATGTCCCGAAGCTGAAAACAGTTTCTCTGTTTTTCTGAGCTCATGAAACCTTTTTGGAGATATGTGGTTCTCAGAGGACAGTAACTAACAGGATGTAAAGGAGTTCAGATGAGCTGCAGCTGCAACATCTGCAGCAGGAAACAAACACATCCACAAAGAAGAGACCAACATCTGGACTGAGTGAAAAAAAACTGTTTACCTTCATCTGAGCGAGTCCACTGAGCCGAGACTCAAACTAACAGATTTCCCGAAAACAAAGGATATAAACCTGGTTTGACTTCTGCAGGAGCACAAAAAGCCATCATGAAACCAACAGCTGGCACTTTAACAACAAAAGGTGTGAATCCATGATGATCAGAAACATCAGGACAGAAAAAATCTTCCTCTCTGTGACAACTTCCTGTCTGAGGAGGCGACCATGTTCACCTCATCTTAGAATAAAATCTTAAAAATGCAGGAAATCATGCTGAAGTCAGAATCAGAGTCTCCTCTGAACCACAGACGTTCATCCTGAAATGTTTCTCTCAGAACAATTAAAAACAAAAAAGGCAAAAACATGAATATTTGATGAGT
The DNA here is from genome assembly GCA_029814665.1 of Acanthurus lineatus. Classification (NCBI taxonomy): domain Eukaryota; kingdom Metazoa; phylum Chordata; class Actinopteri; order Acanthuriformes; family Acanthuridae; genus Acanthurus; species Acanthurus lineatus. The sequence continues at coordinate 23,580,373 of JAPZDV010000004.1, forward strand.
GTTTATGGAGCCATTATGAACCCGGCGCGTCACAGCCGGTTATTAATGATCGTCTCAGCCAATGAGAGCGGCCACAGAGGAGCCGACGCAGCAGAAACTGAGCGTGTTGTTGTGATGTATGTGAGGTTTGTTCACACTGATAAAGACTGAACGCCGCTGAACGCCGCGAGCCGCTCAGCTGATGTCCGTTTGTTCCTGCATCTATTTTAAACCTCTGGACTGCAGCATCTGGATGAGTTTCTGTGTGAAGAGCTTTTCTCTGTTCTCCTCTGATGTTTGAATAAAACATGAAACCCTGACCACCGCCTCCTCCTCCTCCTCCTCCTTGTTGCCACGGACGACGCAGGTACGCTGACGTCCTTCAGCCTGAATAATTTTGCATTTTTTCATTCAGCTTCGGTTTTATTTTTTCAGCCTTTAGTGAGTTCACTTAAAAAATCTTAATGAAGATAAAACATAAAGTTTGGATGAAAACAAATCTTCAGGGATCAGAGAAGAAAAACTTTGCAGAAAAACAGAAGCAGCTTTTCTTTCTGCAGGAACCAGTTTTGCAACATACTGCATTTATACAGGAGGAGCTGTGATGACTTCAGTGATTCTCCTCATGTAGCGCCACCATCAGGTCAACGTTTATATGTGTAAAATATTTTTATTCAGAGGAGAAAGACGGAGAAGCGTCACTGAGAAATAAAGGATGAAGGAACAAAGAAGCTGTGGATTTTCTTTGTTTCTTGTTTTTTTACTGACTGAGGTTTTGAATATTTACCTGAATACATCAGCGTCACACCTGAATGTGTGACAGGTGCATCAAAGAAAAGCAGGTATTTTATTTATTTATGCTGTTTAGGTCTGATGGTTCTTCATCAGGTTTGAGCCAAACATCTTAAATAAAACACAGAAACACAGAGCGGTGTGATGAAGTCCAAAGCGGCCGATAAATTTCATAAAACAAACCAATTTAAACTGAATTAATGTTTTTTCTTTGATGATCGTCAGAGTTGCTCAGTAAACATCTTGTGTGAGTGTGTGTGTCAGAGGCCAAACAACAACAGCAAACCAGTGAAATCAGATGAAAAAAACCAGGCTGCAGTAGTTTGAACCTTCAGCTGTGACAGTGACTCTGAGCAGATGCTTCACAAGAACCTGCTGTCTAATTACCACCCTGCCTTCCTCCTCCTCCTCCTCCTCCTCCTCCTCCTCTGGAACTGGGACTAATTTGTCCAGTTTTGTGTGTTTTTGCTTCCTGGAGAGGCAGAGCGAGCGTCGATTCGCCCCGAGGCCCCGGCAGACGCTCGGCTCGTTTGGCTTCATCAGCTGATGCGGCGCACTAATCTTCACCTGGGAAGCGGCGAGTGCAGCGTGAAGATAACAGCTTTGATGTTTTATTCATGTCCAATGGATCAGAGGGACAGAAAGACTCCTTCCAGGTTCATTCTGCAGTCTGACGCAGAGGCAGAGCAGGAAGTAATTGACCTCCAGGGAAGTCTCTCTGAGCCGAGTCGGGTCACTTCGGCCCGTCGGCGCTTCGGTTCGTTACTAACAAGACAATTAAGCCTCATATCCTCAGGAACAGCTCTGATGTGCGTTCTGTCACAAGCTCCAAAACATCCTGGAAAACCTGGATTTCTTACAGTAACTGTATCTTTCTAATCTAGGTGAAAGTCCTGGAACTCAAGGAGTTTAATTTACCCCGAATTTGTTTTATGAATTGTTGCTTCACATTAAAAAACAGTGTTTTGACTTAAATATTTATGTTTTTGTCGACACAAACAGTTGAAAAATGTCCTGTGAGTCACTAAAGTTACCAAAAACTGTCCACCTAAATGTTTCCTTGAATGCTGCATCCAGGTGAAACATCACCACCATCATCTCCTGCATCCTGAGGAGAAAACTCAGCTCATAGTCTCACATTTAATCAGAACTCCGTCATTTTCTGCTAATAAACGTCTAAACGTTACATGTGATTTGCTCTATTTTCATAAATCTGCAGTTGGCAGAAATGTTCAAAGGCAACATCTGATATCTGATCTCCTTTCTCTGGATCTCCTCTGAGTCCTCGTTGGTCTCATCCTTCAGAGGACTCGTCGCCTGAACGAGGCCTCTGATCTGCTCTGTGTCGCCGTCATCATGGCCGCCGCTGCTGCAGTGTGAAAGAACCGCTGAGGTGTGACAGACTTCAGGCCGAGGCGTGAAACGAGCCCGTCGCACCGACACGTTATCCAGCTCGGTGCAATCATGAAATAAAACTCAATGAAATGCGTTTTATTTATTTTACGGCCCACGCGTCCGCCCACGGCCGCCTGCACGCACATGCAGCCTGTCTGCAGAGCGCGACGCCTCCTGCAGCCTCCTGTCGTCTCAGTCTGCTTCCTCCTCCAGAGAAGCTTCTCCATCCGCTGCCTCTGTCACTAACACCACTTTACTCACTTACTTATGACTGCATACATCAGGATTATTAATGCAGACAAACTACACAATGTTTCCTCATCATTAAAGCAACAATATGGCTCCTGTCTCTGTTTTTAATTTCAGAGAAAATATTTCAGCAGATATTTCATTTAAAAAAACAGCAGAGGCACAAAGAAAAGTAATCGAACGGCTCTTCTGCTCCGTCTTATTTCGAGCTTTACTTCAAAAGGTGCACTTATATAAAGTGAAGAGGAAATAAAGAGAGACGTCTTTGAAGCAACAAAACGCTGCTGATGTTCTTCGCTGATTCACCGCTCACAATATTTCTGTTATTACTGTTAATGGAAAAGCTATTTGACGATGTGAAGCACTTTAAACTATAAATCTGTGCCTCCTTTATTCGCAGTGCTCTGCTCTGTTCTGCCAGACTCACGCCGCCGTTACACAGACTCACATTATGTGCCGTAAAATCAGCAGGATGGCGACTATTTTTTTTTTTTTTCGAATTTGATTTCAGCTGACAAAGAAGAGCAGAGTGTGCAGGCAGGAAGCAGACAGGGACTGTGGGAGGATTTTAAAGATCCTTCAGGTGTTAAAGATCTGACCGACATGACCGACACAAAGATGGCCAACATGTTGAGATTACTGACCAATAACTGCTGAGTGTTTACGGCTAAATGTTAGCATGCTAGTACGCTAACCTGAGAGGGTGAACGTGGGAAATATCACACCTGCCAAACATCAGCATGTTGGCATCGCCATGCTGATGTTCAGCTCACAGCTTCACTTGGCTGTTATCGTGGCTGCAGACTCTGAGCACACGTTCAGACTGAAAACAGCTCTGATGGAGGGTTTTTACTTCAGGTATCAGAGAAACAACCAAATGCAACCCAGGAAGTCCAGCTGGACGGATGCATTTAAAAGCCAAAACTCTGCAAGGCCTTTCAGCCTTTCAGAGCTGCAACTATTTAACTTCTGTCACAGCAATCGTAAAGTTAATAGTAGAAACTCTACTAATATGAGCACTTGCACGTCTTGGAGGCCACATTCTGGCAGCCTACAATCACCAACAATCCTGCACTGAAAAGTCACATTCAACTGGCTAAAAAAACATTCTGAGGAGAAGCCAGAGAGTTTTTCACATCCTCAGGTTTTATCTAAACTTTGGAGGAGCAGTGAGGAGACGGCAAACAGAAACAGGCCTGAAAATGACTGTAAATGTGAGAAACGTTTTCAGGAGAAGAGACTTGACATTATAAAAGATTTTAAGAGCCGAGAGAATTAAGAGGCTCATCGACCTCAGGCTGTGTGTGTGTGTGCGTGTGTGTTTGTGTGTGTTTGTGTGTGTGTGTGTTTGACTTTTGACACCTATTATCTAAACTGCAGCAGAGGCCTCCATCAAACGGCTGTCTAGCAGACGGGGACTCATTAAGACTCATTAAAGACAACTCTGTGTGTGTGTGTGTGTGTGTGTGTGAGTGTGTGTTGAGTGTTCATAAAACACCAGCTGACAATGACACACAAAAGAGTCACACGGCCGCAAACAAGATGGCAGCAGCATCAGGACTCGGCCTCGTCAGTCAGACTTTGACTGCACAAACACGAGAACCAACAAAGAGACAAAGATACTGTCCGAGGTGAGAGGAACAGGTGTGTACAGGTGTGTACAGGTGTGAATGACATTGCCGTCTGTTTGTGTGTGTGTGAAGTGAAACTACAGTGTGTTAAACAGAGTGACTTACTGATGTGTTTGTAATGGAGCTCTGTGGCTCTGAGGACGAGGAGACATCAGGCTGTGACACACACACACCCACGCACACACATACACACACAAACACGCACACATACAATCCTGGTTCATATAGATTCAATGCTGGTTCAGGATTCTAAGATGAGAAGAGTTTTTTCATCAGATTTTGACCTTAAAGTTTTATTTTTTTAACAGTCCTGAATTTTTGAACAGAGAAACAAATCTTCAGTGAATCTTCTCTTTTCGTCTTTCTCAGTCAGGCTGCTGGTCTCTCCTCCTCCTCCTCCTCCTCCTCCAGATGTTTCCAGCCTGTAGGTGCAGCTGCAACACCAGAAACCTGCTTCATCATCATCAGCATCCTCTTCGTCACCAGCAGAGAATCAGCTCAGCCTCTTAAACTCCCTCCAGCTCTGCAAACCGCTCTGTGATTTGCATAATTACAGCCACAAAACTTCATACAGTATAATTTCTCTAAATACGATGGCAGGTGGTGAATTAACACCACAGCGAGTGCAGATAACTGTGTGTTTGTGTTGTTTTTTTGTTGTATTTTGGCTTTTTCTCGCAGGGAGGAGTCGCTCTGTGGCTAACATGCTGCAAACACTGCGAGGGTGTTAAACCAACCAGACAAACATCTGATGACGGAGCATCTTTAAGTGGATGTTGTATCCAAAATGGTCACAGCATCTTTCCCACATGTGTCCGACCATTATTGTAACTTTCTAAAACAGACCATCTGACATTCACACACACTTCACTCTGTAAACAAACGTCCCCTTTACCTCCATCTGCCGACCGTCTTTTCTTAGGTCGACTTTTAACACTTTTTCCTGGACAATAAGTTTCACAGTTAATCGACTCGTTTTAAAAAGGCAGAAGATTAAAGAACAAAATCAACAATTCAAACTTGGGATCGAATGACGACTCATGCTCCAAACATTCACATGCGAACTTTGCGAACTTTCGTCATGTGACGAAATGCATTGTTTGCAATTAGAACCCTGAGCAGACGAGGCTGTAAAATCGTCGGCTGTAAAGGAGCAAAACAGGGCTGAAAGACCAAAAATAAGCAGCATTATAATTTGAACTTGTTTTTTTTCCTTGTTAATTACATCTTTGACATCATAGACAGCTGAGGGCTCCTCCTCTAAAGGCAGCGTGCTGATCCGCTCTGTCTGCGTGATTTGCCTGCAATAAATCTGTTTTATTTTTGTGGTGAAGTGCTGCTTTTACTGTGGACGGCTCTGCAGAGAGTCTGCACTCAGAGCGGAGGCTGAGAGGAGCTTTTGTCCTCCTCCAGACGTTTCTCACAGACTGTTTACGGCCTCCCTGCATGTCGGGACTGTTTATGAGCCTCATGGACGCCGCTGTCATGATGCCACGAGCGCCAAGCGAACAGGAAACGTGTCACAACCTCCTGTTGTTCTCAAGGTGCTCAAAACACAAAGAGCAGACAAAGAGATTCTTTCAGCTTCACAGCAGGAAGTTTACATTTAAAAACCTCGATTATAAAACTGATGCTTGCTGTTTGACGCAGCTGTCGGACAATCGTCTCGGTTTTGTGGATCATCTTTCATTTTCAGTTGTTTTAATTCTCCATTTTTTCCTTTTTATGTTGACGATGCTGCAGATGGAACATTTCTCATCCTGGTATTGATGCTGAAGCAGCATCACATGACTCGATGCTCAGTGTTTAATCAGGTTTTACGGCTTCACTCAGACATGAGACGCCACTTCACTTCCTCTGAAACACAAAGGACAGAATCAGATGTTCTCAGATGTTTGAGACTGAAACTGTCCCTCAGTCTGAAGGAGGTCATGAAGCTCAGTGAAGACGTTTCAGCGATAAACAAACAAAAACAAAACAAATCACAAACAGACAGAAGTCTGGTGAAGAAGGTCGAGATCAACAGGAGTTTCTGAGGAGATTACGACTTTTTCAGAGTCATCAGTGAGAGCTCAGAGCTTCATACTAACAGCAGCAGGATCGCAGGGGAAACGCTGACAAGCTGATGTTTGCAGGGTTTATGGTTAAACAGGTTCATAATCTCAGTTTAGCATGTTAGCATGAAGGTGTTTGCTAATTAGCAGAAAACATGAAACACAGCTGAGGCTGATGGGAAGTGGATTTACAACCTGATGGTGGCACCAAACATCATCAAAGTTATTAAAATTCATCCTGAAATGAAGATAAAAGCACAAACTCATGGTGGTGCTGGAGGGACAGTCAGAGAAAATTTTTTTGTTAACATTGGAAGGACTAAAGAGTGATCAGTTATTAGAGGAAATATTCATCAGATTTACTGATAATGCAAACAGTTTGTTGTGTTTTTTGTTTTGTGTTTGAACAGAAACGAGTCGACAAGTGAAAGAAAGAAAGAAGGACTTTAAAGGGAAAGTTTGCAGTTTTTCAGCCGGTTTCGTGTCATTCCAGCGTGGGCAGTTTGTGAACGTTAACTATGAAAAACTTCCCTTCATGTCGTCTGGATGACAAGTTTCACACCCTGAGGATGTTGTTCAAAATACAGATCGTCCATTTGCATTTTTATGCGTCCGCCTCCACAACACAAAGAAGTCAGAGTCTCTTTTTCTCCCTCAGATCATCAAACTGTGAAGCGAAGCAGTGCTGATCAAATATGAAACATGATTCTCTTGCAACGTTTCGAATATTTCACCTTAAATCTTTTCAGGGGCATCATTTTATCTCCGGCTGCAACTCGAGACTGTTTGCCGGTTTGGGTTTGACACAGTGCATTCTGGTTGATGTAGTTTTTTACCCCTCTGACCTCATAAAAGGGAACATTACAGCCATTTTTCTGAGACTCTCTGATTGTTAAGCATCTTATAAAAGAATATTTGCATCTTTTCACTAAACTGACGGTCCAGATTTCTTCTGTCCAAAAATACTTTTTTTTAACCGACTTCAGAGTCGACACAGTGACAGATTTATATGTGGGGAACTTTTTAAGCCTCACAGCAGCTCCTCCCCCCTCCTCCTGCCTTGTGCTGCATTGAATGGATTCGCCTGCAGAGTCTGTGATGCGAGACTAATCGGGTCCCATTCCAATTCTGGGCACAGCCGAGGACACCAGACCTCGCCCCCCTCCCCACCTCCCACCTCCCTTCTACCCCCCAGCAGGTGATTTGCACTTGATGCATTTTAATTGGTGCACAAAGACATCCAGAGCTGTGTGTCTGCAGCTCTGGAAGCAGCAGCAGAGGTAACAGGAGCCTTCAGACGCTGCCGAGGGTTTAGAGATGCACATAAGTCGACTTCGAGGCTCTTTGTCCATCTGTGATCAATAGGAGGGGAAGTTAACCCCGAGCGCCGTGGCAGCTAATGGCTGCACACAAACCCTGCAGAGAATATGAGCTCCAGAGGTTCCTGGCGACAAAAGGCGAGGAGGAGAAAAGAAGAAGGCCCAGATCTGTGCACACATGCATACCAACGAGGGCTGGAGAGGATGATGTACGACGGCCGCAGAGTTAAAACACAGCGGCTCTGAATTATGAATCATCTCGGGCATGAAAATATTGGTTCAATCAATTCCTGCAGAATAAATAAATGTATGAAGCCGCCTCTGAGGGTTATTTTGTCGTGTAGGATTCATCACCATCAGCAAGAAGCTGCTCTTTATCCTGAGGCTAATAACAAGAGTGACGGGACATAAAGACGGTTTCAGTCTTCAGGGCTGAGAAACAGCTGATTGTTTGTTCTGAACGATTATAAATCCATCAGCTGAGAGGAAGCTGATAAGAGACAAGTCTGCCTTAAATATTCACTTTGTTCTCTTCAGCTTGTTGCTGTTCATCCATCAGGTAGTTTTTTTTCCCCAGTGAGACTAATGTTCCACATTTCATGGGTTTTTAAAGCGGAAAAGGACACGATCATTTAATGGTTTATGGGTTTTTGAGGTAATTTTCCTGGTTTTTAGAGCCATTTTAAGGAGTTTTAAAGAAGATCGTTAAAGATTACAGTCACCTCTAATTTGCATTTTTACTAAACTGTAAAGGATTCTTTAAATGGAGACGTAAATGGTTAAATAAATGATTTCTAACAAAATAAGGTATCTGAGTTTTAGCAACGGCAGCATTTTAATGAGACATTAAAGCTCTTTAACGGCACAAATGTTTTCTTTCATGGTTTTATTTGATTATCTGACATAATCTGCTTTGTTGAAGGAGACTTGAGTTCAACATTTTTGTGCTTTTGTGTTTTTTGTAATGAAATGAATAATGGATTATTATACATTTAAACATTTTATTGGGGTTTATGAATTATTAAGGTGGTTTTAAGGGATTAAAACCTGTGAAAGTTGTTTATTAAAGTCATTACAACTCTCTGCAGCTACGTAGTGTTTAACTACGAGGACATGAATTATTTAAAATAAATGAATAGTAACACAAGGAATCTTCATTGAATTTTTGCATTGTTTAATAGATTTTAAGGGAGAAAACCTACAAAATGTCCACAATCAAGGCTACTTCACCATCTGGACTTAAAATCGATTTGATGGCACAAATTTTTATTAAATGGAGATCAGGGAAAATAATGATTAATTGATCATTACTAATAAACAGATTATGTATAACTACATGAAAAAAACCACAAACTGACCAAATTACACTGAAGTTCATGTTTTGTTCATTAGATTTATGGGATTAAACAGAAATCCATTAAAATGTAATAATGTATTTTTTTTAGTGTTTCCATGTTTAATTCACCAACATTATCATCAGCCTTCAGTCTGAATCTCATTTTAAAGGCACAACGGTTTTCTGCTAAGTTTTACAGGGGAGGATTATTTAAAAATATAAAAGGATTCTAACATATTTGATAATCGGATGCATTAATGACTGGATTGAGGGTTTTTAGCAGAAAAGAATTGAACTCCTCAAAGCATTTCAGCAACTCCTGAATGTGAACTTTAATTAAAAAATTAAAGCCTCTTTTTTAAAAAAAGATGCAGCTTGAATGTTATTTGCCTTTTTTCAAACATGATTTTCTTTTCTTTGCAGAGATAAAGGCTTTTTTCATTTTCGTGTTATCGGTTGTTCCTGGAGATAAGGTCAGTTCCTGATGTCTCCGTTTGGAAACAGCTGATTGATATTCAGACGCAGCCAACATGAACAGCAGGTCTAATGAGCCGCAGACTGAAACACAGCAGCTCCTCCTTCAATTCACACAGTATTCAGTCTCCACTCTCTGTCTTTAGGAGACAGAAAAACCCTTTTTCACGGGCTGATTTTCACAGAAAGGGAAATGTGTGTGACGGCGGTGGAGGCGGCGTGGCGAACAAGAGCAGGATGTGACTCTCTGGACATGCGGTCATGAATCTGTGAGACTGAGAGGCTGAAAAACAAAAACACTGAGCTTCTCCGATGCAAACACAGCATGGTGAAATTAGCGGCTGGTGTTTCCCACAATGCAATGCTGAAAATAAAGCATGCTGTGTCAGCAGAAACAGACTGCAAAGTGAGGCTGCAGTATTTACATTTAAAGCTGCACAGATCAGGATTCTATTTTAACAATCGATCAAATGACTCGAGTGTTAAACCTGCTGATGAGCTGAGGGGACCATCACTCAGCAGCTTCGCACAGATTTCTCACCTGTTTAAGCTTCACTTCATGTTTGCTTCAGTCTCTGTGTTTTTATCAGGTGAAACTTGACCTGACTGGCAGCAAACAGTTAAGAAACTGAGAGATGAGCTGACGAAGAAAAATGGAACATCTAGCATCTAAAGTGCCTCCTCAGGAGACCAAAAACTGGCCCAGAAAAGAGCAAATATCAGACTTTATTTCATCAGACAAACACTAACTCGACTCCAGCTGAATGATCATGTTGCCTGTGTGGACAAATGTGGATGTTTGCATCTCTTTTCTATAAGAAATACGTTATGAAGATGCAAATATGTCAAATTTTGTGCTTTCAGCTTGTTACATTGCCCCCAGTGGCCAAAAAGACATCTTAAAAGACTCTTTGAGACTTCTTCTCCTGACTGACCCACAGAGAGAAGCTGACACCAGCTGAACTAACCGGTCTGATAAACACTGCAGAGGCTGATTCAACACCGTTCACAGGCAAGAAGTCTTGTTTTTAAAAGTATAAACTCGGACACGCAGAGTAAATATCTGCTGGCGAAGGCAAACAGAAAGAATCCCCACATATGATGGCCACATAATGCGAACAGACGCAGCTGCTCTTTGCAGTAAATACATTTAGAGCTAAAGACTTCCTGTGGGAAGTTTGAGGTTGGAGAGGCAACAGATCTGCTCCACCACATGATCCATCCAACCAATCACTTCCTGCTCCTCATGTGTCCCTGGCAGGTTTCTATCATCGTGTCTTTACCTTTAAACACACACCACCATTAATTATAATGTATTTAGTTCGTTTAACACCATCAGACTCACAGTTGACATCACAAAATCAAAAGAACAGAAGCAAGTTTCCTCTTCATCTCACACAGCAGATGAGTCAGTCAGCCTGTTTCCTGCAGCTGCTTAAACCCCTGAAAGGCTCCTTCACTCAAACCATGTAAACAGCAGCAGGACGCACAGTTTATTTACATTTCCTCAGAGACGTCCGAGGAGCTCAGCAGGAGGAGAAGAAGCTTCGGCATAACAAACATCACGAGAGGCTCAAAGTCAAAAAGCTCCAGGACAAAACGTCTGAGGAGGCTTTTCTGAGTTTGTCCACAAAATGCTGCAAACACTGCACAGTCTTCAGGGTGAGATCAACACTGACGTTATTGGAGAGATTCAGCCTCACTGATTGGTTTTAAAATCATGTGGATGTGCGATCAGAGACTTCCTGTTGAGCACTAACAGAGAACTGCACAGTAACATGCATGTTCAGGTGGAAGCAGTGAGTTTGTTTGCCTTTATTCCAGTTTGCATCACTTGATCATCATCAGCACCTGAGTCACACCTGCTTGTGTCACCACTGGCACATCTGCATCTGTAATCTCACCATGGAAACTTGTATTGAAACAGCTGATATTGATATTAAGGGGGGGAGTCGACTGATGGCCGATATATATACAGCACCGATATCACAGTTTCATTTGTGATGAACAAAATAAAAATAATACATTAAATATTTGGATAAAAAATGAATTGACAGTCACGTTGAAGTCATGTAAAATTCTACTTCTCCATTCAAATTACAATCTAATATACACGGTTAGGTTATAACATGTAACATGTAAAAAAACAATACTTTTTCACCACCTTCCCAAAACTGCACACAGCATGTTTTTATGCTTTTATGTTTGTATGTTTGTTGACAGACTCAGTTGCAGGCCAAACAGTGAATCTAAGTGAATAAACATGTTAAAAAATACTAACTTTATTCTCTCTCATCAAGCAAACTGCTCATATAACAACATCTGAATGCAGTGAACAACGATGTGATGAGAGTTTCTAACCCTAACCTCATTTAGGGAGCAAAGAACGAGGTGGTTTTGGTGCAGATTCATTTGTGCCAAACGTTCTCCCTTAAAGCCTCAGAACGTCACAGGGTTCTCAGCATTAACAGTCCGACCAGAGGGACGACTTTCAGATGCACAACCACGACAGTGTGAAAGAAAACCTGCAGCATGTTTCGTGTTTGAGGCTGCAGGTTCATCCACCGTGAAGCTGCTGTTTGCTCTCTCAGCTGCAAACACAAACTCTCGTCACTGTGATGATTCCAGACAGGAAGTTTGGGTCACCAAGATCCACACACACTCCGACATGCTGCTGCTTCTGCTCGGGAGTCAGGAAGTTTCTCATGTGCAAAATCATGTTGTTTATAATTACCTTAACAGTTTTACTCGCTAGTTGAAAATTTCTCTCATTTATTATTTAAAAAGGCATCAGTTTATCTGATGTGACTGTGGCTCCTCACACACACACACAGCTGTTCGGTCCTGACACACAAACACTGATGCTGAAGTTTGAACCACTGCTGCACGTGAGCGAGCCGGTGACGCAGCGTTTTACCGACAGAGTTCGTTCGGGCAGCTGAGTCGGAGTCGCACTGTGGACTCAGTCACATGTTGGTTGTTTGCTTCGGTCTCACTTCCTTCCTGTGTTTGCTGTGTCACTTTGTGTTGCTTGCTGTGTGTTGACAACCTGCCACTGAACCGACACACAGCGTTCAGCCTGCACACACACACAAACACACACACACACACACACTGCTTCTCAACCAGCCGGACATGCAAACCGAAGCTGAATCACCACCAGCGTCTGTGATCAGGGCTGCGTCTCACAGAGTCGCTCTCAATCTGACAAACGAGGCCTCAGCAGCATCTCTGCCACAAACCTGCTGCCGCCTGATCTACGGAGCCGTCCACGCCGCTGATGGCTCAAACATCAGGCCAACGTCACAGAAATCATTTCAGTTCCCTCATTGGGGGGATGGAGGCTGTCGCCAGACCTTAATTGCTCCTCCAGTTTGACGCCCAAACGTCCAGGAAGATGAAGACGTGTAACTGGACCATCGATGACGGAGAGTCTGATGCAGAGAAAACAGCTGCTGTCAGGGCAAGGGGGCCATGTTTGTGTGTGTGTGTGTTTGTGTTTGTGTTGACTGCGTCTCTTTGTAACTCGCGTGTGTGTGTGTGTGTGTGAGATGCACAGACTGCAGCCTCAGTGTGAAAACCTGTCTGAAAATTCGGTTTCTGTTGAGTCAGATTTCTGCAGAGGCCGTCAGATGATGCAACACACACTCAGGGAGCCATGATGGAGGCTCTGCTTCTCCTGAAACTGGAGTCGTTCTGTCACATTAACCACATTTCTGCTGCTTGTTCAGAAGTTTTGTTTTCCCTTCAGTGTCAGACGCTGAAGGCTTTTTATTAGCAGCTCCAGCATCATTAAAACTGACCTTCGTTTGCCTTAAACAACACAAACTGAACTCAGAGATGCTGCTGACGCTCACAGATTCAGTAAAAAGACTCAAAAGATTCAGGTTCGTTTTAGATACTGTGAGCTCAGTTTACATGTGAATATCAGAGAAATAAAAATGCCTTACTGAGCCGTTTAACGGTACAAACAAAGCTTAAAACAGGTCCACGTTCCACCCACGCTCCATCTCTTTGCCCATGTTTTAATTAGCCAGGCAGTGGGCAGAGTCAGAGGCTGACAGCAGGAGCTTCACCAGGACTCTTCAGAAACCTTAGCAGAGACGGAGACAACATCCATGTTTTCTACAGTTTGTCGCCTCATCACAAGTCAGAAAAGCTTCCTGCTGAAGTGTCTTTAAGGTGCAAGTGGTGCAGGTCTGTGCTCTGCAGTCCCCTGACCTTTAACCTCTGACCTCACAGAGCAGCAGGTGGCAGCGGGGAGAAAAGAGGAAGTGAAGGATCATGTTCCTGAAGCAGAATCACCTTTAAAAAACTGATCTGAATGAGTGAAATGAGATCAAAGCGGTGGATCCATCAAACGTTCACACCTGCGGCTGGACGCCATTCAGATTTACATTCGGACGGCGAACCTGATCCGAGGCCGCGGCTCGTGTAAGATTAGCCGCGTTTGAAGTGCAAACATCCGTGTTTGAGCCGGCGCTGCAGGGCGGCCGAGCCGAGAGAGGGACGACGACAGGCTGTCAGCAGCGTGCACACCTGAGGCCCTGCAGGCTACGACACCTGTAGAGCCATGTGATCACCTCACCGTGAGTCACCGAAGCATCGACTCACTGCTGCTCACACACACATGTGCTCTGGAGTTCCCATGAACCCTGCTGGCCTCACATCCCCAGGAGAAGCACTTCTGTGGGTTTTCCAGCTTTCCAAACATCATTTTTTTCCATGAAAGGATGTTCAGAGAGATTTTTTTCTTTCTCACCACAGCAGCAACATGGAGAAACAAGAGCTTCCTCCGCTCACACACACGAGCTGCCACAGTGACGGATGTAAAAACGTACGCAGCAGGTGATTGGCTCTGTTCTGTCTGCAGCTAACGACTCTCAGCACAACATCAGAGGAAAAAACAGCTTCTGCGAGGTCTTTATTCAAACATCCATCACCTCTTCAGAGCTACAGGGCCCAAACTGTAATCAGCTTCACGAATAAACGGACAAAAACAAGAATGTTCACAGCCTCAAACTCTCTGATAAGCAAACCTCTTTCGATTCTGCTTAAGAATTATAATTGAATGCAAAATGTTCAGACTCTGTGGTCTTAGAAGGACACGACTTAAATTTCTACTCTATAAATCTCTACAAATATCTACGAATTCAAACCGTCTCATCCCTGTGGTTCTAACCACACACATACACACACCACAGCGCTGTAATCACTGTCTAACTGCTTTTTCCTGTTTTATCTACATTTTATTGTGTTGATGTTGTTAAATTTGATATCTACGCACAAATAAAAAACAGCAATCAAACTGACAAACTCTGTCTCGTGTCAGTGCTGTTTGCTCAGTAAAGTGGATTAATTATGGCTGAAATAATCACCTCAGGTCATTAAGTTCATTTTTTGGCACTAAGAACAAACATTTACTTTTCTTATGGGAACTTTTTCTTCATAAATTCCTTCCTTTAACCTAAAAAAACAAGTTTTAACCTCAAAATATGCACTGAAAGTTTAATAAAGAGCTTTTTTGTCCATGTTTTCAGCCACGGCAGTGACAATTAATGCTGACGAGTTCTTCTGCTGTGTATTCCAGATAAACCGGACACGTTAAACTTCCTGTTTGCTATGAAAGATCTTTCATGCAGATTTTATTAAACTGATGATGTCGATTATTCCTTCAATGTGATTTATTTTAAAAAAAGACGTCCATCGTTTGTCCAGAAAGTCTTTGACATTCAGACTGAAATGTTCACTCAGGTGAAACTAACTGCAGAAATTCAACCAGTGAAGCTTCAGCGAAACGACAACCAGCATCACCGACAAACGACATGACAGACAGATGTGGTTTCACCCAAAGAGCACCGCGACTTCACGCCCGGTTTTATCCTCCAGGCTTAATTAAACTCCAGGAACCACGGCGGATCCACAAAGTCCACATCCTGCAGGTCGACAAACACCTTTTATGGCCTCATGAAAGACAATTAAAAGCTGCTGTCACCTCGAGGTGCCGCGGGTAATTGGTTTGCCAAAACTGATCGGTGGATAATTCCGTCTCAGCTGGAGAGAAGCGACGCCTGCAGAAAGTGAACTGACATCAGAGCAAAACACTCGGCAGGTTGATCCAACACACACACACACACACACACTTTGTTCTGACACTTCAGTTTCAGGATGCTTTTACTGAAAATGAGCGAACAGGCTGATTTTCATAAACTGAAAGAGCAGCTTCACTTCACACTGTGTTTATATTTTAAGGTTCAATTAAACTAAAAAAATTCAGGGGAAGTTTTTCTTCAGCCAACGAGGCAACATTTCAGAATTCACCTGTCTCTCTTTTTCAAACAGTCTGACATCTCGTTACAGGTTTTTAGGCTCAGAGGCAAGAACACCGTGATCAGGTGATCAGGTGATCAGGTGATCAGGTCTGGCTCACAGGTAAGAGAAGATGCTGGATGGGGTCGAGTCACTGAGCTGTGCAGAGCAGCCAGGTTCCTCCACAGAAAACTGGAAAACCATTTTTTTCTGAAGCTGTTTTGTGTCACGTTGCAGTTGAATAAAGACAAAGACAAACTGAGAGAAGAACTCTGTTGTCTGAAAGATCATTGTGATCATCACAAAGACTTGAGGTCTGAAACCTCAGAGACAAAGATGGAGGGGAGGAAACTTGGAGTGGACACCTCGTCAGTTTATTGTCTTTAAGTTCCTCAAACAAACTCAGACAGAAAGGCTGCGTATGGAAACGTACAGTCACATGAAACATGGAGGATCATCTGAGGGCAGGAAGCTCCACATCAACCAGTTTGGTCCTGAAATCCTGAATCTCTTGTTGCAGAAACAGGTGAAATAATCCTCCGTCATGGTTGATTTTATTTAAGAAAATAGGATTTTTAGGAGCAATAAGACACAAACAGACTTTTCTTTTTATTTCCTCTTTCCTCTGAGGGGGAATGATGCAATTACACTGAAATGGAAAAACATCTTGACAAACTGAGGTGCATTAAAAACGTTTCTAGATTACAGGAAGAGAGACTCTTCTCCTCTGCTGAATGTCCTTTCCATTTGCAACGTTCCCTTTTTATAAAAGGCTGAAAAACATAAAAACTAAAGCGGTCGGTTCTTTAAAAGCAGTGCAGCAGCTTATCTCATTTATCATATCTTCAAAAAGGAACATTAGTTTCCAGGAAATATGTGAGAAAAGTTACTTTCAAATGGAAAAAAACAAACATATTTTATTGCCTCTTTGCTTGTTTAAAGAGAAGTTTAAGCACTGAATAACAAACATAAATAACTTGGATGTTAACATCTTTAATGACTGTGGTTGTTTTATTTCCTTTGACAAACTCTGATGTGATTTTACAGGAAACAAACGAGTCTTTAAACCTTTATCTCTCTCAGAAAACAGTTTCCATGACGTGCAAAAACATCGAAACCAAATCTTTTGTCTAATTGTCTTAGTAACGCCCCCTGCTGGTCGTCTCTGTCCTCATCCATCAGCAGCATCTGCATGAAAATATGTGAAAGTGCCTGAGAATGTGAAACCTGACAGCAGCCAAAAACATGATTAATGCTGTTTGTGCTGCTTTCTTCTGCGTTCTGAAGAAACTGATATTTTGGTGGATTTTTCTGCAGAAAGCAAAGACAACATGGTGTCATTCATCATCTGTTTGTTTCTGCTCCATTATGACGAATAAAACGCTCGTTAAACAGAAAAACACGAAGCTTCACTCAGCAGCTTCGGACTGAGAATCCAGACGAAAGACAAAAGCTGAATTTCACTTCTGTGTTTCCGTCACTTTGGAGCTTCATGAATCATTTCGATCACTTCCCAAACGTTAAAGAGAAGGTCAGAGTTGATCAGTAATTTCATGAAATAAACAGTCAATATTTTACTTTCTGCTCATCAAACTAAAAACCATCTCAGGTTCTTCTGCAGCACTGAAGCTCAATTTAATTTATTTCACTTTTAACCCTGAGATCAGTCCGTGAATGTGTGTGTGAATGCCTGTGTTGTACAACACTGGACAGAAAAAAGACCAGAAAAGTGGCGTTTAAGTGCAATTATTCATGATTAATTACATGTAAACTGTCTGCTGAGGATAAAACTGTGCAATGTGAGTCTGACTGTGACCTTCACTGCCTGACGCAAACAACAGACATTTGCAAAGTTTCTCATGAAGTCTCTTTCTGTCTTATTGTCTCAGTTTTCTTTTAAGATGCATAGACAAGTGGAAGAGTCCCCAGTTTGCCATCAAACTTTGTTATTTATAAGAAACGAAGAGTAAAATCTCCTTCAGTTGTCCCTTTTCATTCTTTGACAGTAAAGATGTCAGAGAAGTTCACAAAAACAAGGAATCATTCATCTCATATGCTGCTGAACTTTAATGGATCATAACTTTCAGGTTTGGATTCAATCTGCAGAAGCTCAAGTTCAAGATGAGACCAAACTTTGTGTCCATGTCACTTTATGAGCCACGACAGAAGACAAACCATGAGAGCCTCGCTTTCGTCCTCGCCGACCTTTTCTCGTGTCGTAACACACATCTTTAAATGTCAAGAAGTCTGATGTTGTTTGAAACAGAGCCGTCAATCAAACAGGTCGTCACAAACACGAGGCAGCGATGTGCTTTGTGAGACAGATGACTTTGTCTTCAAATCCTGCAGAAACACCTGAACCACAAACCAGAAAACCCCACATTTCACTCTCCTCTGTGGTTTAAAAGCTCCTGTGTTTGTTAAACTGAGGAGCTGCAGTTGTTCTCATCAGCAGCAGAACATCAGGATTCATCTGCAGCTCTGTAAATGTCACCGCATCTTAATCACGCCTGCTGCAGAGTATTTGTCGTGCATGTGAATTTTCCTCTTCTAGACCTCGCGAGGAAAAACGTCTGAGCTGCTGAGCTTCATCAGCCGAGGCAGAAGAGTCCTGACAGGAACTCCCAGGAGGACGTGGCTGAGAAGCCTCACAGAGGAACAAATTATTCACAACATTTTTATTTCTCCTCCTCCATCCCGACTGACTGTAACCTGACTGAGCTCAGGTGAAGCTCAGGTGAAGCTCAGGTGAAGCTCAGGTGAAGCTCAGGTGAAACTGAGAGCACTTCAGCCTGATCAGGAGCAAGAGCTTCCTGATCTGCTGTAAACAAAACAGCCACCTGTTTCAATGAGAAACCGTCTCTGCTGTGGAGAACAGGTTCAAACGTGTTCACAGCAAAAACACCACAATGAAGGTTGTTCACGACTCCATTCGTTCAAAACTGCACACTGAACATGAAGCTGTGAAAACCTGCTGAAGGAAAACATGAAGGTCACAGGAGACTGAACTTTGCTCCTGCTCTTCTGTCCAATGAGAAAGCTCCTTGAGGTTCATGTGACTCATCTACCTTTTGATGGTGACATGCATGTTAAAGTTGAAGCCCTCAGACTGAACCAGACTCAAACAAAGAGCTCAGAAACATGTCAGTGCTCTGCAGTTCAGATCCCTGCAGGTTCGTCCATTACATCAGCAACTAATTACAGCTGGAACATCTGCTGGATGTAAATAACCGGCTGCTGGGAGACATTTCAGTGCAGAAGGGTTTTTTTTTTAACTTAAAAGTTACAAACCGACAACAAACCTCGACCACAACCTCAGAAACCGACAGAGAGCAGATGTGCCTTCAGAAACTGATTCCAAATAAAAAACTCTGAACGCCACAAAATGACACATCCTGCACATGTGGAGGACAGAACGCAACCAACCGCCGGCGAACATGAGGGAAACGTGCAAATGATGACTTCACGTCAGAGATTCAGACTCATTGATCTCATTTGTTCTCAGTGTTTTGTCGATGATCGACATGAGAGCCGGACAGAAGGTCGATGACGGGCGATGGCGTCCGTCTCCAGAGCGGGACAGTTCAATGCCTGTTTGTCCACTCTGAGCTGCTGATGTGTCCATGAAGCAGCTGTCATCATGTTCATGTTTGAACTGTGACAGAGGAAGCGACGCTCTGAGGACAGATAGCTGAAATGTGACTGACATGAAATGGATGAAAAAATATCAAGAACAACAAACACAACTTTGATTCTGTTTGAATGAAAAAGCCAGAAACAAAATAGTGAATTTGTTTATTTAAAATTCACCCTCTGACTGCTGCGATGATTTTACAATAAACTGATCCTGGTGCAACTGGGCCTTAAAGCTGCAGTTCCTCAAGTGGCCACCGGAGTCACCGTTCTCCAGAAACTATTAAAAACACATGGATGAGCCTCACTGTCGCTCTGACTATCAGGTTCCTTCATCACCATGAACACACACTAACGTATATTTGACTCACACACACACAAACCAACCTGCTGCCACAAACACACAAATCAGCATGAAATGTGGATGAATACGCCGCTAAAAATAGTCCCCAACAAATTCTCCATTTCCTCCTGTTTGTTTGATTAAAATACACCGAGCAGATTTCAGCAGGAACCATTTAGACACAGACAGGAAGCAAGTGTGTGTGTGTGTGTGTGTGTGTGTGTGTGTGTGTGTGTCTACAGACAGAAACAACCTGGGGTTGGATGGTTGAACTGACTCACACAAAACTTCATCTACAGATGTGGAAGGTCAGAACTTTTGGAGTTTAGTCAAGTTATGAGTTCATGTTGTCAGGCTGTTCGACGGCAACAAAGCCCATATTGTCCATGCAGTGTCTCACACACACACACACATACACACACACACACACACAGCAGAACAGGTGGACCTGAGAAAAAACACTGCAGACACATGAGGGCTGGTCAAAGCAAACCCCAAAGAAACACTTTGTTCTGAGCAGCATGTCGGTTTGTTCGGACCAAAACATCTCAAGAGTCAAAACAGCTCAAGTTGCTTCAAAGACCACGAATGAAAACATGAAGCAGTTACGTTAGCAAAGACCACAGGAAACACCACGAAGTCTGCACGGCTTCCAAACCAACCCGGTTATTATAAACACATCAAACTCATCATCGATGTTCAGCTGCTGGAAAGAAGCTCCAACATTTCAGCACATTTTCTGTCTGAGGACAAAAGAAAACAAATCCATCCATAACAGGAAAAGGCAAAAGTTGCATTTAGGGAACTCAGGACAAACTGAGTTGGAGCCGAACAATAAAAATCTGCTGTTTTCACTCTTTGAGTCAAAGAACTTAAACATTATTCAAGTTTAAGTTTTAACTGATGCACTGGTTCTTTTGAACTGTTGGCAGAACAGCAAAGGTTTGTTCATCTCAGCTCAGACTGAGGCACCATCACCGTTACCGTAATACCTGTTTAAGATGAACCATCTAATTATATCAACACCTGAAAGTTGAGACCAAAAGTCTCTTTCTGTCCGAGTGACGTGAAGTCCGACAAACACACGGTTGGTGTGTGTCTGCATGTGAACATTCAGCCGTGTGGGTTTCTGTTTGCACATCATCTTCACCATCTTTTACCAACATTTAAAAACAGAAAGACGACAGTAAGTGATGAACACGAACTCCATCATGCTCTCAGGGATCCATCTGACGTCAGAAACGCAGTAAAGATCCTCTTGCACACTCCACATTTCACCGTGCAGTCATAATAGCGGTGAATAATAGCGTGCTTTAAATGCTTGATGCTTCTCCGGGGCTGAATTTTCCCTTCAAACCCTGAACAGCAGCCTGCCTCCTCCAACCAAAGTGCCACCATTTTGTTCTGTTTCTCCTGCGAATGTAAAAGCTTTTCCTTTCTCCTGCAGTTCTGAAAGCAGCTCAGTCAATTATCCGTCAGACTCGACACCGAGCAACAAGCTGCTTGATATGCACGGACTGTGTGAATTAGACTTTGTGTGCTGGAAAAAAAAAAAGGAGAATGAAAGTGTTTGGTTTGCTTAGTGACTCGGAACATTTTCATTTGTCTCTGCAGAATATTTGCAGAATATAATCCGGTGTGTGGCGGAGCAGAGATCAGGACGGCGGCTGCTCGCCTGCCAGGAAAACGCTTCGTTTCTCAGTGCAAACAACCTGCAACGGAGAAGGTGATTCAGTGGCTCATTAATTAAACATGAGGGAGGCGGATCGCTCAGACGCCGGAGTGACAGCTAACACTCATCTACACGACTGCAGCTTTAAGAGTCTCCATATTTCACCGTCACTGGGGGGGGAGAGCAGAACGACACCGGGACGAACTCATGAGTTCAGATGTGAAAGCAGGATGAAAACATGATGTTCTGTTTGTTCTCATGATGTGATCTGCACGAACACACACACACACACACACACACATCTTTACAGGAAACAGTGTGTGTCAAACTGAGTTTTTATTATCTCCTGGCCTTGTATCTCCAGCCCTGCTCACTCTCCCTTTAATTGATTATTGATCAGCCCTGAAAGCGCTGCTATAACTGAAACCTTTAAGTAACAAAAGACGAAAAAAAGAACCAAACACGGGATCTTTGTTTTTTTTGCTCACCTGGTCGGCTGTTTATCGCACATCTGAGGTTTTATGCTGCACTTAAAGGAAATTATTGGGAATTATTATGCAGTTGTTTGTTGTAAAGCCTCTATTTATTTTAGTTTTGTCTTTGAAATAATAAAAAAATCTTCTTCTTCATCTTTCTATAACTCAAAATGCTCATTTTAAATGACTTTGTCTCTTTACTTTTGTCTTTGTTCTTTTACTTGTTGCTGCTGAATTTTTTAGAAAAAAATGTTTTATTTTTTTTTAATCACCTTTTTTGCAAAGCAGCCCAAAACCTGAAAGACTCTGAACTTTAAAAATTACAACATGAAACCCAGGATAATGTTTTCTTATAAAAGGAAGGTGGAATCAGTGCAACTTTTGGATGTTTTACATGAAAAACGACTAAAAACGATTAACCATTTAACACCACGGTGAAAGAAAGAGCTGATCAATAAGCTGCCGGTGGTGTTTCTGATCAATCCAGCGAGATTAAATCCATACCAACACATTTCTGAGGACCACGCAGTCCTCAGAAACCCCACAGTGCACGAACACAACCATGATGAAATGCAACAAACACACGCTGAAGCTGCAGTGTGATAATAAAGCTCCTGCAGGGAAACATATTGATGACAGAGGCGATCAGAGAGCCTCCTGCAGGTCACGAGCCTCATTTTATGGCCATAATATCGATTTTTCAGCCGCGCGCAGGAGCGTGAACGTGATTCCTGTCATCTCTCCGTCAGCGCGAGCACAAACCGTCCGACAGGGACGCGAGACATTTGACGCATATAAACGCCGCTATAATTAGACTCATCTGACACCTGATGAGACGCAAAGGTCACTAAACTCTGCGCGCGGAGACGCAGAGAGCCGCGCGGGCGCGATGACGGGATGTCACCGGACAGGCAGAGAATACGGCATCGATCTCTCGTGCAGCGTGAACACCGCAGGTACATTTCTCTCATTTTCTCTCCGGTTTGAAAGTGATTCTTTCGCACCGCGCGCACACCCACCGCATCGCCACAGCGGAGCACGCACAGCCACGCAGCAGCCACGCAGCAGCAGCAGCAGCGGCGGCGGCGGCAGCTCTCTTACCTGTGCAGTCCTTCCCTTTGCCTTTGCACTCTCCGCTCTGTGGGTAATAAGACGCCCGAGCCTCCGGCAGGTAGAGCAGCAGAGACAGCAGGCAGGCGGACGCCAGGTACCGGACAACCCCGCCGGGACGCCCGGGACACCTCCCAGGGCCTGACACCATGATGAGGATGATGAGGATGATGATGGTGATGATGATCCAACGTCCAGACACCGGCAGGAAAATCACACGGCTTGAGATTCAGATGAAAAAAGGCGTGCAGACAATTGACCGTAATCCCCGGTGAAACAGGCGGAGACGCCACAGAAAAGAGCCCGGTCGCCTCACGCCGCGTCCCGCTGGAAGAGAAGCAACAACGGCTGCAGAGAAAGGAGCGGAGAAGTCTGTGGTGAAGATGGAGGAATGTGCAGAGAGATCCTCGCCTGATTCTGCGCTCAGGAAGCCTCGGAGGCGGTCCGGTTTGTCCAGAGAGGAAGCAGCGGAGGCAGCGGCAGCATTCTCGCCATCCGTCCCTCCTCTGCACCGGAGCTCCGCGTCTTTGTGGGCAGATTTATCTCTCACCGCTTCTATCTGTCGGATGTCGATCCTCCGTGGCGTCGTTACCCTCCACGTCTCGCTTTTACAGTCAGTCTGCTAATCACGCGCTCCGGCTGGATTCTTCCGCGCGGTAACGAAGCGCTTCGAGGTTCCGGCGGAGCGGAGACGCGGCGCGTAACGGGAGCAGCGGCTGCAACCACAACAAAGAAACCCGGACTGAGGAGAGGACAGACAGGCTGGTCACGTGAGAGGATGCAACGCACCCCACCACCGACACTGCCACGCCCCCACCGCGCGCGCACACACGCACGCACGCACACCTCAAAAAACACAGAAATTAACCCGCAAAATACAGAAAAGCTTCAGCGTTTTTCTAAAACCAAATCAGAATAAAATGTTTTCCTTAATTATCACTGTGAGAAATCAAACTGTCAACGAAACTAAACGCTTCCTTTCCTGACAAATGTTTCAGTTCTCCAGCTGATCATCATCATCATCATCATCATCATCATCATCATCATCATCATCATCACGTTTGTGTGTCAGACTTTATGATTTATGAAGCAAAATATACAAAAAAAGCTGTTTTATGTTTTCATTCTCACGTCATTTCCGTTAAATTTCAACTTGAACCTTTTTATCATTTACTTCTCTTGTGATTAATGATGATTGATACAACTGTGTGTGTGTGTGTGTGTGTGTGTGTGTGTGTGTGCGTG
>JAPZDV010000004.1:23605318-23616225 GCA_029814665.1 Acanthurus lineatus
CGCATCACGGATAAACAGTGAAATTGAAAAGACAGAAATGTGACTGAGTTCAAAAGTGTGTGATGGAGCTCAAAGTCCAGACACCGACACACACACACACACACACACACACACACACACACACTTCACCTTCAAACACCTCAGTTTTTTATTTTCTTAAGGTAAAATCAAGTCTTCATGCGTGAGATGAGACAGTTTCAGAGTCTCTGTGCCCCCCCCCCGAACCCAAACGGAGGACTTCACCTCCTCTGCATCGTCATGTGCAGGATTCCTGAGCCGCCTGTTCAAACAGGACCCAACACGACTCATTAAACTCTCCGCGTTGACTGGATTAATATTTACACAGCTCAGATTAGCCGCTGGCACGCCACCAGGACCAGGACGGACTAGTGGACTAATTTGGCACGCCACCTTCCATCCAGCTGCTGTTGGTCCGTCGTCCCTCCGTCGGGCTGCGTGTTGTTTCTGCTCACATGGCGGAGGCAGCAGCTGTGGCAGATGTGAGTCCTCGGCGGTGCTGTTGGACACGGTCGGTTCCACGCCGCCGGCCGCTATCAGCAGCTGCCAGACGGCGGAGGGGAGCGGGCCGGTGCTAAATCACCCACAGCACCGCTGATTAGCTGCTCGGACGAGGTTAAAGACCTTCAGAAGGTGTGAGAGGAGAGAGAGCGAGAGGAAATAAAGAAGTCCTCCCAGATTTATTTCACCTCCGGGCTGACACCGAGCCAAACATCAGAGCAGCTTCTGGACAGCAGGCAGGCAGGCAGACAGGCAGGCAGGCAGACAGACAGACAGACTGAGGAGATTAATGAGTAACTATCACCTGGATGACCGAGTCACACCTGAACAAGGTGTGCTGCTGGTTGTTTCACCTGGCTGAGTCTCTGAGGCCCAGAGGTTCATCCTGTCTGCTTCTGAAGACCAGATCAACAAAACCCAAAGAACCTCTGAAGCAAATTTATATTTGACTCATTTCAAAGCTTAATCCTTCACATCCTGGTTGTTTTGACCACTTGGGGGCAGCAGAAACAAGTTTCATTGACACATCAGATTTTAAGTTAATTTGTGATCAGACAGCTGATCGTGTTCACGTCCAGCCGTCACAGAGTCACATGATGGTTCATATTTGGTCGAGTTTGTGTCTCCTGAAGAACGTCAGTCTGATGTTCTCCATCTGTTCGCTCTGAGTTTGGGCTCCTCCTGAGGAAACTTCTGCTCTTCAGCTGCTGAAAGCTCCACTTTGTTCGCCTGCTCGTCTCAGACTGAGTCTGTCTGCTGTTTGCTGCTCGGCGTCGACTCCACCTGAGGATCTTTGTCTTCTGATTTCACGTTTTAGCGTTCGTTATCTGTGAATCAGCATCAACACTGAGAGTTCAGAGCTGAAACTGTCCGTCTGCTCGACAATCAGAGGAGATAAAGAGATCAGAGTTTCCTCAAACAGGCTCAGTTCAGCCTTTCATGGTGCAAAAACAGAGCGAGACGTAGGAAACGTGCTGATAAACTTCAGTTTAAATAAAAGTTCTGATCTGCACGAAAAAAAGACTGAAAACAGTCTGTTTCTGTGTGTGTGTGTGTGTGTGTGTGTGTGTAGCAGCTGTAATTCAACATGTCTGACAATTTAAAATTGGGTCTGTTTGTGGAAAAACAAGACTGTTCAGCTGCTTTTTACGGCTTCTCCTCTGAAAATGAAACTGAAGAGTAAAAAGTTGTTTTCCAGGCAGAAAAACAAAGAACTGAAACTCTTTTCTTCGTCAGAAACGTCTCCGTTAAATCTGCTGGATCGAGTCGATGTGAGTCTTCTGTCCATCTGCATCTGAATCCTGTGAGTTTAAACTTTAAACTCACTTCAGCATCAGTCAGTTTCACCTGCAGGTGACTGAAACCAAACATGGTTACCTGCAGGTTAATGTTCACACTTCAGACTGGTTTCCATGGACATTTTAACATTTTTCAAACCTCTTTAAGCTGCTTTTTTGTAAAGTTTGAACAGAAATACTAAAAAATGTTTGCAACCTGAAAATAATTCATCAGTTATAATTATGATTAATTACAAAAACTTGAGAGAAAGAGAGACAAAAGTGTGTGAGCGCTTATTTTATTCACCTTTCAGACTCGAGGATTTTATTTGAGCATCAGACTGTTAATGACACTGCAGACAAACGTTCAAGAGGCAGAATAAAAGGATCATGAGACTGAAGGTTGCGTTTTTTTCTCTGATTTAGGCAGAAAACATCCAGTTTACCTTTATTTCTGTATCATTTCTGAAGACTTTTCATGCTTTGGTTTTGATCTTTATTCAGGTAAATTCTTTCACAGAAACCTGAACTCAAACTCAAACATCTTCAGCAGCACACTAACAAGTTTCTGAGTCCAGCAGCAGGAGATGAATCCTCGTCCCTCCATGTGGAAACTCGGGGAGGACAGTTTAGAGCTGCTGACAAAGGTTTTGTCTTAATTTCTCACTAAGCTTCATCTTCTTTGTTGTCGGTGTTCGGGGTTTAGCTGCAGCCTGACGCTCGCTGTCAGATTATTCCTCCCACCATATGTCTCCGGACGGGAATTACAGCCTGCTTGGCACCGGCCGGCTCGTTTACATGTGAGACGGCTTTTTAATGGTTTTCTTGGACATTTTCCAAAAGAAATCATGTTTTTTTTATTTTAACTGGTAAAGTTCAGACAGTGTTTATCCTGTATGTGTGTGTGTGCTCATATAATACCGTGTGTGTGTGTGTATGTGAGCGTGTGTGTGTGTTAAATCAACATTAAATAGACTTTTTTGTTTGTTTGTTTTAAAGGAATTTTTCTTTTTAAGGAAATTTCTGTTTCCCCTTAAATTAAAATGGTGCCTGAACAGTAAACTTGCTGTGCACTTTGACTTTATATTTCTGCTCCATTTCATCTCAGAGGTAAATATTGTACTTTTTACTCCATTACATTTGTCTAACCGCTGTAGTTACTAGTTACTTTTCAGATCCTGTGCAGGTGAAACCAGATGTTTTGATGATGAACTGAAAGATGATTTTGTTTCCTTCGTGTGTTGAGGAAATTCTGCTCCTTCTTCTTCGGCTCAGTGTGTTTTCTTTTCATTTTAAACTTTCGGTTTTCTGGCTGCAGAAACAGACCGACAGTTGGCTCAAACGCTTCAGAGACGGTTTTTTCTTCCAGTCTGGCTTCTTCTTCCAGCATGAGGACACTCGGGCTTTGTTGGTGAGCTGCCTGTGTGTCTGCTGTGATGGAGTGAAAATGGGAGGATGGAGGGATGGAGGGATGGATGAGGGATGGAGGGATGGATGATGGAGGGATGAAGGGATGGAGGGATGGATGATGGAGGGATGAAGGGATGGAGGGATGGATGATGGAGGGAGGGGATGTTGTGTGGCTTACAGGGCCTAAATGGAAAGAGAGGGCTGGCAAATCAGTAATACTAATTTGATTAAGTTCCATGATAGTTATCTCTAATTGGCTTACGGCGTTTGTTGTGGATTGGCAGACGCTGGGAGTCTGTCGTCTGACGGCGGCGGCAACGCTGAGAGGACGACTCGCTGCAACACAAGAGCAGGAAAATGAGAAATGTGACAAAGAACTCAGATCAGCAAAACAACAGAGCGAAAGCACTGAAACACAAAACATTCAAGACAAAACTTTCTAAGATAAAAAAGAATTCAAATCAAAATGAACTTGTAGAATCAAAATGAATGCAGAACTGATTTAGAAAAATATTGGTGGATTATTTTTGCTGATGCATTAATGTGATCATCACTTTAATGTTGTAACTAGTGGATGTAAAGTTTGCTGTGTTTGTTTGAAATCCTTCTGTGCTGATTAATCTATCAGAATATATGCAAACGTATCAGCTGATTTTCTTTTTTGCATCACTAATCTGAAGCTGCAGAGTCAAATAAAATGTAGTGGAGTTAAAAGTAAAGTTTTTATATAAAAACACTTAATAAAAGCACATGAAAGAGGACCCAAGTAAAAGTAATTTGTCTGAAGGCCCATAATGTAATTTCTGCCACTAGGGGGCCCTCTATCAAAATCAATTAAAACAAAAGACGTAGTTTGATGATGTGTTGAAGAATCATGGGATTTGTTAGTTTCCTTGTCGAACAGCCTCCTCTGCAGATGTGAATCTGTGTCACCGACTCAAAAACGTTCACAGACAAGTTTCAGGTGTTAAAGTTTGATTCCCGTCACGTTCGTCGACCTCCTCAGAGACAGAAACAGAATGAGATGTTTGTGTGAAATGACAGATTTCTCTGAGTTTGAACATCGATGGAAAACATTTAGGAGAATAAAAAACTCAACAACAACCTGGAGAACAAAGATAAAGTCATTTTTAGACATTTTACTGTAGAAATGTGACATATTCTGAGTTAAATCACGTTCCCTCACTGAGAACAACGAATCCTGTGAGTGAAACAAAGTAAGCTGAAGATTTTCTCGAGAGCAGGATCTTCCCTGATGATCAGGAACCTCCACCTGAGGGGAACACGGCTGTTTTTCGGGGCTTTAGCTCTGATCCTGGTCGTAGCGTGCAGACTCTAATTTCCTCCACCATCTGTAGTGTGAGCTCTTGGACGGGGAGGGTCGACCCCCCTCCGCTGCTGATAACAGGTGGGGAGGGGGGCAGATAATCCGAAGCATCCTGCAGGGCCGGAGAGAGGAGGGTCCGCTTTAACCCTTCGCTAATCACCACACAACCCTTCAACTGCTGGAGAGAAAAGAGTCTTAACGAGCCATTTAATCTGTGAGTCTGCGGCGATCAGGACCGAGTTCGCATGGAGCCTGAAAGTCTCACAGAGGACGCAGAGGTCGTGACCTCAGCGTCTCCTGATGGACGTCTGTCACAGGATGATGAAACCTGAACCTTAAACTCACATCTGTGACCTCGTGTTAACTGAAACTGCATCTTTCAGGCTCGTAGATTCATCGACTTGACCTGCAGATCTTCGTCTTCTGATTCTCTGAAACTGAGTCAGCGTTCGTTATCTGTGAATCAGCATCAACACTGAGAGTTCAGAGCTGAAACTGTCCGTCTGCTCGACAATCAGAGGAGATAAAGAGATCAGAGTTTCCTCAAACAGGCTCAGTTCAGCCTTTCATGGTGCAAAAACAGAGCGAGACGTATGAAACGTGCTGATAAACCTCAGTTTAAATAAAAGTTCTGATCTGCAGGAAAAAAAAGGCTGAAAACAACTGAAGCCTGTTTCTGTGTTTGTGTGTGTGTGTGTGTGTGTGTGTGTAACACCTGTAATTCAACATGTCTGACAATAACAATCGACTGTTTGTGGAAAGAAAGAATACTATTCAGTGTTCTTGATCATTTTCGGGGGGATTGGTTGGATTTTTCAGTCCTGAGTGACAGAAACAAAACAAGACAAACACCTGAAATATGACATGTGACATGATACGACATGATCAATGTTGTTGTTAAAAAAATCAGACAGATGTTTGACTGATTGATAATTAAATGAAAAACTGTCCTCTGGTTCATCAATCCCTGCAAACATGATAAAATAATGATAAATCAGTTTGATTTGCAGGTGACACACGATCCTTCCTGATCTGTGGACGGCAGACGAGTCCAGATACGACATGTGACTAATGTCCGGTGTTAAAGAGTCAGAAACACAAGTGGAAACAAACTTTCTCACCTTCTGATCAAACTTCTGTGTGAAGTTGGTGTGAATGTTGGATTTTTGGTTTCAGAAAATTCAAAACCTTCGATTGCAATCAAAAAACACTTTGCAGAAAAGAAGGTTTAGAGTTTTTTTCCCTGGAAAAACAAATATAGAATCAAATATTTAGACAAAAGTGATGATCAGTTGATTTATTTCAGTGAAAAACAGTAAAACGAGCCGATAATCAGTGATGTCAGAGGACAGATGCAAACAGATGTTGTGTGAAACGCCTCTCGTCAGACAAACCGTGTCAGGGTTCAAACAGGCGAAGCAGGTCGGACTCGTTCGCCTTTCACTCACATCAGAGCTGGAAAGAGGAAACGACTTTTCCTCCATCTGTCGCCGCATCGCAGAGCTAATTGAAAGCTGAAAGCATGAATCCATTGAAAAGGAGCCGCGTTTCCGTCTCCAGACGACCTGTCGGATCGCAGTGAATCTCATTTAAGACATTAAATCAGGATGAGTCACCGAGGACGTTCAGATCGTTTACAGCAGAGCCTCGATTTCATCCTACGATCCAATTACAGGAAGTGATGATGCATGGATGAAACTTCTCTGCAACATTCAGACTTCATGATTCAGGAAACTAAGGAGAACATTCAGATGCTGAATAGATGAGAGTGAAACAACCACCTGCAGCAACGGTGACGAACAGAAAAGGTTCAATAAGCAGTGAGATCAGTTTTAACGGTTTAAATCGATGTGAAGTCAACAGAATCTGTCAGATGCTGGAGTCAGGTTTTAAATAGAAGACTTGTATTTTCACCTTTTACATCCTTTAACTCCTAATTATTAAATACTTTGAGCTCAGACATCCAGAACTCAGCAAACAGGACATGAAGCGTCTGTGTTAGTCAGAGTTGATTATTTTAAATCCAGGAAATGAAAACGACTTCCTGATTTCACTGAATATTCGTGTAAATTCTGACATTTGGCTCTAAAATATATATAAATATTTTATATAAATATATAAATATTTATATTTAAATATTTATATTTAAATATATAAATATATTTGAACATCTTTTGAAATTAAAAGCAAACATGCAAAACTTGTTTTCGTGTCTTTAATCCGACTTCCTGTAAGAAGGATGTCAGCTCGTTTCTGCTGTCTCCTCTCGAACACGCCGACCCCGTGCAGCCTGTTTCCCATGATGCTCTGCTCTGCTCTCCCTCATGTGGATGTACTGTACTCCCAGCATCACCTCATTGATCATCATTTGGACGTCGACTCAATCAGGCTGTCAATCTGTTAATGAAGTGGACTGATGTGAGGCCTGCAGATTTAATCCTTCAATACCGAGAAACATTATCAATAAAGCTCCATCCAAACCTCCGCCCCCCCTTCAAACCCCCCCAACCCCAGCAGCTCCCTCTGAATCCTCCTGGTGACAATCGACTGGGATCAGAGAGCAGCTTCACCGAAGCAGCTCGTATTGATCGACCCCCTCCCATCGTGCTCCGGAGTCAATTCAGTGTTGACCTATAAGAAACAAGCTGCCCACGCAGTGAAATCACGGATCAGAGAAGCAGATATCGCCTGGTTATAACGTGGTTGGAGAGAAAAAACCACCGAGTGCTGCAGGTCGAACAGAAATATTCATCCAAACTGTTTCTGAATCTGTTTCTAAAGGACAAATAAAGTTTTGTAAGTTAAAAAAAAAACAGACTCATAATGACTTTAATATATTTGATGGTCCGGTGTGTAAGATATAGTGACATCTAGTGGTGAGTTTGCAGATTACAACCATCCTTTCCAGGGCAGAGAGCCAAAACAGTGACGACCAGACGTCTGATAAATGTGGGAAATGTGTTTTGTCCCTTCAGGGCTTCTGTGGGAACATGATGGACTCTGTGGATACAAAAGGATCACTGTGAGGCAAAAAGAAGACAAATCTCTTTTTTTAGGCGATTAAACAGAGACAGAAATGAAACTTTCAGTATCATTTTCATGATCTGCCATCAGATCAAATCCTTCACACTGGACCTTTAACATTTACTGATTGTTTTCCTTTGTTGTCTTCAGCCATGATGGTTTCAGATGTGACAGAACAGAGTTCAGCAGCAGCCGGACACAATGAAAACTCTGCGAGCACAAAGGGAGCGACGGCCTTCACGCTGTCAGTCTGAGCGCCGCAGCCTCCGATGGCAATCAGAGGGGTTGATGGGAAACTGTTCGCCTACATCATCAGACTAAATGATATCGACAGCTGCTGAGTCACCTCCCATCAACTGCTGAAGGACGTCAGCGACGACGCCGGCTCGGTCTGCATGTTTCGGACGGAGGAGGCCGAGAGTCAGAGACGAAACCAACAGCTGTGCAGTGATTCTACGAGATGAAAGAGTGAGATTTTTAAAAAAAAACATGATCATCTCAACATGATTTCTATTAAAAATGAGAAGAAATAAGTGAAAAGTGATTAAAGGCTGCAGCTCGTCACACTAACAGCATCCATCCGTCCTTTCTGTCTCATGTTTGGGGTCAGCAGGCAAAATAACACACTGATTCAAACTAATTCATCATTCTGAGGTCGAGCCATGACTTTTTATTGTGAAATCAACTGCAGTCGTTTGCCAGTGATTCCTAAAGCAACATATGAGAGAGATGGAGATGGAGATGGAGGTTCAGGAAACACTCATGTCGGGTTAAAATGAGTGTGAAAGTTAAGTAAGATGTGATGTAAGTTAAACATTATGTCACTTAAACACATTAAAAGTCTTGATTTTTGTCTCATCAGACAGAACCGACAGTCTCTCCATCCAATCAGCACGCGGACTCTGATGCTGCTTTCACAGACGATCGGTGCGTTTGTGTTTTTGGTGAGAATGATCTGTGTTCAGTATGAAGTCTACAGAGTGACACAAAGCTCTATTATCACTTGCTATAACTGAACACTGGGGGGCGCTGTCCCCCTGATGTTTTTGGGGCATTTGCAGCTTCATACAGCATGAAATACTGAACCATATATACTTAAGGTATTAGTCCATGTGACCAATTCAAGGGTCCGTTTACTGTTTTTACTGAGAGTTTGTCTCAATGGAAAGTATTACAGGTAAAAATGTTTAATGAGCAAAATAATCAAAAGATTTTACATTATTAACATTTTTGTCGGTTTAACACTTTTTCTTTGAATTTTCATTAAAATGAGACCAAATAAAGACAGAAAAAAGAGGATCAAGCCTGAAAGTGACACAACATTTCACCTCCTGCTCATGAACCACTGAGTTGAATAATTGTTGGAGTGTCTGAGCTCATTTGCATATTGAGTGCATTTCTTCAGAAGATGGCTGGAAAAACGTTTTGAAAAAAAAAGCGAACACGTGTGGGCGAAGAGTTTCAGCTAAAAGCCCGGTGTTGTCTCTGCAGCTGCACACAGCTGGCACAGGAAACACAGCTGGGTTTCTGAATGGTGATGAGGAAGTGATACAGCGCAGAGGTTCACCTGAGCCTCAGGTGATGCGGTGCAGATGGAGGCGGAGCCGGTTGGATCAGTGTGGGCTGAAGTGTCTCTGTGTGTTACAATGAGCTGTTTTCAGAGCAGAGTTTGGTCAGCTGGGACTCAGTCGGTTGGAAAAATGTCTTGTTGGACACAAATTGTTCCTGTCAGTGTTGATTGGTTTGTTTAGCAGCACATGAAGCTGCAGGGAGGATGATTCGTCCAAATCTGCCCCGCTGAGCGACCGACTGACATGTGCACATTTCAGCTGATGTCTGCAGGAAAACTTTCCCTGTCTGAGGATTCGGCTTCACATTTACATTTTATTTTATATTTCTGTCTCTCCTCTGTAACGTGACGAGAACTTAGCATGTAAATGTTGTCTTTTCTGTGTTTCTGAGCTTCTTAAACAGGGTGGAGATGTTTGGTGTTCATGTCAGGCTCTCTGTGATGATCCAAAGGAACCTAAAACTGCTCACCTGCTCCACCTCAGCCCCACATGTGCAGACAGGTGTGTGTGTTTTTGCCTGGTTTTGGTTTTTATGTGAGTGAGGAAGAAGGTTTTTTAAGATAATTTAGCTGAACTGACCCTTTGAGATCCTGTTTGAAGACAGTAAATAAACAAAAATAGCAGGGGAGCAGCCTTCATCTGGATGGAATCATAAAATAAAATGAATCATATTGAGAACGTACCTGCTTAAACGTACCTGCGTAAACATACCTGCGTAAACGTACCTGCGTAAACGTACCTGCGTAAACGTACCTGTGTGAACGCTGGGTTTAAAGCCATTGTAACCATGGTAACTACACAGCACAACATGAGCCGTCCATCAGCTGTCCACCGGAGTCACTTTCTGACAGAAACCACAGTCAGCAGCAGGTCGCTGGAGATGTTTCCAATGTGTTCACAGTCAGAAGATCATCAGAGAACATTTATATTATATATTTTGTATTATATTTCAAAAGAATCGCTGCTGAATTCTGCAGAAATGATCATTGTATGAAAAACTCGTGCACAGAAACATAATGTCTCATATGTTGAGCCTGTGTGACGGTGAGACTGTCCGACCCATCTGACACACCTGAGGAGTTTAAACACCTGAAGCAGCACTCAGTATTAATAATGATGCAAATGTAATAACATCGTGTAAAAGCAGGTGATGGCAGCAGGTCCTCCCTCCTCTCAAATATCCATCAGTCTCTTAAATGTCTGACACATTTCAGTCAGTCCCTCTGTGAAGGAGTTCTGTTGTTATAGGTCGCCCCCTTGTGGAATTTTAAGATAACACTCCTGAAATACAACTGATGACAAACTCTGTTTAAGAGTAAAAGACCTTATTTAAGGAAATATCTTAAAATATTCCTTAAGAGAAAATGTGAGTGTAACATTATTTATCTGTTTATCTGGAACTTTATTTCTGATTCGTTAATGATGTTTAACAAAAGTTGTTTAACAAAAGTAAATACTTGGCTCCTCTTATTTTCTTTAACTCTTGGAAAGTTTCATCAAAACAGCTTTATTTTATTAACTGAGAATAAATATTGATCCTAAAGTAACTTGTAACTAAAGCTGTCAGACAAATGTAGTGGAGTAAAAAGTGCATCATGTTTGTACAAATCCACTGTAAAGCAGAAATCTTAAGAAATCACCTTAAACTTGTCAGCTGGTGAATCTGAAGGTTGGATTTGGCTCGTTCATGAAGTGGAGGAGCATTTTTATTAAATCTTCCATCTAAACACTGACAGTCGATTAAGAACTGACAGTTTCTTTATGGAGGAAACTCAGATA
>JAPZDV010000004.1:23618886-23633567 GCA_029814665.1 Acanthurus lineatus
GAGAATAAATATTGATCCTAAAGTAACTTGTAACTAAAGCTGTCAGACAAATGTAATGGAGTAAAAAGTGCATCATGTTTGTACAAATCCACTGTAAAGCAGAAATCTTTAGGAAATCACTTTAAACTTGTCAGCTGATGAATCTGAAGTTTGGATTCGTTCATGAAGTGGAGGAGAATTTTGATTAAATCTTCCATCTAAACACTGACAGTCGATGAAGAACTGACAGTTTCTTTATGGAGGAAACTCAGATACCGAACGTTAAATTCATTGAAAAGGCGCTTTTCACAGAGAAAACCCTCCAAGGGAATTATAAAACATGATGAGGAACTTTATAAAAGATGGAGCGACCACTAATTTTATACATAAAACACATCCAGGAACATCAGATCATAGTTCACAGGCCTGAAACCTCCATCACCACCAGTCTGAAGGTGGATGCTGGACAGAAAGCACCTGTAATTTGACTCGGCTGGTGCACCCATGTCAGTGGAAACTGAGGCGACGTCTTACTTAAATTCTGCCCCTGTGATGGAAAGTCTCCAACTGTTTCCAAGAATTTAAAAAATGCACTCCGTCACAATGCACCAACACCATCCAGCGCTCCAGTAGAAAGACTCTTCAGGCTCAGCAGTCTCGTGCTCACCCCAAAAACACAACCGTCTTGGTGATGGACGCTTTCAGCACCTTCAACAGATATTTCAGTCAGATGGGTGGTGGAATAGGTTAGCTCCCCACCATAAAGCCTTAAACAGGGTATTTAAGTCAAGTTTACCAGCCTGGTTTGGCCGTATGCTACCTCTGTTTGTATATTTGGAAGAAACAGTCTGTTTTAATTTGTGTCCTGTTTAGCTGAGATTTTTTTTCTGGTCTGCAGTCAGACTAAAATGATTGAGTTGTGTTTCCTATGAGGGCCAATGAGCTGAAGCACTTTAATATAATTAAAATCACTTTAATTTTGTTGTTTATAGTTCCATTTTTCGTCACCTTGAAACGTGACTGGGCAGCCTCATGTAGTCATTGTCTGGCTATAAGTGATTTAAAAGGCCCCTTAACTATGCTGTGAACTTGAAAAGAATAAAGGGACAGAAATGCAAAAACAGATTTTGTATCTTGTCATGTCTTTAGATGTTTAGAGGTAACAATACAACTTTTACATATGTACATACCTTTGGTCTGTTTTTGCCATGATTGTTCCTTGTATTGTGCCATGAGCCATCAATGTGACTATTATATAATGTAATCTTATATAATACTAAGAGTAATGGGGGCCTTAAAACCGAGCCCTGCGGGACACCACGAGGCACCAGAGGGATCAGACATAAAGTCTCCAAGTCTCTTTAAAGTACAAGGTAATGAAACCGAGTCGTCTGCACACAAAACCGACAGTAAACGACTCTAAATCACAAAAACGACACCTGTGAAGTAACAAATGTAAACTTTCTTTGTTGTTTGTGACTCAGTATTTAAAAAAAAACAACACAAAGCCCAAAAGGTTAAAACGGTATACATTAGATAAAAAACAAGACTGTGTGCTTAGCTGTGTATTTTCTTACTTAACTGTAATAGTTTGTGTAATACGAGCAGCTTTGGACTGTATGTTTCTGTTAGGTAATCCTCTGCAAACGGACAACATGGAGTTTGTTTTTTTTAAAGAAAAACTGGATGTCCTCATCAGGTTTTCATCATCATGTTTTCATCATCAGGTTTTCATCAAACCAACCTGAAACACCAGAACAAGTGAATATCCTTATTAATGTCAGTGACACTGAGTCTGATACACTAACTTCCTCGTGTCGGGTCGATGTGTGAAATGTGAATAAAAACAGAATGAAATTATTTGTGTTAAACTGTGTTGAGTGAAAACAGTCTGACAAAGTTTCCTGAACTGAAGTTGTTTGATCTTGTGATGTGTTTGTGGTGAATCTCTCCTCAGGATGCCCCTTTCCATGCCCACATCCTGTCACCTGTTACTGGTTTGAATCCAGTGAAGCTGTAATTCAAACTGCTGATGATCAGAAACACGCCCTCCCAGCAGACCGTCCAAAACCAATATTGTCTTTGTGGGCTTGGTGAGAGGAGCCCTCAGCTTCTTTTGAACATCCAGAACTTTTCAGGGAGCCTCTGACCTCCACATTCATCCCCATGTGTGTCCTGAAACTTAAGTTCTTCAAACGCTTCTCTGAAACTTTAGCTTCCTCAGCTGCAGAAAAAAGGCCCCTGGTTAAGTCGAGGCTTCCTAAAGATCACATCATGTGTCTGAGTTGTAGTTTTTTTTTAATCAACACACATTTTTTAACAGATTAATCTGATAAAATTTATGTTATTATGAAAAAAATCTCATGTGCAGAATGAAAACTAAGGTATTTTGATCCTCTGAGCCGTCGAGCTCCATTGTGATACAAAAACCATAAAAACACATCAGTGAGTCACAGTTTTGCTCAGACTGACATGTTTCCTCATTATCATGAACACACACACTGTGGTTTACTGACTCAATCACACACACACATCATCCTACAAATACGGCATCAAACAGGATAAATATGCTGCTGAAAATAAACCTGAACAAACGGATTATTTTTAAACTACCGTGAGCAGAGGAAATGAAACTATACGTAGGATTTATGAGCTGTTTTTAAAGATTTACGTCTTCAGAAGGAACCAGTGACTGCAAACAGGAAGTCACAGACACACTAACAAAATGTTCAGTCCGCACATGACACTTGTTGTCTGTTAAAAAAGAAATGTAGAAAAACACAGGACTGGCCCTTTAACTCTGCTTCAGTCACCTTCAGTTTATCAGAGGAGCTTCGGCTGGTTCAGTCGTGTTTTTGTTGGACTGTCTCAGTCTGCCAGTGTCATCAGACTGGATTTAAACACACATCCTGGTTTTAGTTAGCTGAGTCCAGAGGGGACGGAGAGGCAAAACACAAGAGCTAATCACTGATAAATATGCCTTTAACATTAAAATAAGTTTATAAAATAAGACTGAGTGGGTCGGATCTGCTGAACTTTGTTTGTTTCCTTTGTGAATGCAAAGAAAATAACAACTTGTTTGCAGATTAATTAGCAAATGTTTGTTTTGTAGGCGGGCTGGATTACAGATGTGTGTGTGTGTGTGTGTGTGGAGGGGTGGGGGGTCCATACGGGCTCAGTCTTCAGCTCTGGGGGGGTTTTATCTAATCCTTTTCCCCTCTTCTTTCCCACAGACCTGGACACTGGCGCTGCTGTCACATGCTTCCAAAGCCCCATCACATGGTCTGCACATCTATCCTCCTTTACAGCTTCAAGGCCTACCATGCTGCCTTCAAGTGCTGCTTGGAAAATACCTCCTCACAGTTTTCCTTTTATCTTCACTCTTTAAGAGTCTCTGCCGGTGTTTCAGATCCTTTGTTCACACTGCTGGAAGTATTAATCCCATCAGAGAAACACGAAATCCTTCATTTCGAAATCCTTTTCCTGTAGAATAAAATATCCAAATATTGACTCAACAAACATAAACCGGCACGTCTTATTTGTTTTAACTGTTGACAGCAAACTTGTTCAAAACTCTCAGATTAGATTGTTGCTATGACTTCGACAGGTTGTTGTTGGTGTACAGAGTAAAAATGTACTCAGATTACTTATTTCAGTGTAGAAATACTCTGCTCCGAGTGGCAAAAAGAGCAGTTTTAGTGGATTAAATAAAGATGGTGATGGAGGTGATGGAGGTGATCTAGTGGAGGGATCACAAACATTTCAGTAAATCTGAGTCATTTTCACACTAAAACATTAAAAATAAAAAAGAGTCCAGTTTTAAAAACACAGAAACTCTCCTTCAAGCAGCTGTTAATGAAATCAGGTTCATATTTGTGTCAGTGATGAAAGTTTTGCAGACAAACATTTAATCCCTCATTTAAAAAAAGTTGTTCTTGAGGAGAACAAGATGAAATCCTGTGGCAGAAGGTTTGTGGGCCGGATAATAACTGGTGGGCGGAGCCAATGTGAGGCTCCCACTGATTGGTCGAACTGATTTTAGGCCTTGAATTTGGCATCATGACAGCAGCCACCCTGGTATTTTTGGAAAGGGTGGAGCTGGTGAGGACTGGCATTGCTACTGATGACTGTGTGTTTAAATGAGTCATGTAAAAAAAAAAGAAAAATACTGTTTTTACCATTTTCTGTTTGTTTCCACCGAGTTTTTCCCAAAAAAGACAAAAACATCAGGCTCTCAGTCTTTCTGTCCAATGAGAGAAATGAACTGCAGCAGTTTTTAACTGATTTGTTCCCCCATTATGAGTATATAATAAATACATTATAAATATTATAATATGTTTATGTATTATAATATATAATATTTAAACATAATAAATTTAATAATAAATAAATAATATCCTTATAAATAATAATAATAAATCTTTCAAAAGCAGAACAGCAACTTTGATGGAGACACGTCTCTCTCTTTCTGCAGGTGTTGATACATTTCTGGTTTCACTGCCAACGTCGCTTTTAAAACAGATTAAAAAAAATAATGGAAACTATATGTGAACTATGGTTTAAAACTAAAACTGAAATAAAACTTGCACCTTCTTTTTCTGGATTCAAAAATAAGAGGATATTAAACTGATTTGATCTTGAGTTGATTTGGATGTTTAGTTCGAATATTAAAACAAGCAGGAAAATGAGACGAACACATTAAACTTCTGCTGTTTCCTGTTGTATTGTTTTGAAAAGTGCAAGAAATAGTAGATCAGTATTTTCTAAATGTTGAAAATACCAAATTTTTTGCAGAAAAATCTTTAAAAACAGGAACTTTTACAATTTTTTTCATTATCAGGTGATTTATAGAGGTGAGTAAATTAACCATCAGTATCAGTTTCTTTCACTTTTGACCTCCTTAGCACTTAAAAACCAGGTGAAGGGTTGGGGCAAAGATCCTCGTCTCTGATTGGGGGAAGAGACGGCTGCAGGCACCTATAGACAGGAAGTTCACACCATTTCACACTGCTGGTGCAGCCTGTAAAACATCATTTTATTATTTATCAAGCATCTTTATAATCTTTGCTCCTGTTTTGATTTAGATTTTTTACACATTAAGAATCCAGATCTGCTGAAGATATTAAATTGTAATTTAAGTTTTGGATGATAAAACCATACATTAATACTCTTCCTGTGGCATTAATCTCCCCTCATGTGTTAAAACTGAACAAATATTTACTTACATGATTCATTTTCTCTTTTCTGAGAAAAGCTGGTCTGTGCAATGATCTGAGTTGATTTTCACAAGCAAATTGTGTTTAGGACCCCTCCAGGGCTCTGGATTAGCATTTTCCCTCCTTCTCCGGAATCTCTTTAATTTCCGGCAGGCCTTGAACGCGTCACACGCACCACATCCTTTTGCCTTTATTACCGGAGCGTGAAGGACCGCGCGGCATCGTGAGGAGTCAGCAGATTCACCGAAGAGGATAAAACACAGCACTTAACGCCCACCGTAAGTAATTTCCACACATTTTGAAGCCCGTTTTAAGCGGCTTTGTGTCCGGTTGGAGATGGAGCACGTCCGCTCCACACGGCGGCGGCAGCGGCGCCGGCAGCGGCTGCGTGCAGTTCCGGGTTTGCCGTCTTTGTGCACACGGCACCGGGCTGGTGCAGAGCGCACAAACCCAACGTGTTACTGTTTACCTCCAGTATGTGCGTGTGTTTTCGCTCAAATACAGACACGCATAGATGGTCGTACGGCAGACAGAAGATTTTGTAGTTTTCAGGCTTAATTTCACCGTAACGTTTGGCGGGGCATCGGCGGCACCACGAGGCCGGAGTCCGGGCCGCGGGCGCCGGGCTGATGCCGTCTGAGAGCATCCTCAGACATTATCAGGGGAAGAAACAGGGCTAGCCGGTCGGCTAACGCAGCTAATTCACTGTTAAAATGAGAAGAGGTGAGAAAACTACAAATATCTTAGTGTTTATATATCAGTCTCTTCTGAGGACCAGACGTCCCTAATTTGTACTCTGAGTGCCAGAGATGGGCTGTCTGATTCAAATAAGCTAGCTACTTATCGAACCCGGTTTAATTCTTAAGAGCCGCCCGCCAGACTGCGTTCTTAAAAACTACAAATTTAATATAACTTAGATCTAAAGGACGAGTAAAGTGGCATCATAATTCAACTTTTTATGATCAGTCAGCCAGAAGGTGACCTTCAATTCGGCTCAACATCCAACGAACCAGACAGCATTTTTCCTGATGTTCTCAACTTTTTCCATTCGTCCTCATAAAAACACAATGTGCGTTTTAAGTTAAACTAAAGGAGGGTGTGAACAGCAATCTGTGATCTCACTGGGTTTTGTGGTGTTTTATTGTAATCTTTAGTTACATCCGGAGTTACTATAATCTGTGAAAGGTTCTTCCGCGTTTTTAACCGATTTGCTGTAATCACGTTTTTCATTGAGGCAGCAGCGTCGGTTCCGCAGACATGTTCAGCTTCTGCGTGTCTGCGGTTACTGAGGTGACGCAGTTACTACGAGTACAGTTACTACAAGTACTCTACTCGAGTACAGTTACCACGAGTACTCTACTCGAGTACAACTTCACGGTACTTCTACTTTATTTGAAATTCAATGCTACTGTATTTACTTTATTACGTTGAGAAAGTTTTGTATATTTTTCTGAATATTTTCTTGACAGCTGTTGTGTTTGCAGGTGAAGATTTTAAAAAATTGTGTTGATTTTATAAAATACTTTGTGTTTTTTTAAAGTAAATAAAACCTCCAAACGGAATATTAAACATACAAAATGAACTTCATCACAGCCAGCTTTGATAAAATGCTTCTTAATAACAATAATTAATTAAAAAAAAAAAAAAAAAGTTAAATAAATAAATAAAGCAATAATCCATATGTACAGTCACATATTAATGTACTAACAGGTGGCCATTTTGACTCCATATTGTGTACTTTTCTTTATAATTTAGTTTATTTTTAGCTAAAGGTGCTTGTGTTCAGTGCTTTCAGTAGTTGATTTTTATTTTTAATGAAATAATTTCACATTATAGTGATTTAAAATCAGTGTTTCTGAATCTTTGTGACGCTGTTGAACATCAAACCGTTCTGGTTCATTTCAGGTGATGAAACTCTGAGACTCTTAAAGTGTTTTATCATCTCGTACCTGTGAGTTGTTGATATATAAACTTTATACGTTCTTAATGAAAAATGCCTCTTAAGACAAACAACTCTGTCATCTGCTGACAGTTTCACTTCCTGTTTGGAAAAAAAACGCTTCACTTTGTCCACAGTTTCAGATTTGAAGTGGAGCTGAAATGATGAGAAGTTTAATGATTAACTTCATGGACAGAAGTTTTCAAACAGAACTTGTGGCTTCTGGTTTCTTCTGGGTTTCAGATTGTAATTCAGGAAAATTGAGCAATGTGATGAAAGAAGTTTTTACCAAACATGGAGTTTTACAGCTGCATGATTCATCCACCAGGTTTGTTCATCGGGGAAATTTTCTCACCTCTGCCTGTAAAGTCTCTCTGACTGGTTGTTTGATTTCAGACTTTTATCTTTTGATCACTCGATTAATCCATCGACAGGAACTTAAACCGCAGTCATTTTGAAAATTGTTTAAGTCCTTCCTCCTTTGGTGGTTTCAGCTTCTTGAACGAGATGACTTGCATGTTTCTCTTTATTACATTTAATCATGTCGAGCAGAGAATCTTTGGGTTTTTGATTGAAACAGAAAAATGTAAGTTTGATGAGTCACTTTGAGCTTTTTTCTGTTGTTTCTAAAATAAAATTATTTCAATTAAAAGGTAACTGATCGAATTAAGAGTTAAATTCGGCTCCTTTTCAAGGGATTTTTGAATATGATCCTTAAATTCAGTCGTTCAGTAAAAGCCGCTCGTCCCTTTAAGTGTTCAGTTGGAGAAAAAGATGAAAACGTGTTTGTCTTTTTCCTCTTTGATCCTTCAGATGTGAATGTGAACAGTTTTACGTTTTAAACGAGCTGTCGTCGTGTTTCAAACGCGTCGGACAGATTTTCTGAGTCTTCATGCAGCTTCGCTTCTTGTTTCTCAGCAGACATGATGGATGAGAGGAGTCGAGCCACGTTGGCCCTGATGTTTCTCCTCGCCGTGACTCTGTCGAGCGGCGGCGGCGGCGGTGGGTCGGCCGGTTCGGACTGCGGCCCGTCCACCACGGAGGCCAAGGGCGCGGTGCGTTTACCGTCGGCTGTGGTGGACTCACAGGGAGCCCGGCAGAGTCAGAAGCAACACCTGGAGGCTCTGTTCAACAGGTGAGCTTTCCGTCAGGAGTCCAGACGTCAAGCAGAGTTTTACGTTTCCGTTTGTGCTGAACGATGATTTTGTCGTCGGCGTTGCAGGTACGGAGAAAACGGCACCATCTCTCTGGACGGCCTGAAGCGTCTCTTGCAGAACGTGGGGCTTGGTAGCAACAGGACTGTTTGGGTTCAACACCATGAGCATGCAGGCCACCACGACCATCACCACCATCACCACCATCACCACGACAACGACAACTCTCATCACCAGAAACGCAGCAGCGCCGAGCCTTCGCAGCCCAGAAAGTTCCCGAAGGTCCCAGAAGTCTCCAAAGATCAGGACAGCCACAACATCCTGCACGGCAAGACGATCAGGGCGGCGCAGGAGCTCGGCACGACGGCGGCGTACAGCGCCCAGCTGGTGGTGGAACCTCAAGACGCTTCCAAGAGTCGAGACGGCGGCTTAGAAACCACCAGCACCGCAGGCGCCAAACTGGTCACTGAGAACCGGGCAAAGGCAGCTTCGACCAGGCAGGAGGAACATCATGACCACGACCATGACCACGACCACGGACATGACCATGACCACGACCACGGACACGACCACGACCACGGACACGACCATGGACATGACCACGACCATGACCACGGACATGACCACGACCACGACCATGGACACGACCACGACCATGACCACGACCATGACCACGGACACGGTTATGATCATGATCACGACCATCACGACGACCATGACCATGACCACGACCATGGACACGACCACGGATACGGTTATGACCATGACCACG
Source organism: Acanthurus lineatus (assembly GCA_029814665.1). Taxonomy (NCBI): domain Eukaryota; kingdom Metazoa; phylum Chordata; class Actinopteri; order Acanthuriformes; family Acanthuridae; genus Acanthurus; species Acanthurus lineatus. Next base: position 23,627,947 of record JAPZDV010000004.1, read on the forward strand.
ACCACGAGCACGGACATGAACATGATGATGAACTTGTCAACCGCAGCGCTGACGGCGTGAAGGTACAACATCAAAAAAATGTGATTAATAATAAACTCAGTTCGTCGGTTTTAAAATAAAGAATGAAAAATAAAAAATGGAGTAAAATCCTAAAAGTTTCACTCAGAAGTAAATAAATGAAAAAACTGAAGTTTGTGACTCAGCAGATTTTTACAAACCTGAACTCAGTTTGTTTTAAGCTCCGTTGTCGTGTTTCGTCTGCAGTGTCTGAGCGCCTCCAGCATCCTCTCCTCGCACGGGATTTCTCAGGAGGTGGGAATGACCCTCAGCGACTTCAGCTTCCTGTGCCCCGCCCTCCTCAACCAGATCGACGGCAGAGCGTGCATCCTGCACGGAGACGCCGCGGGACACGGAGACGGAGGTGAGACACGAGGCGAGTCTTTAGCAACGACTGTATAAACATGACCCCCAGTAGATGCAGAAGATCGTGACTGCCCCCTGGTGGCAGGTCATAAACAAAGCCGTCTCCATGTTGGCAGATGGGAAATGAATCAAACTGACACATTAAATTCACTTAAAAACTCAATTTAAATGACAGAAATACACAAAAACATTAAAACTGAAATATTAAAAGACTTAAAATTATTGAAAAATAGGAGCATTTTGCACAAACGTAAACATGTTCAGTCAGAGTTTCCACAACGTTTCAAAAGCAGATTTCTTTTTTGTTTTAATAAACTGAAAGCAGAGAATTCATCGTCTGAAATGTTTGAAAAATATATTCAAACTGATTCAGCCTTAAACTCGAGTATCCTGGGTAACTTGATTTGTCATCTCATTAGCTGCCAGTCAGGTGACTCAGACTGACTCACCTGGAGGCTTCAGGTGAGCTTTGACAATCCGGATTTTCCAGTTTTCATGGCGAACTGTCAGTAGGAAGAATCCAGCATGAAGAGAGCTGAGACTTGTGCTTCTGTTTGTGGTTTGACGTGATGAAAGTAAATTGATTTGATCTCCGTTTCATTTTCTAGACCATAAACATGATCACGGTCACCATGGCGACCACAACAGCTCGCACCACGACCACGACGAGCACTCAGGCGGAGAAAACGGCAAAAGCATCAAAATAGGTACGATGAACTCTGGTGACTGATCAGAAGATGACTGGTTCTTTTTAAAAAAAACACAATTTCACCTCAAATTACAGAATATTTAAGTTTTTTCTCGTTTAAAAGGCGTCTCGCTTAAAAAGTGTGTGTTTGTGTGTGTGTGTTTGTGTGTGTGTGTGTGTGTGTGTGTGTTTGTGTGCAGCGTGGGTCGGCGGCTTCATCTCCATCACCATCATCAGCCTGCTCTCCCTGCTCGGCGTCGTCCTCATCCCGCTCATGAACAAAGTTTTCTTCAAGTTCCTGCTCAGCTTCCTGGTGGCGCTCGCCGTCGGCACGCTGAGCGGCGACGCCTTCCTTCACCTCATCCCACACGTGAGTCGCCGCCGAGGTTTCACGCTCTGCGTCTCTTTTACTGCAGGAACTTCATTCGACATCTTCAGGACTTCCTGTCAGGACAGAATTTAAATTTTGACTCGATGCAGCTTAAAGTCGTTTCTGCAGATCAGTGTTTGACCTTTTCTGTGACGTAAAGTTCCAGGTTTTCTTTGCACCGTTGCGTCGATCGTATGTTTTTTCTCCGCACAAACTGTAGAAGTTTGCAGGATGTTGAGAGGATGTTAAAGATTATTTACCCTCTCTGATGATTTTCGAGCAGCTGTGGTATTTTTTAAAAACATATTTATGTTTGCGTGTTTTCCTCTGAGAGGCAGATCAGGTCGAGCAAACACACAAAACTGCATCAGAAGCTTTCAGGTTATTTTCTCTCCTCGGTTTCTTCGTCCTGACTCGTGATGCGTTCACTGCTGCTGTGCTTTTTCAGTCACATTTCTGTTGTCCACTCGTCTCATCGGTCTCTTCATGTGTTTATGTGTGTGGGTGCTTCAGTCTCAGGGGGGCCACCATCACCACCACGAGGATTCTGGGATGGATTTCCTGGACGGACACCACGTCCATGAGGAGCACGAGGAGGACCTGGACGCCGTGTGGAAGGGCCTGACGGCTCTGGGCGGAGTCTACTTCATGTTCCTGATCGAACACTTTCTGACGCTCGGAAAAATGTACAAAGACAAGAAGCAAAAGGTCAAAGTTTGATTCGTTTCTGTCTGTTTTCGGTCTTTAAATGCAGAGATGACGCGGTTCTTATTTTCCTCTGAAACTCTGTGACGTTATAAACTGATTCTTAACACGAAGACACAGAAACTCTCATAAAAAAGTCAGTTTGATTGATTAGTGATGTGAGAAAATGTCGTGTTTCTTGAAGTTCATATTTGAAACATTTCTGTGTTCATGCTGAAGAGCCAATTACAAATTAATGCCTGACTTTTAGGAAACATTTTTTTAAAAAATATGTCTAATAATCAGTTTGTTTGCAGCTGTTGTTGATATTTTAAACTCATAAAATTCTTAAATAATTTAAATCTCAGTGTTTTTCTCTTGGTAACTTATTGAAATGGGATTTTTAAATAGCAGAGTAAAATAGTTTCCATTCGTTTGGGAGAATTTGAACTTTTGCATCCAGAGATTTACCTCCTGACTGTCGTCGTCATGGAAACAAGGTTTGATGCTGTGATTGTTGACACTGTTGCATGAAACTCGTCCGAACAGATCCAGAAGAAGTGGGATCAGAACGACAAAGCGGATCCAGAGAAGCAGCCTGCTCTGGAGGAGAACGACCTGAAGCCGACGGAGGGTGAGACACACACACACACACACACACACACACACACACACGCACACACACACACATACACACACACATTTCTGTCCGACCAGAAAAAACTGGAATCCTGTAGTTTTGTAGTTTTGTAGTTTTCCAGAAGCAAAGAATCGTCCAAGAAGTCTGTTGATTCGGCTCAGACGGTGTTTGGAGGTCGGACTCGTCCCGTCTGAAGGCGTCACGTGACACCTGACCTGTCGTCTTTCTGCAGATGTGGAGACGAACGGCGCCGGTGTGTTTGGCGACCACTCGAGCGGCCTGCACGGCGGCGTCTCGGAGGAGGAGCAGGTGATGCTGGCGCCGCAGGTGTCCGTCGTCTCCCCGCAGGGTTACGGCGGCGCGTCGGGGGCGTCGGCCTACACCTCTGAGGACTGCGAGAACAAATGCCACTCCCACTTTCACGACACGGTGGGCCAGGCTGACAGCATGCACCACCACCACCACGACTACCACCACATCCTGCACCACCACCACTCCCAGAACCACCACCCCCACAGCCACTCCCACTCCTACTCCGAGCAGCACTTCCAGAGCGCCGGCATCGCCACGCTCGCCTGGATGGTCATCATGGGAGACGGACTGCACAACTTCAGCGACGGCCTGGCGATCGGTGAGGTCACCGTTACACATGCTCCGCCTCAGAGGTTACCATGGTAACACGCCAACAGAAACACGAGACTGAGACATTTTGTTTACTCAAAAACGTGAACTGCTGTCGATAAAGTTTGATGACAAATAAACGATTAAAGCTTTTGAACTTAATGAGTTAAATTTGAAGAACAGATGAATTTGTTTTGGTTTTAAAAGCTGAGACGTCAAAAAAAAAAAAAAAACGACAGCAGCTCAACAGTCGCAACAGCCTCGACTTCATGAGACGTGTTTATAACAACAAACACAAACTTAAAAAGTGTGAGGCAGAACTCGCTCACGTCGTCGGTCTCAGAGAAACACAGAAACAAGCTGCGACTCTGTTAGCATGTGATGTTCACAGCAAAGTCTGAGTAAACGCTCAGCTCTGATTGTTCTTTACTTCCTGACTGACTGTTTTCCCGTCGCTCTGCAGGCGCCGCCTTCACTGAGGGTCTGTCCAGCGGTCTGAGCACCTCGGTGGCTGTTTTCTGCCACGAGCTGCCTCATGAGTTAGGTAAGACCTCCGTCTGTCCGCAGCTTCTCCGTCAGCTGCTGGAAACCTTCACCGAGTCAAATTTCACCAAGAAATTCTGTCTTTCGATCCTCTCAGGTGACTTTGCGGTGCTGCTGAAGGCCGGCATGACGGTGCGTCAGGCCATTCTGTACAACATGCTGTCGGCCATGACGGCCTACCTGGGCATGGTGACGGGGATCCTGATCGGACACTACGCGGAGAACATCTCCATGTGGATATTCGCCATCACGGCCGGGCTCTTCCTCTACGTGGCTCTGGTGGACATGGTGAGTCTCTGCAGACGTGTTTCTTCAGCGGCTGCATGTCAGAAGAAGAAGTCAGAAGTTTGTCAGTCGAGACAAAGTGAAATCCAGCAGAACAAACGCTTCAGACACAAAACTGCAGCTCTGAGAAACAAACCTGCTCGTCGAGCAGAAGCATCAGTGTAAAACAGCTTCTGGATTCTCTTTCCAGGAATCAGAGAATATTTTGCCCCATTTTGTCTCATTTAGTTTCTCTCAGTCAAACAGAAGATAGTGTTAAACTGCCTGCAGTGTGCACATGTTACGATAAAACAGGATATTCCTGGAACCAGAGCACATGTTGTGAAGGAGGATGTTGTTTCAGCGCTTATTTGGAAAAAAGATAAGATGTTTTTCAAAGTTGCTGCAGGAAAAGATGTGAAACTGCCTCTTATCAGTTTCCACAGACACACCTTCTGAAAATCTAATTAAATCACCATTCAGACGTTTAATCAGCTCTTTCTTGTTGAAATTGAGTTTTTTTCCAGTTTTTTTCTGCAGGAAGTTTCCAAACAGTGCAGCTTTCGCCTCAGTCGACTGAAACGTCTCCTGTAGAAAACCTTTGTTCTTAATGGTGCTGTGAATGTTGTCGAATCACTGAAAGTGTCTATGCAACCTGAAATCCTGCCATCATTTTCTGTTTTTTTTCCTCTAAATCGTTTCCTTAAATCACATAAAACACCAGAAAAAGCTTTCGTTTGTTAGATAATCAGACTGGAGTGAAGTTTAAACTCTTAAACCAGAATTTTACAACAGAACTGAGCTTCAAAAAACATCAGTCAGGTCTGAACTTCTGTCCATCAGCATGATTCCACCTCTGTCTCCTCCCTGTTATTTCAAAACAATTTATCATTGAATACAGTTGGGATGAAAAATCTGAACATGCTGGTGCTTTAAAATATTTTTTTTTGTTTTGCCATCAGTGGAAAAAAAACTGAACTCAAACAGATTCAGAAGAACTGGAAGCGTTTTGCTCTCAAGTTTAGTGAGCAGCATCTGATCTGCTCTCTGATCCTCACCAGAGCTTCGGCTGAGCCTTCAGGACCAGATGGCCTCTTCTCTCACACACACGCACACACACGCACACGCACACACACACACACACACTCAGACACACACACTCACTCACACACACAACCTACTGAGTCTCACAGACTTACTCTAATCTTAACCACTGACCCAAAAATGAGCTATTGCAGAAATGTGTCCCTGAGAACAACTGATGGCCTGTTTTCTCTCTCTCTCTCACACACACACAAACACACACAAACACTCTCACACACACACACACACACACACACACACACACACACACACTACCAGTAAAATCTGCCCTCATGACAAGACCA
>JAPZDV010000004.1:23645638-23697637 GCA_029814665.1 Acanthurus lineatus
TCTAAGCGGTCACACACACTTTCACACACACTTTCAGGCTGATTTTATGATGAATGAGTTTGTTTTTCTGTATTTTTTTCATTGTTTTTTTAGAAAGGGTGTAAACTGATCGCTTCCCCTCATCAGACTCATTTCTGAGACCTCAAACTGATTTCAGTGTTTCTGTGTTCCTGGGAGTGAAAATGAACTCACGGTCAGTAAAGTGCAGCAGAACCATCATCATCATCACCATCATCATCCTCATCAGGTCCGGAGCCAAAGGAGGGTGAAATCTGTCAGGTGAGGTGGAAACCCAGCGGTGACATGAAGGTAAACTGATCCAGGACACAACATGTCATCCAGAGAAGCGAGCAGAAACCCCTCAGAGAAAAACTCGACACTCCTTTTGTTTTCTTTCACTGCTTTTTTCTGGCTTCGTCCTTCAGCTTCATCCGGTGAACAAAAGCCTTAAATCCACTGTGAAGAACCCGATAAAATCCCAGTTCACCTTTCAGTTTAGGATCCTTGTGATCCAGAGTTTGAGGTTTGAGGTTTCTGTCAGAGTTTGTTTCTCCTTCAGAAGTTTGAGGCTGTTTGAAAGCTGCAATCTGGATCTGAAGAGAGAAAGCCGATGTATCCGGATGCTGCGGCTGGATTCTGGGTTGCAGAGCCGGTCTGACGGCTCGTCAGCGCCCTCAGGCCATCAGCTGTCAGCTGTAATTTACAGCTTAAACTCAAAACACACCTGGCGAGCAGGTGAACACAGTGTATCGGTCTGTTTGTGCAGCTTTGTGTTGTTCAGATGCCAGAAAGAGTCTCACCTAAATATGACGATCACGCTGCTCGACTCCTTTTGATTATGTCACATATTTTTTTAGTCATTCTTCTGATGTGATTTATGTAATTTATTATCAAAGAGTCAGAATTATGCTGCGTTACATCACAAAGTCACATTTGTTTTAGGATGAAAAACAGATCTGAACTGGAAGTTCGGTGTCAGCGACACTTGATGATCAGTTCAGACACAAAATCTGTCAGGATTTCTGTTTTCTTTCCACTGATCTGCTTGTTTCTCCACCGTCGCTCGCTTTTTATCCAACAGAAAGCTGCCGACGAGGAGAAAACAGCATGCCAGATGAGAGGAAGGTCAGCGATGTCGAGACAGTTTCTATTGAACAACACTGTGACCTGAATACAAATGTAACTCTCAAACATTCATAGATGAATTTCACCAGCAGATCTTCTGTTCAGCTCCAAATGCTGCACTTTTAAATGGTCTGAACTAAATTTAAAGAGTCAAAAACACTTTTTTCTCACCGGCTTAAAGACTTTTTGCTTGCATTCCTCTTAAAAAAACACTGTCAGAGGAGAGTCAAGTTCTTTAATGTTTTAACAGATGAAGTATGAGGCTTCCTGCTTCCACATGACAAAACATTCGTCAGTTATTGAACACTGAATTGAATTTGCGCTGTTGCTTCATTAACGGTTTCACCTCAGCTCACGTCCAGAAGTTTGACGTTTAATTTATCTGCTGTGTAATCACTTTATGCCGAGGGAAATACTGTGAATGCAAACTTCCTGTTAAATAATAGGCAGAATAGTTTCAGTTTGGTTTCTGGCTTTTTGCTCTCAGAACCTCCAGCATCAGACATCAGAAAGCAGAGATGTCAACTGTTTGTTTAAGCGCTGAGTGAATCCGTGACTCCTGCACATGTTTGATGAGTATTTCATCCTGTAAACTCCTCATTGCATCAGTGAAACATGAAACAGAATCAGGTTCAGAAAGCTTTATCGTAGTTGCACAAAAAAGTTCCTTCATGTTTCCTTCAAAAGGACTCAAACCAGCTGAAGGATTTCTACACAATAACAGGTTGAACAGCTTGTGACTGAAGCATCGAGGTCACAGTCTGCAGGATCCGACACACCTGCACTGAGGCCTCAGCAGGTAGAGTTCACCTGGAAAAACCAAAGAGCTTTTCTGCTCCATCGTCTTCATGAGATCATCTGGATCTTTTACATTTAACTTTACATTTTCTGGTTTTATTTGTGTGTTTCAGTGTGAAAATGTTTCTGTCAGACGGTTTCATCTGAGACGACAGACGGACGAGAAATATCAGACTTTGGACTCATGATGATCAAACATTAACTGTCACCAACCATAAAACCATAAAAGCATAAAACACAGGACACAAAAACACAACCTGGCAACCATCTGCTTCACGTCTCAGGCTGAAACTCGGAAAACATCTTTTCATATTCAGTGTTTTCTCTTTGTTTGTGTCCACGTTTCTTCACATTTTAAAGTTTTCATTCAACTTCAGGCAGCTTTAATGTTTCAGCTTGATGGATTTCACAGGAAAACTCTGAAAGAACAGAGAAGGAAACGGAATATTTGCTGGTTGAATGTTTTTAAATGACTGTTTGTGTATAAAATGTTCATTAAAAACATGTTCAGACTAACGGATGAAAACATTACGTCATCAGCAGACATTACTGCTCACCTTCGTCTTAAGTCTCATTGGTCCGACAGCAGGATTCAACCTGGACGTCCTTATTTGGTCGTGACAGTTTTTATTGTCTTTGTACTTCCTGCTGCAGAGTTTTGACTTCTGCTTTTCTCAGCGTTCACAAACTGCAAACTGGTTCATTTGAGGAAAAAATGTAAAATATGTGGAAGGTAAACAGATTAAAGAGTTTCAGTTCCCTTCGTCAACACAGATGATTTGATTTAGAGCGACAGAAGGACGGAGAAGCTGATGTTCAACAGCTGTGCTGGAAACTTCACTGCAATAAATGTTTATGTTGGTTTCAAAGCAATAACTGCTGCTTATTTCAGTTTCTATTTCACGCTGATTCAAATCTGTTTGAGGCTCTCATTTATTCATATGTACAATATTTTCACTTAAATAGACACATCTCATTAAAAAAGGCACTGACTGAAGGTCTGAGTGAGCTGCAGTCACATTCAAACACACTTCTGTCGTCACATGTAGGACACTAACCAGCAAACACACCACAGCAGAGCGACTACGCAAAGTCACAGCCATCTGCAAGCACCGTGGCACCGAAACAACACTGGAGATATTCCACTAAAACAGCCTAAAATCCTGCAATCAGCTGCAAGAACAACAAGAACAACAAATCCTCCTGATTCATTTGTCCAGAACCTCTGAAGACACAGAGACGTGTTTTGTCTGTTTCATGTTTTGTTCAGTTTAAGACACAAAATGATCCTGGTTGGGTTAACAGATGGATCAAAATGAGTTCTTTGTTTGGGAGCTTCACCTACAAAAACACCCACATGATTTTAAGTTCAGCTTGTGTGAACGAGACGAGCTGCAGGCCTCCGACACAAAGTCATTTTTTTTTATCAGAAAATCCACCTTAAAAAATGTAAACGAGGCAAAGACAGCGTTCCCTGACTTTGATGCACCAAAGCTGCAACTTTACAAAACAAAAAGTGGCTTTCACACTTTAGCAGCCTCTGAGAATCACCATGGCAACCCAGAAACCACAGAATGACTCCATGGCAACAGTCTCAGAGTGTCGCCCAGCAGGGGGGGTTTCTGGGACTTTATCAGGCGTTTTTACGTCTTTGCACATATTTCCTGCGTCATGCTGAGAAAGAAGCAGTCAGGGAGATTAAAATGAAGGTCGAGTGTGAATGTGAATGTGGTTTGACCCACAAGTGCTGAGGTCGGGTGTAATAATAATTATAATAATAACTGCTGAGTTCTTACTGGTCGTTGGTGTTGATGTGATCTTGTTACGTTTTTGTTTTTAGATTAGATTTTATTCATAGATTGAACAACTGCAGCTGCTGCACTTGTTGTGTCACTGATAATAAATGTGCTTGAACATGAGCTTTTCCTCGACCCATCGTGACGTTTGTCTGCACATGCAAACTGTCTCTGAAAGATTTTCCTTCGAAGAAGCAGTTTGTCGTTTTAGCCTGATGATCGGTGTTTGTTTCCTGCAGGTTTCTGTGTGAAAGGAAGCTGAATGACATCGAGAGCGTCCGAAGTTCCTGTGGAAAGTCTCTAAGGTTTTTCAAGGTGTGGCCGAAGAGTCACATCCACATCATCATCATCAATACTGAGTAGGATGCGGTGGGGAGCTACAGGGAGCGGCCGCCTGCAGTTTATGGCCCCTGCCAGGGTGTAAAGTCCTCGGGTTCGAGCCACAGACATCAGATTATCTAGAAATAACTGAAGGAGAGAGATCAGAGCCTCCAACCAACCGACCTGAGGCCTTGACTCTGCTCTCATCACTCATTTTAAAGGCTCACATCCAAGGCTTTTTGTTTTTCTGTCACAGTTGGATTTCCTCTGTTGTTTCTTCGTAAGACTTTTTTGGAAACGTTGCCATCATGTCGACGGCTGTGGAAGCGACCGGGTTCATCATGTGCTTACTCGGCTGGTTGGTCACCGGAACGTCGCTGGTCAACGACTACTGGAAGATTTCCTCGGTGTCCGGCAGCGTCATCACCTCCGTGAGGGATTTTGTGAACTTGTGGCACTCCTGCGTCGAGAACAGCGCTGGCATCGCCGAGTGTAGAGACTTCGAATCGCTGCTCGCCCTCCCCTGTAAGAACCACGATTGAGTTTTAAAACCTCATGCTTTCTGAAACAGACGATGTTTGGGTAAAATGAGAAATCAAAGAGCAAATTTAAGAACTTTAGAATAAAAAAAATCTTCAAATTCCAATGAAAGCACAAACTTTAGGCTTTTTGATTTTGCTTACAAAGTTTTAAAAAAGTTTCCCAAACTGTAAATTGTAAACTGAACGCCTCTTTCATTAAGTTTAAATCATTTACTTCTTATTTAGAAAAGTTTCAGGGAACATTTGAAAGCTCTTATTCACTTTTTTTGTGGGACAAAGAACATTTGAGAATAATCAGGTAACTTGATAAGATAAGAAGAAGCATTCAGGTCAACTTTAAGCTCCTTATGCACACGAGGTCATAAAGAACAACAGAAATCTCACAGGATTTTTGTTCCAAAAGCAAAATAAGTAACTCTCATAAAACTTGAAACTGAAATATTTTTCAGGGCTCTTTAGACTTGTTGAACATTAAATAGGTCAACCTGCCATGCGGCCCCGTCAGAGATTCACTCGTCCGAAGGCGCAACGTTTTCCCGCCGAAAGTCAACCAATAAAGATCAGTTTCGGTCAAAGTTAATTACAAAGAAAACACAAAAAGATGAACATTAATGTGTTAAAATAGCTAAATAAATGTAATATTTTTAGGTTTTCTTCCCAGTGGATGTGTAACATTATCTTTTGGGCGCCATTTTATGTTTCTTCCAACATGGAGGATAAAATGGAGGGAATCGCCTTCAGTTCGTCTGATTTTATCTTTATTACAAACCGAGCGTTTGTACGTCTGAGTTTACTGAGTTTGAGTGTAAAAGTGTGTAGATTTAACAGATACACTAGAAATCATTAAAAGTTGTGGTTTTCCAGCATAAAGTGGTCGAACAGTGACTTTGTGAAAAATTATCCTTATCAGATGGCCAGAGGTGGCGCTGTTTCCACATATTTCAATGTTCTGTGAAAATTCTGTTACAAACCAGGAAATACTGATCATGTTATGCATTTAGTTTTGTTTTAAATGATGAAAAGTGGCTCTCAGTCCGGAGACTGTGGGTCAAGTTTTCTATAAGTTCATGTTTTTAGACTTTCACATATTATTTTCGGTTTTTAGGGGAAAAAAGCTGCTAATTGAACAGTGTAGATAAACTTTTGTAAATTAGCAAACAGGCTTAGGTCCCATAACATCACGGACATCAGCACAATGTTTTTTCATTTCGTGTGATGGTTTCAAACACACAGTGAATCATCTTGTTTCAGTTCGTTATTGAAGTTTTGTGAAGTTGCCCCTGAAGGAAACGCTGAAACCCACCTCTGTGTTTTCATGACTGAATTATCACATCAAAAAGAAAAAATCCTGGTGAATCATTTCAGATAAATTTCCCAAAACTCTGCCTGTCAGATTTGGTGTCTTTGGAAACTTGTGAACTTTGAACCTTCAGAGTTCAGAGGACAAATTGTGTGTTAATCTTTTCTCTTTTTAACTCTAAATGTCATTTATTTAGAAATATCTGCAAATATTCAGTGTAACTCGCAAACAGTTCTGTCTGATTTCTGGCTGGAAGGAGTTTGAAACAAAGGCCTGTGATTGGTCAGAAACCTGAAATATGAACAGGAATTGTTTTAACTGACACACTCAAAAAAGGACTTTAAAAAATTAGACTTAAAAATATATGTGATCAAATTGTTTGAGCAAATATTTTGATTCCTTTGCTGTATGATTCACTGTTCAGCCCTTCCAGATTCCTGTTTGACTCCTGAAACTGTCGGAGGCCAATAAAGAGGCGTGGCGGGTTTCTATGATCATTAGAGTTCAACCTGTCAATAAATGATAGGTGCTTTAAGTCAAAGGTCTAGTATGCAGGAATTAGTGACATCTGCTGGCGACTTTGCAAATTACAACCAGATAAAATCCCTTCTGTCAATCCCTCCTCGCTGTGGAAGATGAAAACAGATATAAAAGACTAATTAAAAATAATAGAAACGCAACGTTTCAAGTGATTATAAGATAATAAAACAATTCTCAGGTTTTATTTTAGATGATAGATCCACCTAAATATGATTCAGCAGATTTTTCTTCCAGTTGTTCCATTGTTTTTTGTTTTTCAATATGTGGAAATTCATTTAAAGAAATCTTTTTAATACATTTCACACACATTTACTTATTTTGTATAAATTGCTGCAGGATCAATGAGATGAATTTGAATCATTTAGAAAATGTGATGTAATTAATTTTGCTTCATTTTTAAGTTTAAAAAAAAACAAACTTTCAGACTGTGACTAAAAACTTTAATGCAACATGTTTCGACCCTGAGTTCCTTGGTTCCTTTAAAAGATTAATTTCAATCAGCGTTCTGGTTGTTCTCACCGTTATTTTCATTTCCAAATAACTTATTTTGAACGAAAGTGATGTTTTGGTGAAACTGTTCATGATGTAAATGTGGATGTATGTTTGTTTTTGTGCAGCTTACGTGCAGGCGTGTCGCGCTCTGATGATCATCTCTCTGCTGCTCGGCCTCGGCTGCATCATCGTGTCTCTGCTCGGACTGAAGTGCATCAGGATTGGCTCAGCCACCGACCAATCAAAGGCCAAGATCGCCATCAGTGGAGGGGTTGTGGGCATCCTCGGCGGTGAGTGGACAAAAAAACAAACATCAGTTTGATGGAAACATGCAAATGTGACACAGCGGAGCCATAAATTAGTCTGATTCTAAGAAGAGCTGAAGCTTCATGACACACTGTTATACAAAAGAATTATTTTTATAATAAACGATAACTTAAACAGATGTTTCGGGGCTGCGTGTTGGTGTATTCAGACAGTAGCATCTGTTTTGTCATGTTACCGTATTACTTTTACAGCAGACAGCCCTTTCTGACAGGAACTCTCTCACCAAACTCCTTTGACAAAAGCAGTTATTTTGTTGTGCAGAACACAGGAGCTGTTGGACTGATGCTGCACAGATAGTTCAGCAAGTTTGTGTTGTAGTTTGATCTGAGTTAATCTTTTAACAACAAAGTCACACAATAAAACAAATAAACCATTAGATCAGAGCAGATTCATACCAGCAACTCCTATAATCTGAGAGGTAGAATTACTATTTTTGTCAAAGGATTTTGGTGGCTTTCAAAGTGCAACATTTTTTTTATCAGTCAATACTGGCAGTTTGCACATAACAGAGGCTTATAAATACAGATATGTATAAATACGTGGATTTAAAGGTGTGTGTTTTGTGTTAATGTTTCGGTTTGTGTGTTGCAGGTTTGTGCTGCATGATCGCAGTTTCCTGGTACGCCTACAATGTCGTGCAGGAGTTCTACGACCCGTTTTATGGAGGAGTGAAGTGAGTCGACTCAAACACACATCCAGCAAAAAGTTTTCACTGTTTCTCACACGCGAGAGCAGAAAGGGTTAAAAAATGAACAAAAATATGTGTCTTAATAATGAACACTGTGGACACATTTATTATTTTTCTCAGCAGAATTCTTGATGCTGTGAAGTATGAAGATCATGATTAATAACACCTTAATAATTAATGTAATAATAACGATATTAAAACTCAATCTTTATGTTTTATTTGATGTAGAATTTAAATCCAAATGAAAGATTTGTTTGCTTTAGGGTAACAAATCGTATTTATTAAATGTTGATACTGATTTGTTCCGTCATGTGTGTTTGCAGGTATGAGCTGGGCACTGGTTTGTTCCTGGGATGGGGTGGATCCTCTCTCAGTTTACTGGGTGGAGCTCTGCTCCTCACCGCCTGCAGGAGGGCGTCATCTGGGACCAGAGCAGGGTAAAAAAAAGAAAAGGCTGCACATTTCAGCTGTTTTTTGTCGATAAAATTGATTTTCATTCATAAAAGAATTATGACTTTGATACTGGGGGTTATCAAATTAACTTAAACAGAGTGAACACAGTGTTTTACTGCCCTCTGCTGGTCAAAGTGGCAGCCTGGTTCACCTCTAACTTCAGCCTGACCCACTGTGGGTGTGGTCAGACGTGCCCTCTGACCACACCCACAGTGATGTCACAGGGTCGTGCAGTTCACCTGTACATCACCAGGGGGCAGCAGAGATTTTCAGGGAGCTAAATGCAGCTTCAGAATGTGAAAAATGTCGGACATGATGAACAAACACATCAAACCTGAGAGTTAAATATGAGATTCATGTCGACCCTGAGTTCACTTTAAATACACGACTCAGGTAAAGTTCTGGTTAACAGGTTTTACATGCAGAATGTTTTCTGATTGGTGGATCAGGAAATGACATTTTCTTGTAATCAAATGTATTGATTAAATACTGTGCAACATCATCAAATTAGTGTTGGACAAAGAATCAATTGGTATTATACATTTTATTATTATGCAAATAAAAGTCTAAAATCTTCTCTCTTGTTTTGCAGTGGTTACGCTGGGAAGCAGAAGGTCTACACAGCTGCAAGCAAGTCAGAAGCAGACGCCAGAGCTTACGTCTAAACACACACGTCACACGTCTGAACACAAACTTCATACATCTAAACACACACTTCACACATCTAAACACACACTTCACACATCTAAACACACACTTCATACATCTAAACATATACGTCATACGTCTAAACACACACACGTCTTTGCATGTGTAAAGACGTGTGTTAGCTTGCATTTATTTCCTTAACGTTCGTTGTAACTTTAACTGAGTCCTGATTCATAAAAACAACAACACGGTTAAGTTGTGAACATCTGTTTGTCCCAAGTGATCATTACTAAAACACACACACCATCTCATGCACAGTGAACACACCATGAACTCCTCCACCAGGACCTGATGGATGTCTGATAAACTGTCCTTTTGAGATATTGCTTATTTTTTTAAAGAGTCTTTGAGGTAAAATCGCAATTTGAATCTTAAAAATACCTAAAAGATTTGTAGATGATTGTTGCTGATCGTTGAATTCTGGAGTTTTTTATTAGTAGAGTTTGTATTACAAGATAAATGAGAATTTGCATGTTGTTTTTTTAAAGGTGAAGCGCTTGCATTGTTATGATACAAATATTTCATAAACATATGCATTTTGTGTTGTAATGAATGTTGTTTTTCTGTTTAATACACTTTTTTTAATTAGCAAAAATAATGTAACTAAATTAGTACAATATAACATGCAGCAAGCAAACTGTACATACAAGTGGCCAATGTATTAAAATCTATTGAAATTCAAAGTCTCCAGACAATAAAATAATCTTTTTATAGTCATTTCGTGTTTCTTTCATCTCTTTCTCCATCAGTGGTTGGTTGGTGCCGTGGCCCCTGGGGGCCTAAAAGACAAAATCTCAAACTAAAAATTAAGACCAAAAACTAATTAGGGGAATATTTAATGATGTAATAAATCAGGTAGGAATTGTAGTGAGTTTTTCATGAAGTGATATACAATCACTTTCTCTTTTGCAACCAGTGGAGTCGCCCCCTGCTGGCCGTGAAAAAGAATGTGAGTTGAAGGTAGAAAAGAATTATTTATTGGTTATAAGTCATTTATAGTCATGATAAAAATATTATACAATCATACTCATTTATATTCAGAGATATTTTTAATGAATTTTTTACAAATACATCCATAAAGGATTTAAAATCTCAGGATATAAAAACATATTGATTAGTTATCAGTAATTTATTAACATCTGCAACCTGACCCTCAAAGTTTAATAAAGGTGGTTGAAGTAAAGTGGTTTAAAGAAACAAAAAAAGGCTAAAGATAAAAGAACACATGTTTTTTCCTGCACATGCATATTGTAGTGTGTGTTGTGTGTGTGTGTGTGTGTGTGTTGTGTGTGTGTGTGTGTGTGTGTGTGTTTGTGTGATAATCTCCAGTGTAATAATGATGATGAATGCGCTGCAGCGCAGTAATCCACCTCTGTCTGTTCACCTGCTGACAGGCAGAACAGTGGATTAAAGCTACTGCATCACTCTGTCTATGTATAAACCTCACACACACACACACACACACACACACACACAAACACACACACACTCACACACACACACACACACACACTCTGTAGACTGGATCAAACCTGCCGCTCAACCTTCAAGCTGCCTCTGGATGTCAAAAGTCTGAACACATCCTCAATGTTCTTCCAGTGTTGTTTTCCATTCAAACAGTGTTTGATGGCAGTTACCAGTTTAATTTTGGTCTGCAGAGAAATTAAATTAATGCAGTTTAATAAAACAGTCAACCATCAAAAAAAATCTCTTATCATATTTAGTTTTTGTGTTAGAGAACTGATGATTCACCCGAGAGCTGTTTCTGTTGTCAGTATAATAAAATAAAGTCACACATCCAGTGAGTGCAGAAGTCTTATAACAACCTTGATCTCCATTTAAACAACAGACACCTGAAAACAAACAAACACAAAGAAAATGAGATGAAACCATCTTGGTGGTTTTTAACTTCAAAGCAGGTAAACAGAACAAAAGTGGAGAAAAAACAACAGAGCAGCTTTAAAACAGTCATTATATTTATTCAAATAAATTTATATAAAAGTTGAAATTTTTTATTTCTATACAGTAAATTTTATATATATATATATGTTTTATTTTTAAATATTGCTGTCATGTGATTGGATGTTTTTCCTCACCATGTCATTTCCACACACCCCCTCCACCCCCCTAATCTGGTCCTGTTGTGCTGACGGAGGAGGAACCAGCTTCAATCCTCTCAGTCGGCTCATTCACAGGAAGTCCAGCACTGTCTGTCCGTCTGTCTGTCTGTCTGTCTGTCTGCCTACCTGTCTGTCTCTCTGTCTGTTTGTTGTCTGAGGAGGAAGCGGGGGCTTGAACTGAGTACTGAGGGCTGGTCAAAGTTCACATCGGGGCCGCCTGATTGGCTGACGGGGCTCAGGGAGGCTGTGACGGACAGCAGGTG
The DNA here is from genome assembly GCA_029814665.1 of Acanthurus lineatus. Taxonomy (NCBI): domain Eukaryota; kingdom Metazoa; phylum Chordata; class Actinopteri; order Acanthuriformes; family Acanthuridae; genus Acanthurus; species Acanthurus lineatus. The sequence continues at coordinate 23,657,112 of JAPZDV010000004.1, forward strand.
TTTACTTATAGAGCTTCTCCAGCCGACGCCCCCCCCATCCAACACACCCTCTTCATCTGCAACACAGGTGAGTCTTTCTGATCTAAAACATCTCACATATGTTGTGTGTTTGTGCTCCTTTTGTTGGTTTTTCAGTCCTGAAACCTGCAGTTAGCAGCATGTCCTCACACACTGTGCTGGAGTCAGTTTATCTGTTAAATAAGCTTCATTCCTCCGTAACGTTACAGCGTCCACACAGATTTGTGTTTTGTTTGAAGATGTGATTTCTATGACTCAAAAAAGAAACAGACAGACTCAAAAATAGAGACATTTCTCACCCAAATCAAGGGATGAAGGGTCTCAAATATTCACAGTGTCAAGCTGTAGATAAACTTGATTTAGGGTTATGTGAACAAAACTGTTTTCAATTAGAATTGACCTTAAATATTTTTTCTTCTTTTGCTGTAAAGACAGAAAATATAAATTATTGCAACAATGCTGATGTGGTTCTGTTTAAAACAGAAGCATTTAACTGTTATTTGTTTTATATTTGTGTTTTGTGTTTGAACAGCTGTATATTTGTATTAATAAAATTAACATCTCTCTTATTTGTATTGATCTTATATTGACTGAATGAAGTCGGTTTGTGTAGTTTTCAATGAGGAGACGCAAAACCCATCTGAGAAGGTTTAATAGGATTAGGAGGCTCATCAGAGTTACCTGAGCTCATCAGAACTCAATCAACTCATCAAGGAGGACTTTTTTATTTATAGTCTGGTGCCGAAGTAATATGCTGAGATAAACTGATTGCTTCTTTCACTACTCTGGTTCTTCTGGGCTTCTGGAATGAGACTTTAAGTAAAAATAATGTACAATTTTTAACCAAACATTACATAGTTTATTATCATTTTGAAATACTGGTTAAACCGCAATTGTTCCCTATATTATTGTTCAATAGTCTAGTGTATAATTCCACCACAAGAGGGCACTAAAGTGTCGTTTATGTTTATTATAAAAAGGGGTTCGATATTTGCTGAGATTTCTGCTTCCGCCTCAGTCGAGTGAAAAAGTCCGCAGTTTCGCCTTTGGTGCTCACAGAAAGAATCAACTGCATTTTAAGAAATTAAACAGCAGGGATTATTTTCAGAAATGGAATCCTAGAGACTTTTTATAATCCACAGATTAGGATTTAACATCCTTTTGAAGGACTATTTCTCTGGTAGAAAGTAGTTCCGGTATGAGTTGTTCACATGCAGAAAAGGCGGTAACGTTAGTTTTCAAAAAGCGATGCTGACGATGTTTTTCAGACTTAAAAGTCCAGATTCACAGGTAAAGAGCTAAAAGTGCTTTAGATGTTCATACGAGGAGTCAATTGAAATTAAGTTTATTTAACTCTGCCGCTGCTAAACTAACTAGCTACTAGCACGTCGCACGTCAAGCTAGCAAGCTAACTTCCGCTTACAGAAATGAACATTAGCATCTTACTCGTCTTACTGTTTTTAAATGTGCTTCAACTGGGGGGGTTACACCTACAAAATGTGTTTTTATGTTCCAGATAGTTTGTGCTTTCTTCCAGGAGTAACAAATTGATTAACCAGGTTTTTTATGCTAAAGTTGAACATGTAAGTTTGGCTAACAAGCGGAGTGACTCAATGTGTGACGTTAATGTTGTTGAAGTTGACTGAAGTGAGGCTGTGGGTGTCAGGACCGACAGCCTTCTGCATCTGTAACTCCTGTCCTAGTTTTGCAAGTTGTGAGCGTTATGATTATTGTTGGTTTCAAGTCTCTTTGAATCATTATTTCCATCTGCAGTCGTATGATTTGTGCCTCTGATTTCAGACTAGAGAGTGAAATATTCGTGTTCAGTACGTGTAGCTCTTGCGAAGTTGAATGACGAGGGTTGAATATATAAAGTTTTAGTCACATTGTGGACTGGTTTATTTTCTCCTGGTTCATGTTGATGGATGACAGTTTCAGTGATGTTTAAAGATGTTTCTGTGTCTCTCAGGTGCTGCTGACTCGCAGCGCTCCATCTGCACCAACATGAGTACGAAAAATGTTGTTTTCAAGAAGATTTGCAAGGACAAGTCGGTGAGTGAAGCACCTCAGATGAAATATCACCTGTTCATGAAATGAAGAAAATATTCAGACTACTTTTAAAATAAGATTATCTTTCTTTCTGTCTGATGTGCATGTTAAAGCTTGATAACTAACAAGCTGGGTTTAGAGCTCAGACTTTGCAGTGGTTGGTTGTGTGAACAGGTGGACTGTAAACCAAAAGTTGTTGAAATGAAATTGTGTCACTTGTTGCTACGTAAAGTGAAACATCATTGTGTCAACATCAAAATTTTCTCTACTGTTAACAGGCTTTAGGAAGTCTTCAGTGCCTCAGAAAACACTGATTTATTTAGGAATATTTTACTATAAACAACAAACAACACAAATCAAACTAAAGAACACAATATTAGTTTAATTTAATTAATTTTTGGAGAGAAATTGTGTGTGTTTAGTACAAAGTTCAACATACCTGGCATCAGACTCAGATCAGCTGATGACCAACGTGCTGTCACCCAGCAGTTCTCCCCCCAGACGCTGTGGAAATAATTCCTCTTACCTGTTGAACACTAAACACATCAGCGGATCACTATTTTGGTCCTTTAGTGAAATTTTCTGTGTAACTGCATTAAATTACTGTCAGGCAGTTCAGCTGCTCGTCTGTTTGATCCTCACGAGGTCGACTCAAAGTCGTGACACCTGAGCTGAACTGAGCCGTGTGTGATTGACAGCTCTGTGTCAGATTACAGGTGACTGCTGCTCAGATGTTTATGTGCTGTTCAGCCTCATGTTGTTGCACTTTGCATCTCTGTCAAAGTGAAATGTTTCACGACGTAAACAGTAAATGTAAGCGGAGAAAAGCTTCAGAGAGCAGCTGGTTTCTGTCCCACATCAGAAGCTCTGCTGGCATTCAGAAGTTGTTGTTGTCTGCTATTATAATTCTTGTTTCATGGCCTTTTCCACTTGTTTGAAACGTTTCTTCGTATGATCCAGAGAAATTGTGCTCTCTGATCTCATGACAGCACAGAGATCATGATGCAAATGTCTTCCGTGTCTGATCTTCAGAGAATCTGCTCTCCTGTTTCAGGTCGGGGTTTACATGGGGAAAAGAGACTTTGTGGACCGTGTCGACTCTGTGGACCCAGTGGGTGAGTTCGTAAACATCAGTCACACGTCTAATGTCGAAGCCTCCATGTTATATCTGCATTTCCCACCATTCATCTGCTGATTGTTTGGTTAAAAAAACACATATGCAACATTATGATCTCCGTGGAAAATATATACAGAACCTCTCATGCAGCAGCACATTTTAAATAAGCTGGTAAAGGAGCAACAAAAGACTGGAAATGTCCCAGAGCTTTATAAACTGTAGGATGTGTTTTTATCATTTTGGTCATCAGGAGGCTCGTTCTCAAAGCAAAAACCTGAAAAAGCTGTAATCTTTTTTTCACCACTAGATGGAGTCGTCATCATTGATCCTGAGGCTTTGCAGGGGAGGAAAGGTGCGTACCAAAACACGCTTAGCATTCAGATGTCATTCAACATCCTCACAGGATGTAGATCCAGGCTCAGGACACAGTTCACCTCTGACCTCTGACCTCTGGCTGCTCAGACCTCCACAGCACACCTGTGTGTTTGTGCAGGACTCCCACCTGTCTGTCACACCTGTCACCTCTGTCCCTGATGCTGTTTTCTCCTGAAAATCTGTCAGTTCAGTCACATGGATCAGAGACACGGAGCCTTTCTCTAAAAATATGTTTTAATTTACTCTGAAGTAGCTTTAACGTTTAAAACAAACTTAAAATAAAATACAGTTTAAACTACATGTGTAGATGTAACGCTTAAAAAACTGTTTGAGAAAATAAACTTTATGTCTTTGTATAATTAGTTTTATTCTACATATTAACTCCTGAACACAAAAGTACTCGAGTATCATCCCGGTGTCTGTCCTCTCCAGTGTTCGTCACCCTGTCCTGCACCTTCCGGTACGGCAGAGACGACATGGACGTGATGGGCATCGCCTTCCGCAGGGAGCTGTACCTGTCCACCCGCCAGGTGTACCCGCCTCTGCAGGACCGCGAGAAGGGAATCCACACCAAGATACAGGCCAGACTGCTGCGCAAGCTGGGAGACAACGCCTACCCGTTCTTCTTCGAGGTGAGATGTGACTGTCAGGAGCCGTTATAAAAACCTCCAGGGTCTCCGGTTTCAGGGACTGTGATGTTTTGAAAAGAGAGTATATAACTGTCTCATCTCAGGGGGAATTAGGTTTTTACGGTTCTTATCAGACAAAAAAAGCACTCAGAGCAGCACTCAGTGGAACATATAATGACAAACAGCAGTAAAATCAGTCGCTCAGACTTTTTTGTGGCAGCTGTGATCAAACAGGATCGAACTTTTCCCAAAGTGAGGCTGATTTTCTGAGTAACTGTTTCACTTATTTCTTTCACTTTTTCTTGTATTTATCTATTTATTTCACTTGACCTGTATTTGATCTTTTAAAATTCATAGTGCACGTTTGTCCAAAAAGAACCGACTGACTGTTTGTGTTTTCTCAGTTTCCTGACAACCTGCCTTGCTCGGTGGCTCTTCAGCCGGCGCCTCATGATGTCGGCAAGGTAAGATCCCGACTGAGCGAACAAACCGGCTCTGATGAAGTGAAGGCAACACAGAATGAAGCCTCTTCTCTCTTCCTCTGCAGCAATGTGCGGTGGAGTTTGAGATCAAAGCGTTCAGCGCTGAGAGTCAAGACGCTAAAGTCCGCAAACGGTGAGTCTCAGCTCGTCTGTCCGGACTTTAAACACACGGAAGATGCATCAGATACATTTAACTTCAAACAGAAGAAAACATGCAAAACCCTGTCAGGTCCTTTTATTTCATGAAGTCACTGTAAGAAAACTTAACTTTTTGTATTTGAACGATTGTTTTTTCGTTCTCTCCTTCGTGCAACAGGAGCACAGTGACACTGATGCTCAGGAAGGTTCAATACGCTCCAGAGAGCGAGGGAGTGGCGCCCTCTGTTGAGACCACCAGGGACTTCGTCATGTCAGATAAACCCCTTCATGTCAAGGCCAGTTTGGACAAAGAGGTGAGTGAGTGTGTGAGTCGCTTCACATGTGTGTTTAACTTCTTCAGAAATACTGAAACCACAGTGAGGAAGTTTTTCTGTTCGAGCATCAGCAGCCGCCAGTCAGGAAAGAGGTCACACTGGTTCCCACTGTGCTCACACATCTGCTCAGATCTGCATCTCTGACGACAAAATCAAACTGATTGATTAGTTAAACACGACGGTGCTGTCAGGATTCAGAAACATTAGTTCTGTGTCAAACCTTTTGCTTTGATGAAGTGGTTGGAAACTGTTAAATGAACATTTGAAGGCAATTTGTGCAAGAAAACCCTCAAATCAGGAAGTTTGAGTTCGAAGGCACCAGAGTTGGATGAGATGAGTGAGTTTCACTTATAATTTAAAATAGTCACGTTATGTTAAGACTCATACTGTCAGTGGTTTTCTGTCTGTGTTTGCAGATCTACTACCATGGTGAGACCATCAAAGTGAGCGTCAGCATCGCAAACAACTCCAACAAGAACATCAAGAACATCATCCTCTCTGGTAAACATCTTTATCTTTTATTTAAGTTCATTCATTTCTTCTAAAAAGCTCAAACTGCAGTGTGGAGAATCTCAGTGTTCGGCCTTCGTTGCATGTCAGAAAAATCACACTCGGTGTAAAAGTGGCCTTGTTTCCTCACGTGTCCTCTTTTCCTCCTCAGTGGATCAAGTTGCCAATGTGGTGTTGTACTCCAATGACAGCTACGCCAAAGCTGTGGACATCGAGGACACTGGGTATGTGATTAATGTTGGACTGTTCAGAGCACACTGTGCCAACATCAACACTGAGACATGACGACGCTCATTTGTGCATTTTTTACACAACTGAAGCCACAAAGTCATGAAATCTTCCTCCCCTCAGCATCAGGACACAAAGGACAAAAGGACACAACATTAAAGGCAAAGAAAATGAGACAGGAAGTCAGAACAAAACAAATCATACAACAAAACACAGTAGTGTCTTCATACCTGATCAGCTGAAATGACATGTAGGTTTTATAAAAACAAACTATGTGTGTGGGTGTGTGTGTGTGTGTGTGCTCGTGTCTCAGGGACTCGGTGTCTCCTGGAGCGTCTCTGCAGAAAGTCTACAAGCTGCTCCCCGTGCTGGCCAACAACAGGGAGAGGCGGGGCATCGCGCTGGACGGCAAACTGAAGCACGAAGACACCAACCTGGCGTCATCGAGCATGTGAGCGAACAGTCAGAAACACAGCTGGGCTCTTAAACGCACCGTCTGACGGATCACACGGATCACACGGATCACACGGATCACACGGTCAGACGCAGCTCCGTCAGATTCATCAGGCTAATTATAAACATTTCTCTTTCAGTATTAAGGAGGGTGTGCTGAAGGAAGTGATGGGGATCATGATTTCATACAGAGTCATGGTGAAGCTCATCATCGGAGGGTCAGTTTCCCATCAGCCCCCTGAAAGCTGCCAATGTTTCACGTTTGCTGTTTCTGTGTGAATGCACGCAGTCAAAATACTCAACATGATTCTTCTTTTTGTTCTAATTTTCATATTTTCATGCCTGCCTGCCTCATTCACAGGCTGATGGGGTCGAGGTGAGTTAACGTCCACTTGTTTTCATCTTTAAGCTCTTAGTTCAGTTTGAGTGAATAAAATACAGCATAAATGTAGTAATCTGTTACTTTTTAGAAAATAAACAAAATGAGTCTGAGTAGAAAACAAACATGGCTGCTGCAGGTCTTTTATCAGTGTTTAAACCCTCATTTAATGCTGTTTTGAAATAAAGTTTAACTGATTCATAAGTTTCAGGCATTAAAACTCTTTCCTCCTCCGACTCTGTTGATATAAATTATCATCATTTTAAACCTTGGAAATGCTTCAGTGTTCTTTTTTCATTGTACAGGCACATGATAACCAACATAAACTCTTTGTTGAACACGTTTTCTTCGCATGTTTTGTGTGTTTTTGTGCGTGTTCGCTGTTGCACTGGGAAACGTTAGCTTTGGTTTGTGTTGCAGTGAAGTCGGCCTGGAAGTCCCGTTCAAACTGATGCATCCGAAACCGGACGCAGGTCAGAAAACAGACGTTTCACTCTTTCTGTTTCAGACACCAGCAGCACAACACTGGCTCTTACATGATGCCTGATGTGATTCATAAATGAATAAATATATAAAATAAAACAGATATGAAATGTTTGCCTTAGTGATGAATGTAAACCAGCAGTGAAACTGAATCTAAACTTTCTGGTTTTTCCTCCTTTTTCTTTCTTTGCTGCAAACAGTGAAGGAGAGGTAAGCTGGTTTCACAAGCAAAAAGGAATAAAAATGTTTTCTTAATTGTTTAACTATCAAAGAAACATCCTGTGGCTTTTGAACAAATGACTGAATGAATGAATGACTGAATGAATGAAAGAACAGGTGACAGATCTGAGCAGATCTGCTCGTCGTGCCTGATGACAAACGTTGTGTTTATTTGGTGTAAATGTTCCGTCCGTCGCTGCTTTTGTTCTGTTCAGAGAACCGGATCAGGTCGCGGTGTCTTTTATCGCTTCATCAGCTCTTCTAGAGGCCGTTATTCCTCTTTTAGCTCCTGTTCGTGCCTCAGTGTCCTCGTCAGCAGAACCAGCAGAATCAGCTTTCCTCTCCTTCTTTGTTGCTTCTGTCTCTTCGTGTTAGCTTTTACATTTTGTCCACAACACAACAGTGGGTTAAAAAACAGCTCAGACAGTTAAAGGAGAATGAACAGAGGAGTGATCGAAGTCAACAGCTACACTTTTTTGTTTATTGTGAAGTTAAAAACCTCTGCTGAGGTTGAAGTGGTCACAGATGGACAGGGAGAGATGTGAGGCCACTGAGTTCAGTGGAAGACCACAAATGTTCTCCCACTTCTGTCGTCTCACTTTCAAGACTGTGACAAAAACACAGGAAAGATATTTTTGCATTAATTTGAAGCTCAACGAGTCTCAGCTGCTGAGCTGAAGTGAGTTTAAAAGGCTTCAGATCCGAGTTTATGAACAGAGGATTGTGCCAGTGAACCTGCAGACGTCAAGAACTGAACCAGGATCTGAATGTGAATCTGTGAGCTGCAGCCTGTTTGTTCTGTTTTCTCAGCGCTGTGATCCGAAGCTTCCACCTGCAGCAAAAACGAAACCTAACTCCTAAAAACTGAACAGAACCGTGAAGAGTCTGGTTTGCTCTGAAACTCTGTCAGCTTTAGTAAATGTAAAGTCGCCTGACAGCTCAGCTTTCGTGTGTGTGTGTTTGTCATTGTGTGTGTGTTTGTCGTCGTGTGTGTGTGTGTGCGTGTGTGCGTGTCGTTGTGTAAAGCTGTTGTGTGTCTGCCGTCTGCAGTGAGGCGGAGGAGGAGATGGAGTTCCAGGAGTTCAAGCGCTCCTACCTGAAGGGGATGGCCGATGAGGAGTACGAGGATGGAAACGTGTCGGGCGGCGACGACATGGCGCCCAAAGAGAAGTAGAGAGGGCCGGCTGATGTGACAGCAGCTGAAGCAAAGACAGCTGGGAGTTTGAGTCGCTTCAGAGTTTGTGCTAGAAAAAGTTGAGGCTTCATTAAAGGACCATGTCTGTTGTTTTGCATGTTAGTGTGCCGCGCTGAGTGACAGAAACCGTGTCAGCTAACGTGTTAGCATCCAGCTGCTTCTTTCCACATCCAGCAGACACAGAGAGGCATAATCATCATCATCATCATCATCATCATCATCATCATCATCTCAGTGCAGTTGTTTGTGTGCCACCTGATGGACCTCAGACTTCTTTTATCTTTGGTTTAGCTCTTGAGAGAAATGTTAAACTTTCTTCAGCAGCACAGCTGGGTTGTTCTCAGTCAGCTGAGCTGTGAGGAGCTCTGATGGAGCCTGAAAGCTCAGATGATGCTGTTCATGTCTGCACAGCCTGAGGTAAACCTGTCTGCTGTTCACGTCTGTCTGTCTGTCTGCTCGCAGTCCAAACATCATTTTAAATGATCACACAAACTGCATTTTGAGTTCGACACAACCTTTAACACTGAATCTGATCTGCAGATTTGAATTGAGCCAACTTTTGCTAACTTCATGCAAAACCTCTGATATGGTCCTTCATAGAAAGTCTGATGGAGTCTTGTAATAATTTTTGTGCTTTGTAAGAAACTCAGCTAATCGCTGACTCGTACCTGCATTTTAGATCAACATCACCGCTCATCTGTTCATTTCCTCCAATCAGAGCACAAGTGGACTGTGTGATGCAGGACAATAACAAGAAGGTGGTTCAGAGCTACCAAAGTTTAACAATATTTATTTATTATGAAAATGTGAAAAAAATGCCAGCTCTGATAAATAATGTGGGACTCAGCTGTTTGATTGTGTATTAAAACTCAGTGAGTTTCCTGCTGGTTCGGCTCTGGAGGAAAAGATCAGACTCATTTGTTCTGTTCACTTAAAAGCTGCTGCTGCTGAGCTCAGGCTGATTTTTAGCAACATTCATGTAGAAGTTTGATCTTTATTTGGCTCGTGAAGGAGAAGTGAAGCTCCGTGTGACTGAAGTTTGAGTTACGACAATAAAAGCTGGTTGATCCCTGTTTGCGTTAGCTGCTTTTTCTTGGTACAATGACGTTTCTAATCATTGTTTTCTAATCTAATAATGACGTTTGGAATCAGACAGAATTTTCAACTTGTTCGACTGTTTCCAGAATCAGCTGAACCTGGCAAAGTGGGCGGAGCTACAGTTCTGAACACAAACAGGTTTCTCAGGCTGGAGGTTGCGGCTCTGACTCGAGTCAGATGATGTTCAGAGGATTTTATTTATGTTTCTTTAGAAATGTTAAAAAATATGAATTCAAAACCTAAGACATCAGGCTTTCATTTGTTCACTTTTTGCTTATTTTTGGTGCAGAATACTTTTGAACTTTTCCTAAGATCAGTTTGAGAATGTTGGGGTTGTTAAAATCAGTCAGGCGCCCAGAACAAGCTGATCTGATTTTATATGAATTCTGCATAAATTAAAACTTAAGAAACAGTCGAACACAAATGTCCAGAGATGATTTTTAATTTCAGATAAAACAAGGCTGCACAGTCAGCAAACTGATGCACAAACACAAGTGACACATGATGTTTCATTCCTCTGCACCACGAGGCCGATCAATACCCGTTCAATCACCTGTTCATGGGTTTTCATGCAGATTCAGCAACTTTTACTGATTTCACATTTTAGATATTTAATATCTAATGTGATGCAAAAAAGCATTAAAAAAGTCTTTATTATTATATTTCAAGACAAAATTTTCTTTAAAAATTAAGAATATTATGTTATATTCTATAACATATAGAATCTGTGTATAAGTACATAACATAAATTATTTCTCTTGTTTTCGGTGCAGTGTTGCTCATTATCAGCGCAAATGTTCATTTTTTTAAGAAACAGGAAAAAAAACAAACTTAGCTGGCTCATTTCTATTCATATTTGTTGCCAAAAAACAGATTTTGGACAACTGTTTGGGGTGGAGATTTTTTTTTTTTTTTGCGATCTCGTTTGTGATTCTCAAGACACTTTAAGTTTATTTTATTTAAAGAATTTGACGATGAGTTCAATCTTTTTGGCAACACATCGACATTTCATCACACCCGTGGTTTTCTGAACAGGCCAGGAAACCTACCTGGACTCAGTGCCTCATCTCCAGCCTTCTGGTCGTTTCTCCACCAGTGTTTCCTTCACAGCTTCCTTCCTTACCTGCTCACCTGTTCCTTCCTACCTGCTTCACCTGCTGCCTCAACTCAGACCTTTTTCTCAACAATCAGGTTCTGCCTTCACACTTACAGTTACACACAGTGCTGATCGACATATTTACATGTCATATCAAAAAATAAAGTTTCTATTGCAATCTCTGCTGCTAAATCAGCTCTCTGATCGAAAGCAGGAAGTTGGCAGATTTATTCTGAGTAAAATGATCTAAATGAAGCGTTTTGATACAGCGTGTTGTGACCACAACAATTTGTTGCATTTATTTTTGAATTGGTAATCTGACTCTTAAAGCTTGATTTAAATTTACAACAAGAGTGTTTCTCCATGGGTTTGAATAGTATTTCTATGTAAGCTAGCACAGGCAGCTTAGTTGTGGCCGAGTGTCGGCACAGTTGGCCCACAAAAATTCAGTTTGAGTCAAATCTGACTGCAAGTTTTGGCTGGAAATTGGATAAATTTTAGGTAAAAATCAGCTTCAGTTAACTACTGTAACTCTGCAACTGCACAAAATACCCTGTGAGGAGGAAGTTCATTCAACTTTACTCAGACACTGTTGCTTTTGTCTAAAATAAAATAACTAAAATCAGTTTTAAAGGACATGTAAACGAAGCAGCCACTTTTGGTTGCAATTTAATCAAAAAAAAAAAACATTAGAGAACATCAAACATTTGTATTATCAAGATTTCAAAAGGCAAATTAAGTCTCTAAAACTAAAGTGCTGCAAAATGACTTTAAGGTTTAAAATTAATTGCAAAGTGCTTTTAAAATGTACAATTAGGGAAAATCTCAACCTCTACAGATGACTGCAAGAGTCTGAAGTCAGCTTGCTGATCTAGTCATTTATTGGGTGTATGAAGTGTTTGATCAGATGCATTTGACAAGCTGGAACATGTGAGCCTACATGCATTTTCACATTTCAGTGAGTTAAATCATGAGGGTGAATTTATCTCCACATTTAAAGGGGGGGTATATGTCTGCTTGATGTCCAAGCCAGTTTTTTGCTCAGTCCCATTGTAGTTTATTGTTCCAAGTTGTTAAAAAAAAACATTGAAATAAATTATAAAAAAATTCTGACCTGATTATGGTGCCGGAAAATCTGAGATGCACCAAACATGAACATCTGAACCAAATCTTGCTGCAAACCTTCCAGTGATTGTCAAGCTATTTTGGACACTAGCAAGGCTTTTCAAACAGAACTTGATAAGGAGGATCCTCTTTTCTATTGCAATGTAATAACAGCTCTCTGATTGGCTATCGGTTCTGCTGGCCCCGCCCCCTTTCCTCCAGCAAGACTGAACTACCAACTAACATGTTTAAAATGCTCCAGATTGAGTAGATTAAATACTGAATGACATCACTTTCTTCATGTTTGAGATCACACTTAAAGTTCTGATTGGCTTGTTTTAAAAAGTGAGTGCCAGCTTCAACACTGAGAAACCCCAGAAGAACTGAGAAAAATGTTGTGAATTTGCCCCTCTGGGATACCCCTCCTTTAAATCTTGCAGTTATAAATACACTGAGAGTTTGATTGGGTGTGTTTAGATGCTTCGTCTACAGCTGACTGACTGACTGACTGACTGACTGGAGCCTACTGTGGCGACGGGGTGGTGCCTCCAGGACCATCCCAGCTGTAGTCTCCATCATTATCGTGTGCTTCATACATGTGACTTCTTGCTATGGGCCAGTCGCAGGAGTCGGGGTTTAGAAGATACCCAGAGAAAGTGCTGCTGCTCTCTCTGTCAGTGAACATGCCGTTGGTGGCGGTGTTCTTCACCTGCAGCCACACCCTGTCTCCCATTTTGAGGTGGAGGACTATAGTCTGGCTTGTGGTGGACTTGTCGGTTACTTCTGTTGCTCTGACCACAGGGGAGAAGTTGACGTACAAGCCAACCTTCAGAGCTGTCTCAGCGACCGCTAGGTGGAAACTAAAGACGTAGGTGCCATTGACCGGGGCCATGTAGATGCCCCTGTTTGGGTTAAAGTGCCCCTGCATGTTGGTAAGGACGTGGGGGAAAGGAACCGGAAAGTTTGGAATTGGAAATGACTCCTCGATACATGCAGAGAAAGCTGACTGGATAGCTGGGGAGCAGGGCCCAGGTGGCCCCATGAAACCCATGTCACCCTGGTTGCCCTTTGGCCCCATAGGGCCCTGGACTCCCTGGGCCCCTGTGTCACCTTTCTCTCCTGTAGCCCCTTTTTCTCCTGGTTTCCCATCATCACCGTCTGCCCCATCTTTGCAATCACATATCCCCTGTTCACCTTGATCACCCTTCTCGCCGTCACGCCCAGGGTCGCCAGGCTTACCCATGTCACCCTTGTTGCCCTTTAAACCTTTGGATCCCATAGGTCCCTGGACCCCAGGAAGGCCCCGGGCTCCAACCGGTCCAGGGACACCTTGTTGACCGGGCGGACCCTGGACGCTCTCACAGGAGTCAGGGCAGGTACCAGTTTCTCCCTGGGGGCCCTGTGCACCTGCAGGGCCCATCACTCCTCTGTCCCCTTTTTCTCCTGGAGATTTAAATTGAGAATATTTGCATCAAACTTTGACACTAATCGGTTCCTCATGAACCCTGAATTTTAAGACGAAAATGTCCTCTTAAGGAAAAAAGATAAAAGGCTCATGTTTATATTTGAATAACTCCAAACACCCGTCATTCATTTCTAAACCTGAACCCAAACAAACCCTGATTACAGTGATGTCAAACCATAAAACTTTGGTATTGATGGTTAAGATCTCAGCTGACCTTTGAAGCCTCGCTCGCCCTTCATCCCGGTGAAACCCATAGCTCCAGACTGCCCTTTCTCTCCCAGGTCCCCCTTCTGACCTGTAACAGCAGGATGACTTGCATCAAAACAACAAAAGTCAGGCTTTATTACATTAAAGGCAACAAACGCCAGGTCAGATCTGTTGGCCTACGTAAACAAATCTGAACCTCAACAGTTTAAATTGGCTGGTAACAGACACAAAGAGCCTTTTTTTACTTTGTCCATCTGCATCACTTGAAACTCCAACTGAGGTTTTGCCATGTTTGTTATTGTTATTAGTGCAGTGACGGAGATTTCTTGATGTGTAACTCACCTTTAATCCCCTGAGAGCCCGTGAATCCTGGACGACCTTTATAGCCCATCATTCCTCTCAGCCCAGGACTGCCAGGCGCACCTGATCAAAGGTTTTATTCAGGCCAGTTTAAACTCTTTCATTGTTTGTGTCATAGTCATCACTTTCCCGCAGATTCTAGTGGTTCACTGTAATTTATATTACATTATTAAACATTTCCACTGTTTAACAGTTTAACTCCCCGGACAAAACATGATCTAATTCATGAACTGCTTTTCTCTTTTCTTGCATATTTCTCAGTGTGATAAATAGAGCAGATAGTTCGATGAACAGAGATTTTTGTGGCCTTGAAACAGATTTAATCATCTGTGGAAAACACAGGATTTAATCGTCTACAAAAATAGGTGCTCCTTTTGCACTTGCACTCGATTGACCTGATTCTTAAATATTGATTATGTACAAATTTGTTCTTGAACTGTTCATTCCAAAGTTTTTGCACAAATCCTTGGTTGATTAAAACTTCATGCATATGCATAGTTGCAGAAAGAAACTTGGCTGTTAACAAGAAGGTGATTTTGCAAAGATATGTTCTCCCTGCAAAAATATAAACATGTCTACGTACATTTTATGACAACCAATGAGCATCAAGACTGCTGAAGCGAGTCTTCAGCTCAGAGGTTTAGGGCCCAGTTACTTTCCACCTCAGACTCAGTCAGCTGACACAGTTCACATCAGTTTTTCTTTCTCAATGTGAAGGGATCAGCTCCTTCCTGCTTTAAATGTAAAGTGCTGAGAGCTGAAGACTTCATTCTCTTGTTTAAAGTGATCTACGTACCTGGAGGGCCCCGGTCTCCGCGGTCTCCTTTCGGCCCCACTTTGCCCTTACAGTGCCAACAGAGACAGAACGGAGGAATTTCTTGGAAAGAAGGGGGTTCTGGTTTGTTCATCAGCATCTCACAGATCGACATATCAGGCATGGGGGGCATCCCTGGCCCGGTGGCCCCGAGCATCCGGAGCGTCTCCTGGTTGGGGCCGTCAGTCGAGTTGTCCCCGGGGGGCCATGATTGTGTTATGTGGGAACCAGGCCAGCGGATGGTGTTGGGGTCCATAGTTGATCCATCCTCCTCACTGGACTCCATGGAGATGTTGTGCAGTCTCATCATGGCTGAACCAAGGGAGGGTAGGACAAGGAGTCCCAGCAGCCTCCACAACATCTGGAGGGAGGAGGGAGACGACGGGAGTCCGGAGGAAGCAAACAAGACAACTTCACTGAGGAAAACCTGCATCATTGTTCAAACTATAAAAGTTTAAATTTGATTGAAATCACATCGACCTCGTGTTTCCAAATCAAACCGGCTGTCTGAGGATTTCTCCAGAATCATTTCCTTCGCTTTTCTAGTATCTTTCTGATTGTCAAGCTTAAGACTAAGTCCAAAAAATATAAGAAACTAAATGAATTAAATATTTAGAACTTTGGAATGATAATAGATTAGATTAGCAGATTTCATTTAAAATCTTATGAACGTTTTTAACTGTTCAAACATTTTATTTTTCTCTATGAAATTTTACTTTGTTTAATTTTGCAGAAAACGCTCACATAACTGTTAAACTTGTAATTAAATTTAAAAAAAAATAAGAGACCCAAAAAAGACCCAAAAATGAATTCCTCTGAGCTGTTTCTGGGAAAGACTCACCGCTCTGTCGTCGCTGTGCAGCATCGTCTGGAGAAGGATTTGTGGGCAGATGAGCAGGATCGAGGAGGCTTTGATGCATTTATAAACGTTGGCTGAAACAAAACTTCTTTCAGGCTTCGTCTCACCTGCCAGCCCTGCAGACAAAGGGTGAGGAGAGGGGGAGGGAGGGGAGGCCCGTCCTCATTGTCCTGCTGAAGAAGAACTGGGCCTTCTGCCTGCGACGTGACCTCCTTCACCATGAAACAGCAAAAATATATTCAGAGCAGAAAGAAGAGACGCTTCTGTTTATCTCTCCATCGATCTCCACCCTCTTTTTTTTATTCTGATCAGAGAATAACTTTTCCACTGTGAAGCTTTCACTTGTGTTCATCCTGTGCAGTGCAGATTTGACTGGTTTCCTTTGAAATCATTTTTGAAATCATTGTGCTGTAGATGATTATTTCCAGTAGATCTCCAGAATTGTTGCCCTCCGGAGGGGTTGTTCTCGTCAAAGACAAGCAGCCTCAAGACAAAAAGTCTGAACCGAACTCCATCTGAAAGGATTTGATATCATACTCATGTTTTGCCTTTGCCAACATGTCCGTGGACAATGGATCTGTGGCTCTCAGCGTAAAGCCCTTTGATGTAAAACGTTACAGATAAAAGACATCAAGCTTTTAACAACTCGTCACAGACATGAAGCTCATTCTACAAAGCTTCTGTAATTTCCTCAAACAGCTGATCTCTTTGCTCTTAATCAAGCAAACAGGACAAAATAATGAATTTATTAGGGACTATTTTCAGTGGCGGATTAATCCATATTTGGTGCTTTCAGGAGTGCTTGTGGCAGCAGGACGGTGTGTGTGTAATTGGATCTAAATAAACTGAAATGTGTGTGTTCATGGTGCTGAAGGAGCGTCAGTGTGGCTCATTGATGTTTTTAAAGGAGCTCAGAGGACGAAGATCCATCAGACCGTGACGCAAACACATTTCTAAAAAGTTTGGTTCTGCACATTAGATCTATGACCAGAAGACAAACACAGAGTATCACCAGACTTTCTTACCAACAAGATGCATGATATCGTTTAAGCCACTCAGGAGCAACAGATGCGTTCAGCCTGAACAAAACTGAGATTTCAGCCTCAGAATGACGTCAGACATCTGTAAAGATTCTGGTTCAGGGTAACTTTAGTTACTGTCAGTAACTTTGGTTACTGTCAGGACATTTTCACACCTTGTTTGTAGCAACAGTGCCAGTTGTTTTTAAGGATTCACATTTTCCAGCCATGATAGTGAAGACAAAACCAACCATTTTAAGTCAAAGTTAAGTCTTTTCTTAATTCTAACCAAGTAGTTTTTGTGCTTAAACTTAGACACGTAAAGTTTTAACATGTCTGTGCTTTGCAGAAATGCATCACGACACTGAATCTAGTGATCGAGTTGTGCATTTAAATTAAAACCTATATTCTTTTTAGGAGTTTTTTTTGTTTCAGTACATCATGTTATTCATTTATCATATATCTGTCCACAGATCCAATGTAAAGGAGGCAAACATGGGGAGTAAACTGTCAAAATTGGGTGAATGAAACTTATGAAGCAACAATATTAAATGTCCTTCAAACAAATGTGTTTTTTCTGGGTCGTGTGCAGCAACCTGCTTTCTTCTGTTTTGTTAGAAAAGAAAACTGGTTTGAAACACAAACATGTACAAACAGCTCAGCTGACAGTCATGTTTCAGTAACGTAACACTGTGAAACTTCTTCTCAGCCTCCTTTTTTGTTTAAACCCATTTAACAGCAGAGGTGACGATGACTTCATTCAACAGCACTGTGGGATTGTCTGAATATGTGGCCTGAATAAAACCAACACGTGTTGACTGAAATTTAAAACTGGACTCGTAAAAACATTAACTGTGTTGTTGTAAAATGATTCTCATGAACTTCATCTCCAGCATGAAGTTCGGAGTTTCAGTTAAATAAATATCTGTTCATGTTCTCAGAACTCAACTTTAACCACAGTACAAACCTGAATGTTGACTTTTTTGTTAGTACCTGAACTGAAGTTTTTTTTAGGCCTTTTTTTCCTCCTTTCACCTCCATCTCTTCATATCATTTTCCCTCTTTTATTCTCCTCTGTTTCTGTCTTTTCTTTGTCATTTTTGGTGTCGATGTGTGATAAGATGCTCAAACTGTAAGTGGATCTCCAGTTAAAGACTTGGCTTCAGCCATCAGCCCAAACAACCTGGGAAAAATGAAAAGAAATGTATCAGTTTTATGACTTTTTGTAAACTATTTGAATTGAGAAAATAATAATCAACATAACAGATAATGATTATTAGTGGATCTTTTCTCATGCTCTTGAAAAATAAAACACACACATCAATGATTACCCACTTTTAAATGACTGTTTTTAACGATTGTTAATCATTTGGTTCTTGAAGATTTTTTGATCCAGAATAAAGTCACACTCAAGAAAAGGTTGAGAAACTTGTGTGATGTTAAAGTTTCTTTTGTTCTTTTCATAATACTTTAATTAAGATTATAAATCATCTGCTCCTTCAACCAGAAACTTCGACTGCACATCAAATCCTGTATGAGTCAAACTGCACTCTGCAGACAAAAAGACAAAAAGACAAACAGTTTATGAAAATCAGTCCATGAGAAGTGAGGGAAAGAAACAGGAAGTGGTTTAACTTAGTTGCAGCTGGCAGACAGATCTCAGACCAGCTTCAGAAGAGAGACGACTGCGCGCTCCATCCGTCAGCGCTTCCTGAAACACCTCATCGCAGACTCGCCCCTGGAACCAGAGAGGACTTCTTTATGCCCCAGCTTTTATTCTGAAAAATCAAAACAGCTGAAGAGACAAAGGTAAGCGGAGCCAAGGGAACAAGGCCGAGGCACAAAGAAGACAAAGACATGAATAGTCAACCTTAATAAATGTCCTGGTTTCCACAGCCGGCGGCGCTCAGCGACACCCCTGAGGCCGGCCGGGTTTCACACCTGTACCTGCTCACACTAACATCAACACCTGAGTTCCTGTTTGAAGGGTTTCACTGTATGTTGAGGGGCGGCGACGGCAACCTGAGGTCACCTGAGGCTCCGCTGAACTGCAGAAATACAAACAACTGTCATCTGGGGGGAGGTCACGTTTTTCCAGGGTCATGTGATCACTGTGACACATACAGCTCTATATAAACAGCCAGTGTTCATGGCTGTACATTAAAATGTAAAAAAAAAAAAAAAAAGAAAAACAACTTGGGTTCTGCTTGAGACTTGAAACCAAAATCTCAGCAAAAATTACAGCCAACTCGTTTTTTAAACCCAGAGCAAAAGTTCAGTTTAATGCAGGACTGGAATAATAAAATTAGTTTAAAATATAACATAAAAGTGAAAAAACAAGTGTCAAACACAAGGAAAAGCACAAAAGAAAAACTGTAAACACTTAGTGGTACATCAGTGTGCAAGTTGCAGTACAGCATGCACAATGATTTTTTTGTGGTTAAATTGGGTTTTACAGGTAAAGTAATCAACGCCCTGACCTGTTCGTTCTTGTCTTAATTACATTGTGGGGACGTACGTGTTTTGACTGCCATGTGGGTCTGGTCCCCATTAGGAACACATGAAAGTTTAGGATTAAAACCTGGATTCAGTTGGGGCTACTTCAGGGTTGGTTTGTGGTTTCGGTTGAATTCAGTCTCCAGAGATTAAATGTAAGACAATGTAGTGTCCCCATAAGCCACAAGAACGAATTTTTGTGCTTGTTAAGTCTTTCCTCTTTCTTTAACCTTTTGTCTCTTGATTTCTATCATCCCCAAAGTTTCTGAATTACTTGATGCCTTCATCCTTGTGTGTGAGAGTGTGTATGTGTTATGTAATTCTGTATGAGAAAGAGATATGCTGCTTTGTCTCTTTTATCAGCTTTCAGATTTATTATCATCTGTTGATGAGTGTTCACATCCACAGCTTTGGCACCTGGAGCAGGTAGATCATGTGTTCCTTCTGCTGTGACTTTGCCTCAAAAAGTAATTTTAACATTTTTTTATGGATGTGGAAGCAAAAGACTTGTTTCTGATCTGCATCAGTTCATTCAGCTTAGTCAGAACAGGTGTTCAAACACAAGATCTCACATCATTTAAAACACATTTTGTTTTTTTCATAAAAATGTACATGTTAACTTAAGCCTAAAAATTAGCTTATTTAACTTAAATAATGTTAAAATAATACCACTGAAACAGTTAATGAAATGATTTCCAGCTTATTTAATCATATTTTGGTCCTGTTGTCCTCAAAATGCTGAAAATAAGACAAACAAAAAAAGGAAAAACTTCCATGCAAACATACAGTAATGAACATGTTGTCTTTTTGTTAAAGCTTCTACATGGTACCAAAATAATAACTGCAAACATGTTTATGTTTACTGAATAATTATATATACATGTTAGTTATCAATTTTGATGAAACTGTGACAAAAGTTAATGGTTAGTGGAAAAACATGATGAGTTTCAGTGGACATGGTATTAAAGTCATTGAAGACAAGGCCTTTTTTTTCTTCATCCACCTTGTGAAGCATATTCAGTCTATTTTTGTCCAATTTATGAAATCAGTCAGCTGGTAAAATCATTTCATCAGCGAGTCGAAGGAATCAGCTTCAGTTTGGATTGTCAGAAGGTTTGAAAGAAGTCGGCTGTAAAACGGGGCTCTGATCAGCTGCTGAGGTGAGTGGGTGGAGGTTGAAGGGAAGGTTTGTGTGCGTGTGTGTGTGTGTGTGTGTGTGTGTGTGTTGACAGTGTTGGCAGGCAGTGTTTAGCTGCAGACTGTGGACTCTCAGTAAACACAGGCGGTTAGTCATTAACACACCAGAATCAGAGCAAACCATCGTCTCCGTCCACGACTTCGATCCTTCACACGTAAGTACAAAATCGCTCCTCCGTCTCTGAAACCTTCTGGCTCTTTTGTTTTTTGGTTTCCTGATGTCGTGATGCTTTGAGGTTCGTAGGCTCAGCTTAGCTGTTGTTCTGGCCGTGGGGGTCAAAGGTCGTGGGGGTTCAAACAGGGATCGTCCCCAGCTGTGTTTTTGGAGGCCTCAGTGTCGGGCTGAAAGTGATCAATACTTTAGAAATGTTTCACTGAACTTGCAGTGTTTTTATTCCAAATCTGTGATGAGAACAAAACCCTCCTGTGACGTGGTTTTTATTTTATCCTCCTGTTTCGTCCTCAGCTCTTGTTTTAATCCTGCTTTAAGCTGGTAAGTCACATTAACCATCATTTACATGTGGATTATAAATTCTGTGAGTTAATAAAAACACAGAGAAAATGAGATGATCGGTTCTTGTGAGCTCACGTCTCATTGGCTGCAGGTTTGCCTGAGGTCATGTCCCGCCTCGTCCTGTGTGTGTCCGTCATCATCGCTCTGTGGTCGGCGTCGGTGCTCAGCCTGTCAGGTGGGTGTTCATGGATCGCTCAGCAGGAACAACCTCTGTTGGAAGTGATTTGATTAAAACGTCCACAGTTTTAAGCTGAAATAAAATGAATCCAGCAGCAGCTCTCTTTTCCACCGGCAGTAAATGTGAAAGCATTTAAAATATTCATCCTTTATTGTAACAACCACGTTTTTATTCAAACTCTGATAAGTTTTAGAAAGATGATTTGTAATGTCTGTAATGTGTGTTAAATGAATAATGAACCAAAGAACATGTAAAAACCCTCTAAAACTCGTCTTTCCTCGCTCAGTGTTCTCGGAGCCGCGGCAGGCTAACATGCTGCTCCGCACGCGGCGGGCAAACTCCTTCCTGGAGGAGCTGAAACCTGCATCGAAGGAGCGAGAATGTATGGAGGAAAGATGTGACTTCGAAGAGGCGAGAGAGATTTTCCAATCCAGAGAAGCTACAGTAAGACATTTTATATCTGTGTGTGTGTGTGTGACCAGACAAATCTGCCTTGATTGCCAATGTTGCTGTTGTGTTTATTCACTTTAACATTTCATATAAATTATTTATATACTTCACATGAATGTCGACCACTTTCTAAAACATCTCACAGGTTTTAAATGTTTCCTCTGCAGCTTCGTTTCAGTCCAATTTGTGAACTGAAATCTTCTTCTTCTTCTCTCTTTATCACTGAAGAAGCCTGGAAGGTTTTCTCACCTGTATGAACTTAATGATAGAATGATTTAAAACGTGTTAAGTCTTCGTGTTGAGTCACGTGTTTCTGAAACATGTGAACAGGTTTAAAGTCTCTGTTGCAGTTTTGTATTTGTAAGTAAAATCAGAACGTTTCACCTGCACTGACATGTGACTGCAGACTGTTGCGGTGTCTTCAGGTAACTTCAGTTTGTGGCTGAGGATGAGATTATTGTAGACCACATCCAGATCCAGATCCTGATCCGGATTCTGATTCTGATACTGATTCTGACAGTGAAAACTCAGATTAGGAACATTTGTTCAGTGTAATTTTTGATTCTTTGGGGTGAAAATGTAAATGAATCCTTGTTTTTCTTGTTCTGAATGAGGCAAATCTGAGTTTCATCCGTGACATTTTGTTTTCTGTGTTTACAGCTCGAGTTCTGGACCGTTTACACAGGTATGAAACCCTGAATCAGTTTGATGTACATCATAAAGCCTGAGATCACAGCATAAAAATATACATTACTTTTGGAAAACTCACATTTTCCCAGTAATGATGATGTTGTTGGATGAGAATCTTCTTGTTTGTCACCAGCAGAGCAGATCCAGGATCAGAGATGCTGCAATAATGAAAATTAGTTTTCTTTTACGGACATTTCTTAGAATCTGCTTAACATCTGGACAGAAACAGAACTATATCCAAAAAAAAAAAACAACCACAAAACTTTACCTGACTTCTTGGTATTAAAGATTTAATGTGTTGCTTTAAAAAATCTCTGTGAAAGTAAGACTTGTAGTTTTCTACTAAAACTTACATCTTTGCAACTTCAGGAGAAGATCAGTCAAACACACATGAATAAAACCTGTTATTCTGACCTGGGAATGTTCACACAGTATCCCAAAGTGGCACAAAGGCTTAGCCGCTGTCACTGTGAGAAAAACCTCCTCAGAATAATGAATGGAGAGGCCGACATGACTACACTTAGAACAGTGAGACATGAACAGAAGGAGCACAAGTGCATCTCCAGGTTGGTGCCACCGTCTCATATGTGGAAACAGCTGTCATTCTGTCTCCACTGTGTAACTGGTCCAACTGGTTGCAGGTTTCTCCAGCCTGCATCAGATTTAAAATGCACTTTACAACCTTTCAGTTCATTTTCAGTCACTGAGGGGCCATTTTTTAACACGTGCATTTACAGAAAATTCCTCTGGATGTTTTTGGAGAGACCAACATGTCAGCATTAACAGCAGAAACATGCAGAGCTCAGAGATGAAATGTGAGCATGTTGGTTCTTATTGGATCATTTTAATCTACACAAGCTATCCAGGGTCCATCTACATGAACAGAACAGACAGGATCTGTCTGAAAGTGACCAGTTAATTCAGTCTCTCATTAAATCAAAACACCTGCAGGGCAATAGCGCCCCCAACCTTACAAAAGGGTAAGACAAGCTAGTTCAGGTAACCAGGTACAGGTAATCAGGGAATCAGACAAACCTGCCAAGCCAATAAAACATAAGATCACACATCCGTCTGGTCTCCAGGTTAAGTTTCCTCTGCATGGACAGACTGCAGGGCATTGTGGGAGATGATGTTCATGCTGATCTGGCTGTGTTTCAGACGGGAACCAGTGTGACTCCAACATGTGTGTCCACGGAGTCTGCGTGGATCTGTTCCAGGATTACGCCTGCCACTGCAACCACGGATACGAGGGCAAATACTGCGATCAACGTGAGTCTGAACCGAAAAACAGATTAAAAAACAACACCGACGTTTGTGATAATTAATGTTCATCTACACAGCCTTCAGACTGAGAGGACAGTTCACTTAAAGACAAACATCCGTGCAAATTTTCCAGGATTTTAAGGGTCAACAATCAAATGTTTTTTATATTGTTATTTTTTTACCTGTTCATGGACTAATTGAATCCTTCTTAAGCTCCTAATAAAACTCTGAACTAATAAATGTATGAAAGTGATCATCTGTGGACTGTTGTCATTCAGCTCAAACAGCCACTAACTGCTCTGTGGACAACGGCGACTGTGACCACGAGTGTTCGGAGAGCGAGGACGGCCTGATGAGGACCTGTGGCTGTGTAAGCGGATACAAACTCCACAACAACGCCAAGAAGTGTGAACCCAAAGGTGAGCAAACACACGACCTTTGGTTCATTTCAGAGCAGGTTAAAAACTCTTTACCTGAATGATTTTCTGAACATTCAAATCATCGTCCCATTTGAACTGAGCCTCTAGGTCGACTGTCAGGGTTAGTCACCTGATTACTGTTCAGGTTGTTTTGTTTCATGCACACAAATGGGAAAGTTCTACTCTCAGGTGGCGTCATTCACCTGCACAAATACTCCAAATACTCAAAGTTCCTCATTTATACTCTTCAGTTACATACTTACATACAGACTTTAAGATTTCCTCTTTTGTGAGTTCGAGGTGCTAAAGTGTTATACTAAGTGACTGATGCTAATTACTGAAACTGCAGGAAGTGACTGAGATTTGGTTCCAGGTTGCTGAGGGAGGAAACGGACACAGATACTGAATCCATTTCTTCATGTGAAAATCATTAGATTATCACAGTCCTTCAGTTCTTCAGCGTTCTGATTCAGTGATGCTACAATGGACATTTATCCATCAGAAAAAATCCAACAAATCCGTCAGAGTGAGAGTCTCATTTCTGTAGCACTCTGGTCAAACTGTCGTTCATGTCAGATCAATACATTAAACTGATAATTTATGTAGTTTGATAAAACAAGCAGAACTTAGGAGGCTACGATGTGTTGGATTCATGGGATGAACATCTCTGCGTCCCATCAGGTCCGTCGTCCTGCGGTCAGCTGCTGATTGGCCGGACGTCCTACACCAAACCGATGGATGGCCTGCTGCCCTGGTTGGTGGGGGGGGAGGTGGGAAAGAAGGGGGAGAGTCCCTGGCAGGTAACTGAGATCCACTGCTGCTCCTCTGAGCTGCTGACAGACAGAAAAACTTACCTGTTCTAACACCTGTAGCGCTCTGACAGGGATCAGGAACCAGGATCAGCTGTGATCTGTGGTCCTGCAGAAGACTTTTCCTTATTTACTCATCAATACTTTAATAAACCGTCATAGAAAATACTTCAGATCTAAAAATAAGTTCGCAGGAGCTTTAAATATGTGATGTTAATGTGATTTTATGTGCAGGTGCTGTTGCTGAACGCCTACGGGCGTTTTCACTGCGGGGGGGTCCTCATTGATGAGAACTGGGTCCTGACCGCCGCCCACTGCCTCGAAAACAACCTGAGATTCAGAGTTCGACTAGGTGAGTTTTCACTCTGCAGAGACCTCACGATGTTATGACGAAGACTGAAGGTCCATGAACAGTTTCTCCTCAGAAACAGCAGCCGTCTCACTTCAGCTCCTCACTCACTGACTGTAGTTTAAAGAGCAGAATGGTCTTCACTTCTGTTTCACCAACAACCACATAAAGTTAAAAGATCCTCTGAATTACAGCGTCCATGATGCTGCTGGTCATTTCTGAGGAGAGTAAAGATGTTGTTGAGGCAAACTGTCAGATGAGAGAAACAGTGACTGTTGTTTAAGATGCACAGAGAGGAGGAAGTTCCTCCCTCAGACTGTGTTTAATCTCACCTGTCGGGTCAAATAAACAGCAAACAGGTAGAGCAGCTCAGCACCGACTCTGCTAACTTGATGTTCTGGGGAAACCTGGACTCTGTGTCCTCAGGTGACTACGAGCGTCACAGAGACGAAGGCACCGAGGTGACGCTGCGGGTCACGCAAACCTTCAGACACCCCAACTACAACAGCAGAACTGTAGACAACGACATCGCACTGCTGCGCCTGGAGACCCCCGCCCCCCTTTCTGACTACATCCTCCCCGCCTGTCTGCCAGGACGCGATCTGGCCGAGCGGGTGCTCCACCAAAATGGCACCATCACCGTGGTGACCGGCTGGGGCAAAGACGACCTGGACAGCACGCGGTACAGCTCGGCGCTCAACGTCATCAAAATCCCTCTGGTGAGCCACGACGTCTGCTCCCGCCAGATGTCCCACAACATCTCCAACAACGTGCTGTGCGCCGGCGTCCTGGGACAGAAGAAGGACGCCTGCGAGGGGGACAGCGGCGGGCCGATGGTCACTCTGTACCGGGACACCTGGTTCCTGCTCGGCCTGGTGTCCTGGGGCGAAGGCTGCGGCATGGAGGACAAGCTGGGCATCTACACCAAAGTGTCCAACTACAACGAGTGGATCGACAGAGTGCGTGAAGAATGGGACAGTAAGACACACCCACAGGGACCCCCGGTCGTCTAATCCACCTCAGCCCGCCGCAGGAGATCCGCTCTGTCCAACAGCAGCACAGCAGAGATGTAACACTCTTTATAAATAAATTTATTCCGTCTCAAGACGATTCGTTTTTTATTTCCCCACCTGTGAGTGCAGTTACTTACAGGCGCCTTAGCAGCATCTGTTCCAAACTGAAACTCTGACTAAAATCTGTTTTTACAAGTATTAAAGTTTGATTCAGACATTCATGTTCACCAGAGGATGAACCCTGCTGACTCCTGCTGTCAATCCAGTCAAAAACTCCCCCCAAAAAATTACAAAATATATGTGTCTTTGTATTTTTTCATTAAAGTTCAGTCACATTTCCTTCCTGTTAAAATAAAAAAATCAAATCAAATCAATCAAATCCTCCCAACGTTAGTCCAAGTCCCGCCTGCATGTCCTGTTTGTGCCTGAAGTCACCAAACGGAGGTAAGATACTCTTGGAATGCCTCTCAGGTGAACTTTAGTTCAATCAGATGCTTGTGGAGAGACACGGAGATCCTGCAGGCTGAGCAGGTGATGATGGATGTGGACATGTGACACACAGGAAGTGATGTTGTGTCAGGTGTGTTTGCTCCCATTGAGTTTTCACCATGAAGGTTTGTTCAAACTGGCCACCACGTGACTTTTAGAGCTTTAAGTCACTGCAAAGACAAGTTTAAAGGACAGAAAACTCCTGCAAAAGGTCATTTTAATGGCAATAAACTTAGTGAAAAATGCATTTTGCTGTTTAGATCTTCATCAGGTAAAAGTGAAGGACATGAGAGACAACCGACACTTCCTGAACTGAGGCCAATCAGAGACAGAGAGCTGCTCACTACGAATGTTCAATAGGGTTTATTGTAGGTGAAAGGACAGCGTGCAGGAGTCCTCTCCTCTTTTATTTCCACCTGCTCACCTGCAGAAACTGCAGGTGCATGAGCCTCTGCAGTAAAGATGTAAAGACCAGTCAGGCTGCATCACAAGTCACAAGTCCACTGATTTTAGATCGATGCATCGATATGAAATCAATGCACCGATCTGTCCTCTGCCCAGTTTAAAAACTAAGAAATGATGTCACACAACAGTGATCCCCGAAAGATGAACACAACTTTATTTAGTTCTTACAGATTTGAAACAGACGTCAGTGCAGCAGCAGAGTCTTAAAGGGACGAAGCGTCTTGTTCACGTGTGTGCTTTAGCTCTTTTACGATGTTTGTTTAATGATGACGGACAGAAGCTGCAAACATCACATATGACATCACATACGACATCACATACGACATCACAGGTGACATCACAGGTGACATCACATACGACATCACGTGACATCACATGTGACATCACATATGACATCACATATGACATCACATACGACATCACATGTGACATCACATGTGACATCACATATGGCATCACATACGACATCACATATGACATCACAGGTGACATCACATATGACATCACATACTTCATCACATATGACATCACAGGTGACATCACATGTGACATCACATATGACATCACATATGACATCACATACGACATCACATATGACATCACATACAACATTACATATGACATCACAGGTGACATCACATCATCATGGACTCGCTGACGTTACATTGAGGTCTGCTGTGGTTTCACTTTGACTTATTGCTTAAATTCGGTTCTACAGCACAAAATAAATCAAACATACCTGAGATTCACAAACACACACTTCAGCACACACACTCCTCAAGTGCATGTGTGTGTTCTCGTGTCAGTGGACAGATAATTATCACAGTTTCAAACCTGAAAGAATCACGTTTCTCACCAGGATCCACAGAAACACTGAGCGACGGCACTGAACATTTCCATCTATTCAGAATCAATACAGACGATCAGGATCCGAAACTCTGCATTGACGACACAATCTCACTGACAGACAGGTTTAATACATATTAACTTTACAATAACACATTTTTAATTGTCTTATTATTTTAAACCTGAGCTAAAGTCTTTGTTCTTACACGAGAACAGTTTAAGACATTTGATGGCTTGTTTTAATGTCAATAAGGCTCCTTCAGTTAAATTCACCATCTAAAACTAGAAGCTGCACAATAAATACGATACTATCACCTTAAGTTGACAGGATTATGGAGGTATAACGGCACAGCGATACTTCTTATTTCAAGGCAAAATCTCTGATTTCTGACTTGAAAAAACATCCAGAGTATCTACATGTTTTAATGAAACTATATGAAATAAAACTACTGATGTTTGACGCAGAGGAAGAGAATGTTTTGAATTCAATTTTCCTGAATCGATTTTTTGTCTCACTGTCACTGATCAGGAGTAAAAAATAAAAACAGGAAGTTGTCACTGGTTTGCTACAATATTTAGATGTTTTCTGGTCTTTTGAAGTAAACTGAAGGTTTTAAAGGTTTAAACATCCACAGTTCAAAGTTTTTAAAACAACAAACCTTTAGTTATTTCACAGTTTAATATTTTGGCTCACATTCGCAGGTGTTTTCAGGTGAAACCTGATCTGATCCCGGAAAGAAGAACGCTGATGTTATTTCCAACATTTCTAACAAACAACCAGGATGACACTGTTTTTTTTGTGTCTCCATCAGAATCAAACTGTAACAAAAAATTGTGTAAAAGTCTTTTAAACTACGACTTTGAACAGATTCATATGACTTTAACACTGAAAGAGTCCAATGAAACTGACCTGTGATCAGTGAGACCATGTTTCCTCAGTTTACTTCCTGTCTCAGGTGTCCGAGTAGGTGAGGTTTAGCCATCAGGTTCACACGATAAATGTTTAAAATGTATGTTTATTTTGATTTAAAGTCTGTATTTTAACTCTTCTCATGTCTTTGTGCTCTTGTTTTCAACCCTGAGTTTCTTTCTGGAGACTTTTGCTGCTTCAGATCAGATTCATCTTAAAGATCGACATCAGCACAGAGACTCTGACTTACTGTGCTTCATGCTCTGCATCATCTTCTATTACAATGCTTCCATCTACTGGTGGAAGGTGGAACTGCAAATATTTTTTTTTTAAAGCACAGAGTCTGAAACACAGAGAGAGTCTGGAGTCCAGAAAATAACTGAACTCGGGTAAATTGAGTCTAAAAACAAAAACATGGTGGAAAAGAAACAACTGGAATCTGTTTTTCATTGTTTTCATCATAAACTTGATAAATTTAAATCAAAATCAACAAAAACAAAACAACCTTGCAGTAAAGGATGAGCTGCCCTGTAGAAAAAATAACAGTAAAATAAATAAAGAGGTAAAGTTTGTGAGTCTCTGAAACACCACAGTGAGTCTGAGATCTGATGAACCTGAACCGAACTTTATCTCTACTTTAACGAAACTTTACTCCGTGAGAAGTGTCACGATTTAAACATTTATTCTAAATAAGCTTTATTTCTGACTCAGTAAGCCCTTCTGTCAGACAGAAAGCTGTTTACATGTTTTACTAAAAGTGACGTTTGCCGTCACAGCACCTAAACTACAGTGTTTCCCTCAAACATCAGATAAAAGCAGATTTTTAAACTAACTTACTTTACGTTTATCAGAATATAGGATTTTATTCACTTAAATTATCTGTTTTTAATGCTTGTACAAGAATAAATGACCTGCTATGTTTTTTATTTTAGTTTTAGCACTTTGTTTCTATGTTAAAGAAAGTGTTCACATTTAAGTCTCTACTCACATTTTTTAAATCTTTTTTTTTTTGCTTAATTTCACTGAGTCTATTTTAGTTATTTCAGTTTTTTTGTTCTTTTCTAACCTGCGTCTTTTGTTTTTTTTATTTCAGGTGAAGCAGCTGCTGTGACACTTTGAGATCATTAAATGACTTAAGAATATGATGTCTGATTAACACGTATTTGCCTTTAGAGAAGAGAAACGAAGCACAAAAACTTTCATGTCTGCTGGAGTTTTTCTGCATCTGAAGTCAATTCAGAGGTCAACTGAGACATTTAAGTGAAAACTGAGGGTCAGACAGCAGAGTTTCGATCAGCAGTAACAGAGAGCGAGTGGATCACCTGCCGGCTGTCTGTCTGTCTGCCTGTCTGCCTGTCTGTCTGTCTGTCTGTCCTCATCTCTTCTTCAGCTCCTGTTCGTATCTCTGCAGCTGAGACAAGAAGCCGGGATTCGGGTCGATCACATGACGAGCCGTCTTCACCTTCTGAGGACGAAAAACAACAAGTGTTGAATCATTAAATGTGTCTCTGAAAAGTAAAAACTGTGATAAAAAAGTTATTTTTACACACAAAGGTCAGGACAGATTCACTTCCTAACGAAGACACACAGATGAAGAGATGAAGGACAGTGATGTCAGAAACACGGACGTGAAACACGACATTAAAATACCATTTTAGAAGACAAGAAAAATATTTAAAATGAAAAAAAATCTGAATCTTTCGGTGTTTGAATGAAGCAACTTGTAAAAAAACACAGTGAGTCAGATTAAAATGATGTTTCAAGGTGTCAAACACACATTTATCAATTCACTCGATGGGAGAAAATCAGATTTAACCTGCAGGTAACCATGGCAACAACACCGAAGCTTCCGGCTCTGTCAGCAGTTACCTGACAGGTGAAACTGACCACAAACTTGAGGGAGGGCTCACACACAGGTGACCTTTGCTGCTTCGGTCAGTGGACACAACAACAACAACAACAACGACACCTTACAGGTGACTCCGCCCACCTGCATGGCGTCCGTCAGCGTCAGTTTGCGGTGTTTCATCAGGTAGGCGATGCAGACGGTGGCCGAGCGGCTGCGTCCGTTCTTGCAGTAAACCACGCTGCGTCCTCCGCGCTTCGCCTCCTTCTCGATGGCGTCGGCGCAGCGGTCGAAGTGGCTGTACAGGTCCTCGTTGGGGTCGTCGTACACGGGGATCTGCAGCTTCTTGATGGCGGCGGAGGGAAACGGCTGCTGCTTGGACACGTTGATGCAGAGCGTCACCGCCTCCTGCTGGATGAGCTCGTCGCTGCAGGCTGAGCGGGCGTTGCTGATGAACAGAGCCTTGGTGACTTTACACAGCTGCAGCATCCTGGACCCTCACAGGCTTCCGTACTCAGGCGCCGACGCTCACAGGTAACCGCCACCTGGTCGCAGCGAGAGGCACGTGTCAGCTGACAACCTCAGAGGCTTCTGTCATGTGACTGAAGGTAGAGCTCATTCATCCATTCATTCATTCATTTATTCATTGACACATTTCTGCACTTAAGTTTCAATAAATGTTTTATTTTTTGCAAATATCTGATTATTTCCTCTCTTTCATGTGAAACTGAGTATTTTTTATGTTTTTCAATGTAAAATGTTCTCGCTTTTTCCAATTTCAGATCAATTCAAAGTTAATTCATTTTAAAGTCTTTGGCTGCTGGATAAAGCAAATTTCCCTCTAATCTATAAACTCTTCATCTTTGATCAAACAGAGGATTTTACTGGATTTCCTGCCTGTTTCCATCAGATCATCTTCAGTGAAGTCGGTCACTCGGAGCAGATTTAAAGGTATGAACCCAAAAACACAGAGGACATTACGGAACATCGAGGCCTCAGACTGGATTTTTTCTTCATATTAATCTGATTTTATGTTTGTTCGGATGGTTCTCTAAAGGTTTCGAGCAGACTCACATTGGCACTGTGTTTATTTTCACTCATTCATTTTTAACAGACCGCTGCATCCACAAATAAAGAGAAAAATAATGAAGATTTTCAATAAAAAAAGGACACCCAGTCAAAAAAAGTATTAAAAACAGTAAAATAACGTCTGTGTCGTGAGTTTAAAGCAGCAGTTCTTTATCAGAGCAGTTTTCTTATTAATTAAGAAGCAGCAAACAAACACAGAAATAAACACTAGTGGATATAAATTCACATATTTATAATGATAATTATTGTTAAAAGCGTTTCTCGCTGTAAAGAACAAACGTACATGGAGCGTACGGAGGCAGCGGTCATTGAACGCCTCACCCTGTCACAAGGACGGACTGACTCACGTGCAGCTGTCCGTCGGTTGATGGTCGGGCTCGCGCTCTCTCCAGGTAAACTCCCGCTGTGTTGGTGAAGGAGAGTGTTTGCAGGCGGAGGACGGACGGTCCGGGCTGATCCGGTCTGCTCAGGTTCGGGTCTCCTCATGACCCCGAACTGCTCCCGTCGACATTCCGCCGCTATATTTACCGCGCGGACAGCTCTGGGTCCTAGCGCCGACCGCTTTAATGACCCGCGGGCAAAACAAGGGCAAGCGGAAACCGGGAACGTAAACAATGACGTCATCGGCGGAAGGAGGATGCTCAAATGTTCATCATGAAGGATTCAGAGTTTTCTGCTGATTTTTAGGTCGTTACAGTTTAGATTTGAGCTGTTAAATGCGTCTGAAATCAAAACCACAGCATCAACAAGGACATTATACGACAATAACACATCATCACGTGACAGTTCAGCAAAATAACAGATAAATAACACTAAAAATCCCAGATTTGAACTCGGTTTGGTTGTTTTGAGTCGTACAAATAGTTTTCTTCTGTCCAGTTTTCAATAACATCTCACTGAGAATCTTTAATTTAAACAGAAATTTGAAGAATGACCACAAAAGTTTGTATCATCAGTGTACTCTTTTTCTAAGTTAATGATATAATAAGATAAAATTTAAAAATAAATTCAAGTCTGACACATATGAGATGTGGAGCCTGAAGTTTGAAGAGCTGAAGTGAAATTAATTTCCCTCACATTCAAAAACACGGATCAGAAAACAGACAACACTGATGTAAAGTACAAACAGGAACAAACACTATTTTTTTTTTAATTTCATAACGGACGAACAGAAAAATCTGTCAGTGACGACAAAATACAAAAACAAGTGAAGGAAGTGATTTTATTGTTGGTGCTGAAAATTCATCACACATGCAAACAGCGATGTCGAAGCCGTGTATCATCAATGTTTTATTAGCAAACCAGAGAGAAGTTAACAAAAAAAAAAAAAAAGAACTATTAACTGAACAATCTGTGTTTCTGTAGTTTCTGTACAGGTCCAAATATACTACAATATATACTATTATACAACTGGATTACAATTCATGTCATTAGTACAGCAGTCACAAAGAAAACTTCAAGTCTGTTACAGCAGCGGGTCCGAGCGAGCGACCGAGCGACCGCTTCCCTCCCTCACTGCCGACGATGAGCAGGGAGCTAACGTGAGCATGCTACGCTAACATTCGCTCTTTTCCTCACACAAAGTGCCGAGTCTTACATTTGTTCTCTGCAACAGCGAAATAAACATCAGAGAGCCGAAAACAAAGCGACTGATTCACATTTTGAGACTGAGATTTTTGCCAAAAGCAGAAAAAACAAAAAAGGTGAAATTAGAGAGACTTTCAGGGTTGAACAGGAGGATTTCAGGTGAAATAAAAGGAAAACAACACACTGAAATTAAACACAAAGAACCTAAAAATAAAAAGAACTGATTTTAAGGCCCAATGATCACTTTAGTTTCTCCTACAGCGTCGTGTTGCCCTGAAAGCAGCATGAAGACGTGGAAAAACAATATGTTGGCAACAAAAAAAGACTTTTAGTCAATTTAAAGGAGCATTTCAACATTTTAATAAATTAATTTGTGATTGATACCACGTGTGTCCCTTATATCTGAAGTAACTGCTAGCAACTTAGCTTAGCATAAAGTCTGCAGTCCAGCACAAAGCGCCCTGTGAAACCAAAACATGTACATTTAAAGGTTCAGTTTGTAACCTGATGTAACCTGTGATCTTCAGACCTGCTCATGGGTTGGATTCTGTCTTTCCACAAAACCAGAGCTGTTCCAGTCTAATGCTAAGCTAAGCTAATCAGAGAGCAGCACACCTCTGATTATCTAACACTCAGCAGGAGGGAAAATATGGTTATTACAGAATTGTCTGTTTCTTTAAAGTATTTTAACAGATCAGTCGACTGACGCTGAACACCAAACCTTCTGCCTGAAACTCTGCTTTAACCTCAAAGGAATCATTAGATTGGAAAACACTTCCTGTGACTTTTGCCCCCCAAGAACTCACAAAACTTGTATTTCATTGAATCATTAACAGTGAAGCAATTTGGAGCCCAAACCACCTCTGACGAGGAGCCACGAAAGAGACACACCGTTCTCTTCTTCATGGAAAACACACCTTTAAAGGAAGTGTTTAGGAAGTATTCAGGAAGTGTTG
Organism: Acanthurus lineatus; assembly: GCA_029814665.1. Taxonomy (NCBI): domain Eukaryota; kingdom Metazoa; phylum Chordata; class Actinopteri; order Acanthuriformes; family Acanthuridae; genus Acanthurus; species Acanthurus lineatus. The sequence goes on from JAPZDV010000004.1 coordinate 23,691,310, forward strand.
TCAGCAGGCAGAAATTAAAAATCAAATCGACATAAAAAACTGAGGACATCAGCTGCAGGTTAGTTTCATAAAAAACTTAAGAGAGACTCTTTTATCCTGCAAATGATTTTCTCTACAAGAGCTGAAACTAAAACTCGAACCAGACAGAAATCTGTTGTTTTTTCCCCAAATAACTGAATGCACACCATGCTGATGCCTGCAGCTGAGGGAACGTTAACTACCTGACTGACAGCACCTGAAAACCCTGATGTTCTTTCTTGTACTGATTGAAGGAATAAATCAAATTAAAAGTACAAGTGTAAAGGACAGAAGTGTCCACATACTTTTGGCCATGTGGTGAAGTTTGTGGCTTTAGCACAAAAAGTCTTTGAGGACGTTTTTTAAAATCAAACAGGTTTTGTTAATCGTCTGACAAAAAACTGGAAACGTAAAGGAGCCTAAAATCTGACCGGATTACAGATTATGAGAAACAAACTGAAGCTGTGATGAGATGTTTCCAAAGACGTCTGCAGCTCAGCAGCATCTTGTTTTTCTGTCTAATAAAGGAGAGCAGAGACGGTGAAATAAATCATAAAGTTAAACTTTTTATCTGTTTTCTGTTTTTATCTGGTATCACTGGACTGAAATCTTTTTTCAGAGACAGATTGAATCTTGCTGCTGTGAAACTACAGTTCAACAGATTTATGAGTCTCACATGTTCATGTCTCTAAGACTTTTTATTTTTTTTGCATAGGACAGGAGCTAGCAGGCCTTTAAAACTTCAGATTAATTTGTGTTTTTTAAACTGGACCTGAACTCAACCTGCTTCATCTTTGGCTGCATTCGGCTTTTTTAACGGGGTTTTTCAAACATAAAGTCAGTGAACCAATGAGAGTAAAGGAACAGTCACATCACCCCTCAGTCCTTCAAATGTTCAAATTGAAAACAAGCGAGTTCCTATTATATCAAGTTTCATCTTGTTTGTTTGGTGCGACATCACAGTGGCTGACAGTTTGGCATCATCATCCTCAGCTCTGCGTGCAGACTGACGGACGATGGGGCGACGCAGCCGTGAAAAACTCATGAAACTTGACTGTTTTTAGCAGAGAAATCTCACTGAAACATCAAGCATTCCTTCCACAGCTCGACTTTAGCTGCTTTTAGCAACATACATTCACTGCGAAAGCAAAAGTCACTTCAGAGGAAAAAAAAAAGAAAAGTTTTCATGGACTAAAGAAACATTTAGAGTTTTGATGTTTATGTATTTGCTAAAACCAAGAGGGAGACACCTGATCAGCTCAGGTAGTTTTGTTTTCGGATGTGAAGCACCTGATTCAACTGGATTGTAACTCTAAGAGAGATGCTCCACAAGGGGAGCTGTTTCCTCACAGCAGCTGGACACAGCTGGATTCCTTCAGTCTCCATCTCAGCACTGAAGCTTTTAATTTGGTGTGTTTTTCTGAAGTGAGAAAACCAGGTGGAACAGAGGACTCTGCTGTTCAACAAGTTTAAAATTGTGCCACCTGTTGGTAAAGAACGGTTTGTGTGTGTGTGTGTGTGTGTGTGTGTGTGTGTGTCTTAGAGGTTTTTATAAAAATAACACACCGTCACTGCGTCACACTGAGCTCCAGTTGATACCAATGGTTGTAAATGATTTTCTTTAAGGATTTTATTAAATAAACATTTAATTTACTTCCATCTCAATGTGGATGAAACAGGCTACTCATGAAGCTTTTTCAGGCACTTAACCACCAGAAAACACGAGTCTTAATAAAGTTAATTATCTGTCAGAGGAAACTGATCCACCGATACATTTTTAACCTGTTAACACCTTGACACCAAAGCAACTGTTCAATTTTTCAGAGTAAAAGTCAAAATCAAGACACACGTTTGTCTTCTGTTCACCAGCAGCCCGATCAATACTCCCTTTAAGACCTGATCATCAATTATCAGCTAATGTTTCTTTTGTTTAAACATAAAACCAATCGAATGTTTTATTAAGGGAATCCAAATGCCAAATGTAGTAATGCCGAGGTTGTGAACATTATTGTCTTCTCTGCTAGAGAAAACTTTCTAAAAATCTTCTGATAAATCTGAGAGATTTCTTTATTGACGACTCTCGTTAAACTCTGATATCAGCTGATATCTCAGACGTGATGTTTCACTTGATGAAGCAGTAAACAAAACAGACACTTTTAGAGGTTTAGGATGTAAAAATGAAAACCTCTGACACTCTTTACCTGCAGGTGGCACAAGAGTCAGAACGACAGCAGCTGTTGCTCTCCTCACCTGCACAGGTCGGTCTGCACAGGTCGGTCTGCGGCTCCATTCAGGTGCTTCACATCCGAGTTTGGGAAAAAACAAAAGCATCTGGAAGTGATGACTGCTGGGAGCAGAGGGGGTCAGGCGGCAAACAGATCAGCGTTCTGTCGTTCCTCAGACAGACAGCAGGACGTCGACAGACAGAAGCATGTTTGCAGGACACGAAGCTGCCTGCGACTGGCGGTTCTGCTGATTAAGACTCAGAGGATTCTTCTATCTACAGGAATGCGTCTCACTCAGGAATCCAAGCGGCTGTTCACCCTCAGAGGTCTGTGAGTTTGTAGGAGTCGTCTGCAGGTGGAAAACAACAGTCCTGTCACAGAGCAGGCGAGTCTGCCACGTTTTGCAGGACAGCCGTTTGCGATACATCATCAGCTGGGGAGGCAAATTCATTTCTCTTTTAAGCAGAAACCAATCGTACGATGTGTTTATAATTAACTGTGTTGTTAAGTTTCACGAGTGTGTCGACATTAAACACACACACACAGAAACAGCCTCAGTTTTGCACCAGAGCCGTGAAACAGGCGGGACAGAATCGATGATGTATCGCAGACGGCGTGTCACAACGTTTCGCCGCGTGGGTTATCGTCCGGCTCCGGGTCCGCAGAGAGGTGAGGGACGGTCGGCTCGCTCTTTAGTCATGCAGTAAAGACAACAGAACACGATGAAGACCAAAGCTTTAGGATCCGACCTGAGGCGTTATGACCCAAAGGTGCCTGCGAGGCGGGGCGTGGCGTGGCGGCGGTGCTGGGGGTCAGGAGTGATCAGGAGTGATCCATGGGTTCAGTGGCGTTGCTCTGCTCGGCATCCTGACTCTCCATCTCCTCCAGTTCCTCCGACTTGGCGTCCGGTTTGCCGGCCGCCGTCACGCCTGCTGCAGCTGGAGGTTTCTGATCCACCGTGGACGTTGGGTGGCCCGTGCTCGCCTTTGTCCCGCCTGTTCGCTCCTGGCTGGCTCCGCCCCCAGCGGCGGCAGAGCTCTGCTGCTCTCTGAGGTGGCGCTCCATGGAGGCCTGGATGGAGGACACCATCTCCTGCAGCTTCCTCCTCTGCTGCTCCATCAGGATGGGGTCCAGGCCGCGACCGTCCTTCATGGTGACGAAGCCCGGAGCCATGCGGACCAGCTCCCTGGTGGTGTCCTCTGGGATGTCGGACAGGTCGGGGGGGCCTCGGGACACGCTGGCGCTCAGATCCACACCGCTGCTGTGCTGGCGTGTGATTGGCCGGTGCTCCGGAGGGGAGGAGCCTCCAGCGCTGCCCAGAGAGTGGCCTTTACCCTGGAAGGCGGTGACGCTCTGCAGCTGCTCCTTCTTCAGGACGACGCCACCGCTGCCCAGTCGCAGAACGCCGTGGGACGGACTGCCCTCTCTGCTGCCCCTGGTGGCCGCCTCCGAGCGCAGCTGGACCAGAGCCTCCTTCACCAGCTCCTCCACGTCAGGGCCGACGGGGAAGTGACCGGCAGCGTCCACACAGAGCTCCAGACGGTCCTCGGCGGCGTTGTAAACAAACGTTTTCCCCGTCAGGTTTGGCAGCGTGCAGTGTTTCCCGTCCATCAGGCCTGGGGGGGGGGCAAGCATGATCACACACTCTTCAGGATGTTAACACACACAATCATTTTCATCTGGTGCTGCAAAAGTTACTCAAATGAGTTATAGTATATATTTCTCATAAGTGTGGGAAACTCTGTATGAAGACAATTTAGAGTTTAAATTACAACAAATCATAATGATTTTCACAAGGAACCTTTACATTCTTATAATTCTATCAACACTCTTTTATTATGAACCCAAGAAAAAAAATCTAAGAAAGAAATCTCTTGTTCTTGTTTCCTTGAATAGAACCACAGATTTCTTTGAGTCTGAACACCTCAGCGAAACTTCTGACAAAGACACAGTCATTTTTAGACATTTTCATGTGGAAACGTCACATATTTTGCATCTAAATGGCCGTAAACAAGCTGAAGGTAAGAGCAAACAAACGTACCCATGTCTTTCTTCACTATGTTGTAGAAGACGCCGCCCTGCTGGAATAAGTGAGGCAGCTTCTTTGCGTACGACCAGACATCCTCACCTGGAACAGACAAAGAGAAACCAGAAATGAAACCAGCGTTTGCTTGTAAGGAGGTTTAGTGTCTGATTAAACTGCAGACTCAAACAAAAAGCCTCTTTTTCACAGCCTGGTTTTGGTTTTTGTCAGTCATGAGAATTATTTACTCCCCAGCTTCATTTTTACAACAGTGATGACGAACAGTGTGCTGAGTGATTCGTTCTGTCCAGCTTCTTCTAAGTGTAATATTTCTGCCTTTCTCTGTTTTATCAATGTAAATGAATATCTTAACTGAACCGACAGGTGAGAAATGTCCTTAACAATTCAAAGCCGACGTCTTTAGACTTCTGATAACAGTCACTCTGTTAACTGTCACAGAAAAGCAGCTGCTCACATTTCAGCTGCAGATGTTTGGTTTCTCTGTGAAGTCTAAAGTACGAGCGTCTGAAAGCAGACTGGGTATCGGTTTCTTCACGTCTATGATGCTCAGCTGTGTGAAGACACGCCGGCTGCTGAGCGAAGGCTTTGTTTTTTAACCAGACAGGAGGAATATTGATACGAGCTCTTGTAAACAGGAAGTGCAGCGTCAGGCCTGCAGCGCGTTCACACTGCAGACCAAACCTTCCTGAATATCGACAGACGCTGACTGTTGGCCGGCAGATCTGTTTATCTGAATGCAGCCGCGACCTTTGACCCTGTTGGCAGGTGAGACGGGGAGGGGGTCCAGATGCCCGAGTCAGCACATTGAAAGAACACACACACATGCACACACACACTTTCCGGTGGCTTTCAGGGCAGCTGGTCAGAAACAGACGCTGTGATGGGCGTCGCCTGCAGTCTGGAGCTCAGTCTGCCCCTCAGCTGATACCTGCAGTTTGTTATTCACCTGCCTGCTGGGACCAATCAGGAACCAGCATGCCTGTGTGTTGTCCACCTGGGCTTTGCTCAGTGTGCAGAGTGAAACAGCAACAGTTTCTGACACCAACATTTGATGCACATGAGGAGGGGATCAACTGGATCACCAGGATCAACAGGAGGAATGACAGCAAATAAAAAACTGTCTCACATGTTCATATTGTTTTGTGACGAACTAAAACTATTTTAAATAAGTATTTTAAATACGATCTAAGAGCTGAAGCGACTGTCTTATTTGACATTAAAACTTTAAGCTGTTTAATGTGGAGTGGATTTAACAGATGTTTTCTGACCTCAGATGGTGAGTGAGTATCTGATTCTTGCACCCAATTCACCATCCAGATATAAACACAGTTTGTCAAGTAAACTCCTTTTTGTTAATGTTCACTGCAAGAAAAATCAATTTCTGCCACCAAACACAAGCAGATTGTCGTCTTTACAGATGAAGTGTGATTTAACTGAAAAATCAGTGTCTTTGATCAATAATACATGATGTCTTCAAACTGCCATTTTAGTCTAAATTAAAGAAACTCAGAGCTGTAAAAGGTGAAACAAGATAATATTTTGGATTTTTACTACGAGTCAGTTTTTAAACCTGTAATTATTTGTCAGTGAACATGTTTGGGTCCAGCATGAGGAGAGCTGATTCCTGCAAAATAAAACGACTCATCCAAACGTCTTTTTGATGAGTTTGAAAGGTGATAATGCAAACACATCATATCTTAACAGGAGGTGAAAACCTTTACACCTGCAGTAACACTTGTTTTAATCTTTCAGTTAAACTTTAATAAAGGAGAGTTTAACTGACAAAACTGAAGAGGAGCTCGGAGTTAAAGCAGTGAACTTAAATGGAAACATCTGTGGTTTCTGTTTCTGCAGGTGAACGTCTTTAAGTTTACTTTTGGCAAGAAAAACTGCCGTTAGATGTCACACAGTTTATATTCTGAAGAGTCAGAGTCATTACAGAGGTCTGTGGTGTGAATATAATCCAGAGATGAAAAAAATAGTTCAGTTGCAAAATTACTGACTTTAATTATATTTAAATTAACAATTAATGATTTATAAA